>NHQK01000080.1:0-301669 GCA_016864655.1 Phytophthora cactorum
TTGTTTTAGAACCAAATGAATTTCAAAATCATCCGTGCTACTCCGTCCATCAAAAACACGGCCTATTCATAAAAAAATATTTAAACGTCGACAACAGTGGTGTGGATAAAGCTCCAGAAAAAATGAAGAGAGACTTTCAACTTTCGCAAAAAAGATATTTTTCCCAAATGCAATGTTGTAATAACAACGACAAACTAGGAGCCGCTCTTCTAAAACTCCAGCTTCTGGGATAAACCGCTTCCAGGTCAGACCTATCGGGAAACCTTCAGTGGAGTTGCGAACGATTTGTTAATTTATCAATCGTTTAGCGTTAAGCGATTTAAAAACACATCGTCTAATGAATCAATTTTGTTCTACTGACATTCTACATTTATTCTGGGATAGCAGTAAAGCTGCTAGCAGCCCAAATCATGTTATTTGAAGCCGAATCAGGTGAAGCCTCCCGCTTAAGTATATATACGAGCTGTTTAAGATAAAGAATCAGACATTAGTGAAATTGACATAGGAGATAAGACTGCAATTGGCAAAACTGTGAGAAGACAGAAATTGGTTAGTAATATATCGAGAAAGTTGGAGACACTTTTGGTAGCTTTTAATTATCGATAATGCGAGTAGCATACGTACACAGCAGGAGATGCGATAACACAGGAGAAAGAAGTAAAACCTCAAAAGAAATGGTGCATAAAGCTTTTTGGAAATCGATTTCTGAGCTTCGTGATTGCACGTCGCGCAGACCAGCGGTCTGCAAAGTGTAACCATTGGTGTCTCTTACACAACGCACCATCGAGAACCCTCCATGTAACCAATTGGCTACGTATCAGCACTTGCGTGTTGTAACCCCGTTACAATGTTGGTACTTTTTCTAGCGATAATGGAACTTGGCTCTCGTCAACTTCGTTGGTCGCCTGGACACCATTTGGGTGAGGTGAAAAGCATCACCTATCGCAGGTGTTAGAGTTCATGACCTACTTTGCAATCAACAACAAATAGCTGTGTGATCTGGGTCAATCTAGGCTGACGGCGCTACGAATTTGTCCTGCGTTTCCCCCTTGTTTTTGACCGGGTTCTTGGTGGCAGTGCGTTTTAGAGGGCACCACCAGATCGCCTTTCACCGCTGGCCACGACGCCAAAGACGGAGCATACTATCTGAGCTGCTTTGGAAGAAGCTCGCCGTTTAAACGCGCTCGAGCTGGCGTGCGATCACCGCCACGATCATCAAAATTCTATTACAGCTAGCGTTGCTACTCAAATTTAGAGCTTTTTTGTGCAAGGCGCGACCTTGTTATCCGAGTGAGTTTCACAGTTGATTTTAATAGGCTCCGGATATTTTATTTTGGTGGATCGGCCATTATTGGAACACTTAGCTTGAATTGAAGTTTGTTTTAGAACAAATGAATTTCAAAATCATCCGTGCTACTCCGTCCATCAAAACACGGCCTATTCATAAAAAAATATTTAACGTCGACACAGTGGTGTGGATAAAGCTCAGAAAAAATGAAGAGACTTTCAACTTTCGCAAAAAAGATATTTTTCCCAAATGCAATGTTGTAATAACAACGACAAACTAGGAGCCGCTCTTCTAAACTCCAGCTTCTGGGATAAACCGCTTCCAGGTCAGACCTATCGGGAAACCTTCAGTGGAGTTGCGAACGATTTGTTAATTTATCAATCGTTTAGCGTTAAGCGATTTAAAAACACATCGTCTAATGAATCAATTTTGTTCTACTGACATTCTACATTTATTCTGGGATAGCAGTAAAGCTGCTAGCAGCCCAAATCATGTTATTTGAAGCCGAATCAGGTGAAGCCTCCCGCTTAAGTATATATACGAGCTGTTTAAGATAAAGAATCAGACATTAGTGAAATTGACATAGGAGATAAGACTGCAATTGGCAAAACTGTGAGAAGACAGAAATTGGTTAGTAATATATCGAGAAAGTTGGAGACACTTTTGGTAGCTTTTAATTATCGATAATGCGAGTAGCATACGTACACAGCAGGAGATGCGATAACACAGGAGAAAGAAGTAAAACCTCAAAAGAAATGGTGCATAAAGCTTTTTGGAAATCGATTTCTGAGCTTCGTGATTGCACGTCGCGCAGACCAGCGGTCTGCAAAGTGTAACCATTGGTGTGTCTTACACCAACGTTCGAGAACCCTCCATGTAACCAATTGGCTACGTATAGCCACTTGCGTGTAACCCCGTTACAATGTTGGTACTTTTTCTAGCGATAATGGAACTTGGCTCTCGTCAACTTCGTGGTCGCCTGGACACCATTTGGGTGAGGTGAAAAGCATCACCTATCGCAGGTGTTAGAGTTCATGACCTACTTTGCAATCAACAACAAATAGCTGTGTGATCTGGGTCAATCTAGGCTGACGGCGCTACGAATTGTCCTGCGTTTCCCCCTTGTTTTTGACCGGGTTCTTGGTGGCAGTGCGTTTTAGAGGCACCACCAGATCGCCTTTCACCGCTGGCCACGACGCCAAAGACGGAGCATACTATCTGAGCTGCTTTGGAAGAAGCTCGCCGTTTAAACGCGCTCGAGCTGGCGTGCGATCACCGCCACGATCATCAAAATTCTATTACAGCTAGCGTTGCTACTCAAATTTAGAGCTTTTTTGTGCAAGGCGCGACCTTGTTATCCGAGTGAGTTTCACAGTTGATTTTAATAGGCTCCGGATATTTTATTTTGGTGGATCGGCCATTATTGGAACACTTAGCTTGAATTGAAGTTTGTTTTAGAACAAATGAATTTCAAAATCATCCGTGCTACTCCGTCCATCAAAACACGGCCTATTCATAAAAAAATATTTAACGTCGACACAGTGGTGTGGATAAAGCTCAGAAAAAATGAAGAGACTTTCAACTTTCGCAAAAAAGATATTTTTCCCAAATGCAATGTTGTAATAACAACGACAAACTAGGAGCCGCTCTTCTAAACTCCAGCTTCTGGGATAAACCGCTTCCAGGTCAGACCTATCGGGAAACCTTCAGTGGAGTTGCGAACGATTTGTTAATTTATCAATCGTTTAGCGTTAAGCGATTTAAAAACACATCGTCTAATGAATCAATTTTTGTTCTATCTTGACATTCTACATTTATTCTGGGATAAGCATGTAAAGCTGCTAGCAGCCCAAATCATGTTATTTTGAAGCCGAATCAAGGTGAAGCTCCCGCTTAGGTATATATACGAGATGTTTTAAGATAAAGAATCAGACATTAGTGAAATTGACATAGGAGATAAGACTGGCAAGTTGGCAAAACTGTGAGAAGACAGAAATTGGTTAGTAATATATCGAGAAAGTTGGAGACACTTTTGGTTTTTTAGCTTTTAAGTTATCGATAATGCGAGTAGCATACGTACACAGCAGGAGATGCGATAACACAGGAGAAAGAAGTAAAACCTCAAAAGAAATGGTGCATAAAGCTTTTTGGAAATCGATTTCTGAGCTTCGTGATTGCACGTCGCGCAGACCAGCGGTCTGCAAAGTGTAACCATTGGTGTGTCTTACACCAACGTTCGAGAACCCTCCATGTAACCAATTGGCTACGTATAGCCACTTGCGTGTAACCCCGTTACAATGTTGGTACTTTTTCTAGCGATAATGGAACTTGGCTCTCGTCAACTTCGTGGTCGCCTGGACACCATTTGTGGTGAGGTGAAAGCATCACCTATCGCAGGTGTTAGAGTTCATGACCTACTTTGCAATCAACAACAAATAGCTGTGTGATCTGGGTCAATCTAGGCTGACGGCGCTACGAATTGTCCTGCGTTTCCCCCTTGTTTTTGACCGGGTTCTTGGTGGCAGTGCGTTTTAGAGGCACCACCAGATCGCCTTTCACCGCTGGCCACGACGCCAAAGACGGAAGCACTATCTGAGCTGCTTTGGAAGAAGCTCGCCGTTTAAACGCGCTCGAGCTGGCGTGCGATCACCGCCACGATCATCAAAATTCTATTACAGCTAGCGTTGCTACTCAAATTTAGAGCTTTTTTGTGCAAGGCGCGACCTTGTTATCCGAGTGAGTTTCACAGTTGATTTAATAGGCTCCGGATATATTTTATTTTGGTGGATCGGCCATTATTGGAACACTTAGCTTGAATTGAAGTTTGTTTTAGAACAAATGAATTTCAAAATCAATCCGTGCTACTCCGTCCATCAAAACACGGCTATTCATAAAAAATATTTACGTCGACACAGTGGTGTGGATAAAGCTCAGAAAAAATGAAAGAGACTTTCAACTTTCGCAAAAAAAGATATTTTTCCCAAATGCAATGTTGTAATAACAACGACAAACTAGGAGCCGCTCTTCTAAACTCCAGCTTCTGGGATAAAACCGCTTCCAGGTCAGACCTATCGGGAAACCTTCAGTGGAGTTGCGAACGATTTGTTAATTTATCAATCGTTTAGCGTTAAGCGATTTTAAAAAACACATCGTCTAATGAATCAATTTGTTCTACTGACATTCTACATTTATTCTGGGATAGCAGTAAAGCTGCTAGCAGCCCAAATCATGTTATTTGAAGCCGAATCAGGTGAAGCCTCCCGCTTAAGTATATATACGAGCTGTTTAAGATAAAGAATCAGACATTAGTGAAATTGACATAGGAGATAAGACTGCAATTGGCAAAACTGTGAGAAGACAGAAATTGGTTAGTAATATATCGAGAAAGTTGGAGACACTTTTGGTAGCTTTTAATTATCGATAATGCGAGTAGCATACGTACACAGCAGGAGATGCGATAACACAGGAGAAAGAAGTAAAACCTCAAAAGAAATGGTGCATAAAGCTTTTTGGAAATCGATTTCTGAGCTTCGTGATTGCACGTCGCGCAGACCAGCGGTCTGCAAAGTGTAACCATTGGTGTGTCTTACACCAACGTTCGAGAACCCTCCATGTAACCAATTGGCTACGTATAGCCACTTGCGTGTAACCCCGTTACAATGTTGGTACTTTTTCTAGCGATAATGGAACTTGGCTCTCGTCAACTTCGTGGTCGCCTGGACACCATTTGGGTGAGGTGAAAAGCATCACCTATCGCAGGTGTTAGAGTTCATGACCTACTTTGCAATCAACAACAAATAGCTGTGTGATCTGGGTCAATCTAGGCTGACGGCGCTACGAATTGTCCTGCGTTTCCCCCTTGTTTTTGACCGGGTTCTTGGTGGCAGTGCGTTTTAGAGGCACCACCAGATCGCCTTTCACCGCTGGCCACGACGCCAAAGACGGAGCATACTATCTGAGCTGCTTTGGAAGAAGCTCGCCGTTTAAACGCGCTCGAGCTGGCGTGCGATCACCGCCACGATCATCAAAATTCTATTACAGCTAGCGTTGCTACTCAAATTTAGAGCTTTTTTGTGCAAGGCGCGACCTTGTTATCCGAGTGAGTTTCACAGTTGATTTTAATAGGCTCCGGATATTTTATTTTGGTGGATCGGCCATTATTGGAACACTTAGCTTGAATTGAAGTTTGTTTTAGAACAAATGAATTTCAAAATCATCCGTGCTACTCCGTCCATCAAAAACACGGCCTATTCATAAAAAAATATTTAACGTCGACACAGTGGTGTGGATAAAGCTCAGAAAAAATGAAGAGACTTTCAACTTTCGCAAAAAAGATATTTTTCCCAAATGCAATGTTGTAATAACAACGACAAACTAGGAGCCGCTCTTCTAAACTCCAGCTTCTGGATAAACCGCTTCCAGGTCAGACCTATCGGAAACCTTCAGTGGAGTTGCGAACGATTTTAATTTATCAATCGTTTAGCGTTAAGCGATTTAAAAACACATCGTCTAATGAATCAATTTTGTTCTACTGACATTGCTACATTTATTCTGGGATAGCAGTAAAGCTGCTAGCAGCCCAAATCATGTTTATTTGAAGCCGAATCAGGTGAAGCCTCCCGCTTAAGTATATATACGAGCTGTTTAAGATAAAGAATCAGACATTAGTGAAATTGACATAGGAGATAAGACTGCAATTGGCAAAACTGTGAGGAGAAGACAGAAATTGGTTAGTAATATATCGAGAAAGTTGGAGACACTTTTGGTAGCTTTTTAATTATCGATAATGCGAGTAGCATACGTACACAGCAGGAGATGCGATAACACAGGAGAAAGAAGTAAAACCTCAAAAGAAATGGTGCATAAAGCTTTTTGGAAATCGATTTCTGAGCTTCGTGATTGCACGTCGCGCAGACCAGCGGTCTGCAAAGTGTAACCATTGGTGTGTCTTACACCAACGTTCGAGAACCCTCCATGTAACCAATTGGCTACGTATAGCCACTTGCGTGTAACCCCGTTACAATGTTGGTACTTTTTCTAGCGATAATGGAACTTGGCTCTCGTCAACTTCGTGGTCGCCTGGACACCATTTGGGTGAGGTGAAAAGCATCACCTATCGCAGGTGTTAGAGTTCATGACCTACTTTGCAATCAACAACAAATAGCTGTGTGATCTGGGTCAATCTAGGCTGACGGCGCTACGAATTGTCCTGCGTTTCCCCCTTGTTTTTGACCGGGTTCTTGGTGGCAGTGCGTTTTAGAGGCACCACCAGATCGCCTTTCACCGCTGGCCACGACGCCAAAGACGGAGCATACTATCTGAGCTGCTTTGGAAGAAGCTCGCCGTTTAAACGCGCTCGAGCTGGCGTGCGATCACCGCCACGATCATCAAAATTCTATTACAGCTAGCGTTGCTACTCAAATTTAGAGCTTTTTTGTGCAAGGCGCGACCTTGTTATCCGAGTGAGTTTCACAGTTGATTTTAATAGGCTCCGGATATTTTATTTTGTGGATCGGCCATTATTGGAACACTTAGCTTGAATTGAAGTTTGTTTTAGAACAAATGAATTTCAAAAATCATCCGTGCTACTCCGTCCATCAAAACACGGCCTATTCATAAAAAAATATTTAACGTCGACACAGTGGTGTGGATAAAGCTCAGAAAAAATGAAGAGACTTTCAACTTTCGCAAAAAAGATATTTTTCCCAAATGCAATGTTGTAATAACAACGACAAACTAGGAGCCGCTCTTCTAAACTCCAGCTTCTGGGATAAACCGCTTCCAGGTCAGACCTATCGGGAAACCTTCAGTGGAGTTGCGAACGATTTGTTAATTTATCAATCGTTTAGCGTTAAGCGATTTAAAAACACATCGTCTAATGAATCAATTTTGTTCTACTGACATTCTACATTTATTCTGGGATAGCAGTAAAAGCTGCTAGCAG
Organism: Phytophthora cactorum; assembly: GCA_016864655.1. Classification (NCBI taxonomy): domain Eukaryota; phylum Oomycota; class Peronosporomycetes; order Peronosporales; family Peronosporaceae; genus Phytophthora; species Phytophthora cactorum. The sequence continues at coordinate 7,233 of NHQK01000080.1, forward strand.
CCCAAATCATGTTATTTGAAGCCGAATCAGGTGAAGCCTCCCGCTTAAGTATATATACGAGCTGTTTAAGATAAAGAATCAGACATTAGTGAAATTGACATAGGAGATAAGACTGCAATTGGCAAAACTGTGAGAAGACAGAAATTGGTTAGTAATATATCGAGAAAGTTGGAGACACTTTTGGTAGCTTTTAATTATCGATAATGCGAGTAGCATACGTACACAGCAGGAGATGCGATAACACAGGAGAAAGAAGTAAAACCTCAAAAGAAATGGTGCATAAAGCTTTTTGGAAATCGATTTCTGAGCTTCGTGATTGCACGTCGCGCAGACCAGCGGTCTGCAAAGTGTAACCATTGGTGTGTCTTACACCAACGTTCGAGAACCCTCCATGTAACCAATTGGCTACGTATAGCCACTTGCGTGTAACCCCGTTACAATGTTGGTACTTTTTCTAGCGATAATGGAACTTGGCTCTCGTCAACTTCGTGTCGCCTGGACACCATTTGGGTGAGGTGAAAAAGCATCACCTATCGCAGGTGTTAGAGTTCATGACCTACTTTGCAATCAACAACAAATAGCTGTGTGATCTGGGTTCAATCTAGGCTGACGGCGTACGAATTGTTCCTGCGTTTCCCCCTTGTTTTTGACCGGGTTCTTGGGTGGCAGTGCGTTTTAGAGGCACCACCAGATCGCCTTTCACCGCTGGCCACGACGCCAAAAGACGGAGCATACTATCTGAGCTGCTTTGGAAGAAGCTCGCCGTTTAAACGCGCTCGAGCTGGCGTGCGATCACCGCCACGATCATCAAAATTCTATTACAGCTAGCGTTGCTACTCAAATTTAGAGCTTTTTTGTGCAAGGCGCGACCTTGTTATCCGAGTGAGTTTCACAGTTGATTTTAATAGGCTCCGGATATTTTATTTTGGTGGATCGGGCCATTATTGGAACACTTAGCTTGAATTGAAGTTTGTTTTAGAACAAATGAATTTCAAAATCATCCGTGCTACTCCGTCCATCAAAACACGGCCTATTCATAAAAAAATATTTAACGTCGACACAGTGGTGTGGATAAAGCTCAGAAAAAATGAAGAGACTTTCAACTTTCGCAAAAAAAGATATTTTCCCAAATGCAATGTTGTAATAACAACGACAAACTAGGAGCCGCTCTTCTAAACTCCAGCTTCTGGGATAAACCGTTCCAGGTCAGACCTATCGGGAAAACCTTCAGTGGAGTTTGCGAACGATTTGTTTATTTTACAATCGTTTAGCGTTAAGCGATTTAAAAACACATCGTCTAATGAATCAATTTTGTTCTACTGACATTCTACATTTATTCTGGGATAGCAGTAAAGCTGCTAGCAGCCCAAATCATGTTATTTGAAGCCGAATCAGGTGAAGCCTCCCGCTTAAGTATATATACGAGCTGTTTAAGATAAAGAATCAGACATTAGTGAAATTGACATAGGAGATAAGACTGCAATTGGCAAAACTGTGAGAAGACAGAAATTGGTTAGTAATATATCGAGAAAGTTGGAGACACTTTTGGTAGCTTTTAATTATCGATAATGCGAGTAGCATACGTACACAGCAGGAGATGCGATAACACAGGAGAAAGAAGTAAAACCTCAAAAGAAATGGTGCATAAAGCTTTTTGGAAATCGATTTCTGAGCTTCGTGATTGCACGTCGCGCCCTCCTGCCCTGCTGGAGAACGACCCACGACACTGGGACAGGCCACTGGTAGTCCGGTCGTCGCGAGAAAGCCCCCACGAACACTCCTGAGCGCAGAGCAGCAGAGCAGCGCCGCACGTTAGAAACGAGGCCTCACAGTGCTGAATATATCAACGGAAGAAGGGGATAGACAGCAGTACCTTGGGCTGCACAGGGGGGGGGGGGGGGGGTCAACACACACAGAGGAGGCGCACTGGGGTTGTTGGCAGCGCAGTGGTGGCGAGGAGGGCGGTCCGTGCTTTTCGCGACGCGTGGCAGAAATGAGGGGCGAGCAAATCGGAATTTAACACCATTTCCGTACATAACGGTCACACAATTCGGCCATTTGTTATGGTGAAGTGCAAAAAAAAATAATACCGCACTTGCATTTCAGCACGGACCACCCGCATGAATATATAGTTTTGTATCTTCCTTATGCCTTCAGCACATGCACCACCATGAAAATGTAGGATGAGAAGTCAATACCCGCCTTTACGTGCAGGGACTCCGTGGTCTCGAGCTCAAGTGACCGCGACTCATCTTTCCAAAGTTCTATTATTAGTTTGGTGGTTCTGAATTTTAGCCTATCGCAGCCTGGAGCTGCTAGTTGCAGCAGACCCCAGCGAGATGGAAGTACCTGCAGCCTCATGTCGATACCTAGCTTCGGCCCGATAATGTGGGGTGTGCGTGAGCAGGTGACCGGCCATGCGCGAAGATGTGGTGTGCCGTGAGCCCATCATCAACGTCGTCGACGAACTACTCGCTCAGCCGATCACCAACAAGGGGAGAGGCAACCCATCCACACCACCGCAAAAGACATTAACACCGTTGCCGACCACGCGTGGTCCAACCTGTAGGCGCTCAGGCTGCTCAAGGAAGCGCTTTTCGGAATACAAACATGGTACTCGTACACGTATTGCCGACTGGCCGACAAGGTAGGTCCTCAGGTATTATCTGCACGTATTATATAACGACCTCACGCTATCGGCGGCGCCACCAAGCCTGGTTACGAGGTATACTGATTTATCGACATGGGTGTTGCGGTTCAGACGTGTATGTCCGGGATCATCACCAGCTGCATGGAATCGGCGCTCGTGCACGGCATGGTCTTCATGTCCGCCACGTCCACCGGTCTCACCACTAGCATCCAGTTGGACTACGCCACGACGCTGCCGGATGGCTCGACTCCAGGCAAGGTCGTCGTGCAGTTCGCGAATGGGCTGACGTGAGTGGTCTTCGCCAGCGACACCAGCGCGTCCTTCTCCATCGACAGCACGCGGTCGGTGCTGGTGGCTTCAGCCGCCTAAACTGGCACCCTTCAAGTGCCGATTCACACTCCGAGAACAGCGACCAGGGAGTGTACGACTACTACGCGTCGTATGTTGTGCGCGGTGGTGACATGTTGGTGCAATCTCGCACGCGCTACTCGCCGGAGTGGAAGACAGAAGGCAGCGGCTGTGACAACTCGGGTCTTTTGCATTTTATACTGCCGGAAGTGTATGTCATGGGTGGTGCCAGCACGACACAGTCGAGGGGAGCGATCGTGTTGCACTCGAGCGCTCGTGGTGATATGGTGGGTCAGGTGACGACGACGGGTATCTAGGCGCCTATGGAGGACAGAGCGGACGACGAAGTGAATTTTTACCCCACGAGCAAGCATCTGCAGACGTGGTCTTGTAGATTGGCCATCTCGCCACACTAAGAACGACATTGACAGTGACGGGGCGTTGGACACTGGTAGTTGGTACTACAATGCGTACCAGAAGTACGCGTTGCTCTGCTTGATGGCAGCCGATATCTCGGTAGTGGACGATGATATTACCTTACTGGCTAGTTGCCTTGGAGCACCTCACTGAGCCTTTTATCAGCAACTCGCTGAGCGAGCCACTGATATACGAGAAAACGTACAAGGGCATCGTAACGAGCCAAGTTTTTACTACCGACGACGTCAAAGTGGAATTTGGAAACGGCGTGTACAACGACCACCACTATCACTACGGATACTGGATCACGGCATTGATCATTCTGAAGAAACTGGGCCCAATTTGGACGGGCATGGCTCAGGTTGAGACGATGGTGGTGACGTTGCTGCGCGACGTGGCCAACCCGCACAAGTCCCGACGTTCCACCATTTCTCCTGGTGCTTAGGCCCTTCGTGCTAATACGGAGAGAGCAAAAGCCGCAGGTTCACGAAATGCTGATTTTGAACGGGATCGGTGCTCACTAAAGACGTCACACTGACCGAGCATAACGAAATCCTGCATCTAACTGCAAGTGACTGCAAAAAAATACCAGTGTAGTCGCAGCCGACGTTTATTATCAAGACATTGAGCGTTGACCAAATTAATTTCCATTTGAATTCTTTTTTTTCGTCGGCGTTGTAAATCGGCGCTTTCGCTTTCGCTTTTGCTTCACGGATGATACCTTTGTCGTTATCTTGAAATCTGTCAACTCTGAAGCACTCAAAGGAAATGTATCACGGAATCGTTGTAGTGCTGCCTTGGGTTTTATGCCTGGATCACCCGTGACAATATCTTCCAGAAAAGATGCATAACACGTTTTCATGGGTTGCCGTCGCACAACCTCATCCACGTCGTCATGCGGATGAACGGACGATACTTTCTCTCGTGGTCATTTCTTCCTTGAACGAGTGAGTTTTGAAATTTCTGAACGAATTTCAGTCTCGCTGGAAAAGTCATACTTTGTAGGATGCTAAAAACGTCACCTGTAATGTCGCATTTACCTAGCAAATTGTATACGGTCAGGTGTTCTTTATTGAGGCAGATTACTGTACCAAGCAGAAGAGATGCAGCATCGAGAAATCAATGGAGTGCCCGAGGATGACACACTCTGAACTAGCTGGATCGGCAACCGAGACTTTCAAGCTCTCTCGGCCTCTGCCTCGAAGCACCGTGATACGGGCATTGTATTTTGAGGCCTCACCGAGAGGTCAAAAGCAGTAAAGGGCAAGATAGATAGCGACGTAGGAGTCCAAGAGGTCACAGCCTGTGCGTCGGCGATGCACTTTTGAATACGATGATGCTGAGAGGAAACATTAGAAACATCGGAACAGGCCTGAATAACACAGCATATCCCAACCTTGCACACAACTGCGAAAGCAAACACGCCAACCATGTTTAGGGTTACCCTTCGCACATCGTGGCCACTAACGATCTGCAGCATTTACCACTGGCAATGACGGCAGAACTATTGTAGATGAAGGACATGGTTGTAGACCTCGTCAGCAGCGACGATGGAGGAGACGACACGGACCAACGGGCTCTTTACGTGCCCAACCCTCCAAGGCTAGGTGATTGTGTGCGTTACAGCGATCAAGCCGCTCAAAGCGCAACCACAAGCGGCAGTGCAAAGGCATTTTTCTCCACAGAGCCTGCCGTCATTGATCTTGTTAGCACAGACGATAGTGGAGAGGACGCCGAGAATACTCAGATCGGATCACACGTAGCAACAGTGTCTGTAGGCGACCACCACGGATTACATCTTGGTGATGCAGCAGAGGACGGCGACGGAGTCATGGACGCAGTAAAACTCGAAGCTGAACTTGAAGCTATGGAAGCTGTAAACACTATTTTGAAGAGGACGGAAACGTACAAGGACGTAGCAAAGAGAGGGAAGAAAATGCAGAGCAAAAACAACCCACAGCAGCAACCTAAGTCTCGCCGTCGCCGATACCAGACCAAAAGAAAACCAGTGAAGTCGTCGACAAAATCAACCAAAATCTACCATTTACCGACAATTCAAGCTGCCTTTTTGCAAGGTTTTGAAACGCTTCCAGATCTAGTCGAGCACTTAAGGACCCAATATCGTGAAACGGATAAAGGCACACTTGATGATGAAACTACAGATAATATCGAAACTGAAGAATCTAGCGCTCCAGATTACAATTTGGATCAAATGATGAATTACGATGTGGAGAATATTGATCTAGAATCCAAAACTCCTGCCCCAGATAGTGACAATAGCGCGGATATTACGCCGGAAGGGTGGCCCCAACACTTACAATATTTGACTCGCTGTATCAACGACGAAGAAATTTCTTTTATCGACACGGGACCAGTTGATCCCTGTGAGTGTACTTTGGACTGCGTCTATGACGAGTGTAATAATTCAGCCTCGGCTTACTATTGCACCCCTACTTCATGCGCTTTAAATGGAAGATGATCCAATAGCATTTACGCGCATTCGGGACTCAGAATTACCCCATCTCGTCATGGGTTAGGCCTGGTGGCAATGGAAAACATCTCCATTGGTGAATTTATCGGCGAGTACACCGGAAAATTGACAATGGACAATTTCAACAAAGCTTCTGCCCAAAATGAGTGCGCAATGGAGATACACGTTAAAGCTAAGGGGGGTAAAACAGCTTTTATTGACGCTGAAAACAGTGGTGGCAAAACGCGATTTGCGAATCATTCATGTCAACCTAACTGCCTGTTCATGGAAATGCGAAACCGTCGTCGAGTACGAGTGGTAGTGATCGTAATTGCACCTATTTCTGCTGGAGAAGAAATCACTGTGCATTACGGTTCAAACCTCTGGTTCGACTGCACGTGCAACAAGCCCAACTGTGTAGTTCCCATGCGTCCCGATTCGCACTCAACGTAGATGAAAGAAGGATAAAATACAAAGACTCTGAGAAGTGTTGCATTCTTGCTATTACTAGTAGCTATTTGTTGAGCAAAGCCGGCGATCCACGTCGTATACACCTGTGTGATAACTCCCTTGGGCTGCTGCTATGAGATCATTAAGCGATTTTGAACCTGTGAGGTATGAACCAATAAAGTTAAGCTGTTGCAGACGATATAAACCATTTCCGGCTATCAGTGTTGAAGGCGGCAGACACGAGATTCCGCTGGTATGCCACATTGCTTCAGAAACGCAGTATTGACAGTGTGGGGTGCAATTTTGTCTAATGGGTTTATAGCAGGAGCATCTTCAGCGACTTTAAGGGATAAGCGGCAATCCACATTGGTCGTATTGCGGTATTGTTAAAAGGCAAGTTCCAAATTCAGATTCGCTGTATTGACAATGTGGGAAGTCCAAATGTTTTCTCTCAATAATTCTTCTGACAGCAAATGTTATGAAGAAAATGGAAAATGAGCCAAAAGCCGACAATCAACAGTGATGAATTCGATGTAACCATGCCAGTAATCAACTCCAGGGAGGCTCACGAACAATATCCTTGCTGTGGGTCGTCTATAAAGGTTACTCCCTATCAAGAGAATGGCCATTCAGGGCAGGTCGGCCTGGTTCATTACCGTTCTGCCGGCGTCGCTTTCGAGACGTGCTTCGGTTTACAGGCATCTGGTTCCCGTTGCAATCAACATGTGAGCGGTGTCGCATCGCAAAAAGTAAATGCACACAGACAGCGAACTTTCGAAAGTAGCGGCATTCGCATGTGCAAAGATCAACGTTCACAGTCCACCCGGAATTCGGCATGCCCTCAAATTCCATACGCGCGTAATTCACTCCCATTTGTGCTGTGATCGCGATGGTCTCTTCAGTTCTGTTTTTTTACTGGATGTAAATTCTTTCGGCAGGGACTGAGAGTACATTCACAACTGGATTCGACGCAAACACTTCCTCATCCTCAGGTACATTTGCATCTTGCAGCAGTGACTTCCGATCCATATCCTTCGAGCGTCTTTGCAGATCATCGGTTGCCTTTGGAGTGATACCAAAATCGTGAGCCTTTTCACTTTCATTTCTGCAGCATTCCTGAAGTTGACACAGAAGCGAGCCCATCTTTAATTTTGCACGAAGAGTATAGTCGCGTTTGATAACGCGATTAAATTGCTCAGCGGGATTGTTGGTAGTCGCGTAGGCGCTTGGACTCTGAAAGGATTTCCAGCGGATGAATTTCCCAGTCAGCCACACTTTTGTGAAGTAAATTGCAAACGCTGCTATCGAAGGATCGCCCCTCCAGCGTGGTAGAATGCTGTAGAACAGCCGCACAAAATTGGATCGGTTCTCGGCAAAATGGAGATCGTAGATATCCTTACGCACGCGATTCGCAGCGCGCTCATCAATAACCTTGAGCCTATCGTTCACATTTTTCATCACGTGAAAAAAACACATGAGGTAGACGTACTGATTGTCCCGTCCAAAGCCATTCTTGACCGAATTGAACTGCCCGCCGTCCGCGTCCCCCATGACATAGTACACTCGCAGTGGTTTATTCGTCACAGCTTCGAAAACACGCCGCAACGCAGCTAGAGCTTTCGTGTACATTTCTTCCACGATCTGGGATAAAACCACGACTGCTAACAAATGGAACCGTCGTTCACGGTCAGACATTCCAATAACCAGAACAGGATAGCTAACTTGATTCAGCTTGAAGGTAGCATCCACGTGTAATATAAACGATCTTGGTTCACGATCCAGTCTCTGCAACAGGGCTCGAGAACTCACACCCACTAAAAATGGCTTCTCGTCCGACCCGTTGTCAACAACAGGGTTGCCGTTCTGGTCCAGATCCCACCCAAACAGAAATGGTTGTGTCTCCTCCTCGTACCCTGTGAATGCCGCGTCCTGGGCCATTTTCACGATCTTCTGGTAGAGGGTCGTTGTTCCCGAGTTTTGTTGTTGAGTACTAGTTCACTAGATTCTGCACCATTCGCAATGTTGGGGCACTATTCTCAGATAACTGCATCTTGACTTTCATTGCGTTGCGAATGCGTACTGGTTTCAATCCTTGCTCAGCCATTTCTTTACAGAACTCTTTTTGGCGAAGAGGCATCACCTTCTTTCGCACGTCCTGTGCCGTCGTGAAATGATCATGCAACTCAAACACTGCCATGGCGTCCGAGCGCTCGCAAATCAGCACTTTCCCCCGCCAGGGACACTTAGCAGTCGGAGCGTATTCGCAGCACGTTTTAGAGACACATGTCAAGAGCATGTATTGCATGGAATGGAGCAAAGGGTTCGTGCAAATGCCGCATGTAGTAGGTTGGCTGCGAGATACTTTGTGGGCTTTAAGCGTCTCCAGGAACTCGTTTCCATCGCTAACACCCACGCCCACAACCACCTCCTCCCAGGGTAATTTGCGTGGCATATGTCTCCAGCCGAGGCCTCGAAGATCTTCTCTCTCTCTTGAATCGACTTGCGCGAACATCAGCTCTTCTTCGCACCTCCCTTCGTCGTTGCCTGGAAATCCTCCCTCCTTTCTTCGTTTCGGAATTCTAATTGGCTATAAATATAACTTTACTCGCACTGTGATTGGTGGTGATTCTATAGTGTTAGGGTTCAAACTGTGATTTGCAATCAATGGATTGTCTTGTGCGGTTGAACACTTTCGTGTGAAGCCTACTACTTTATCTGTGATTTCCAGAGTTTGCTGTGCTGCTCCGTAGATGGATTCGAAGACGCAATGAATAGTGTTTTTAATGGGTTGTCGGTCGCTGATTGTGCCGTGATGATCTGCTACCTGCTGTCCTCGATATCCTTATCAAGTGTCGAGAGTGGTACCTCGGACGGATTAGAGGGCGGAATCTGTATAATTCCCAGTGAAATAAGAGTTGAAGAGTAAAAGTACATAGTATAAAAAAAAAGTACCGTGATTATCGCGAGCTTACTTTTCCACGAATGCTTCGTTTTGTATTACAGCTGAACGCCGACGCTGACGGTGCCGGCACCGCTGCTCGTGTCGATAGTAAACTCCGCACACAACGGGTTCGTGATGTTCTCCCCGTACACATCGCACCACGTGTCCGGCTTCACAGCCACAACATACTTGCTGTCCTCCACGACGCGCTTCAGACCACTGCCGATCTCCGGCTTGTACACTCCCCAGTCCTCCTCCGACAGTGAGAACGACACGTCCATAGATTCGCCAGCCTGCAGCTCGATCTTCTTGAACTTCTTGAGCATCTTCATCTCCGGCACCGAGATCTTGCGGAAGGGCTGGATCAAGAACAGCATCACCGTCTCCTTACCGGCTCGCGCGCCGGTGTTCGTCACGGTGACTGTTGCGGTAAGTGTGTCGTCGGCATTGGCGATGGAGGTTTTGTCGAGGGTGACAGAGGAGTAATTGAACTGCGTGTAGCTGAGACCAGCTCCAAAGTCCCATTGCATCCAGCAGTTGTCCCACGTGCAACGCGTTGTGACGCGGTGGTTGTAGGGGATGGCGATGTTGGCCGGGTCCTTCGGGTAGGTAATCGGCAGTTTGCCGCTGGGGTTCACGTCACCGTAGAGAATTTCAGCCATGGCCTGACCGCCAAGTTCGCAGGGCAACATGCCGTCGATGATGGCCGCCGCGTTGTCCGGAATGGAACCAAGCAGACGTGGACGACCCTCAAACAAGATGACGATGACCTTGGTTCCTGTTGCAGCGAGTGCCTCAATGTACTTTTGTTGACCCTCAGGGAGGGCAGGGTCGTCAATATCGCCTGCTTTTTCGGTGTAGTTGGGCTCACCAATAACTGCGACAGTGTACTCGTGCTGACTAGCAAGCCCCACGGCCTTGGCAAGGTCTGCATCCGAAATCGACCCATTGACCTGAAGCCCGTTGAAGTACGTGAAGGAATCGTTACCCACCAGGTTCTCCAGACCCTTCCGGACGGAGATGCCGTTCTTGAACATCTCGTTGCCGGAGTAGCCTTGCCAGATGAACGTCCAGCCGCCGCACTGCCAGCCAACGTTATCAGCTGAGTGGCCCGTGAGGAACACGGACGCACTCTTCGGTAGCGGCAACACATCATCCTCGTTCTTGAGAAGCACGATGGACTCACGTGCCATCTCCAACGCAGTCTCCTTGTCCTTATCGTTTGCAGTCATCGATACATAATCTTTACCAGGCACCGGGTTGTCGTACAACCCGAGCTGGAGCTTCAGCTTGATAACACGCTTAGCCGACTCACGCAGTCGAGCTTCCTGGTCAGGGTTCTCCTTGAGCATGTTGAGGCCGTATTCGATGAAGTCCGTGTCCGTAGCCACCATACTCATGTCGATGGATGTCTGCTTCAACGACGTGCTGACAGCTTCTTCACGGGTGGCCGACACGCGGTGGAAGTCGTGGAGGTTGTAGATCTCGTTCCAGTCCGAGAGCAGGACACCGTTGAACCCGAGGTCCGACCGAAGGAGGTCGTTCAGGATCCTTGAGCTGGCGATGACTGGGTCGCCGTTGAGGGAAATGTAATTCTCCATCGTAGTCAGTGCACCTGCCTCGAAAGCAGCCTTGTAGGGTGGCAGGAAGTAGTTCAACAGGTCGAAGTCCGGCATGTTGACGTTGTCCCTGTCATGTCCGGTGGGCGTCTTGGAGTATCCGATGAAGTGCTTGACGCAGGCAGCCGTTTGGTTGTAGCTCTGGAGTCCGCGAACGAGAGCAGCGCCCATGACAGAAGCCAGGTACGGGTCTTCGCCAAACGTCTCGTACGTGCGAGCCCAAAGCGAGTTTTGCGAGATATCCAAGATCGGACCAAAAATCCAACTGATTCCTGCGGCCTCGGTGTCGCGAGCAGTGATACGGCCCACTTCGTAGACCAGGTCGGGGTTGAAACTCGCTCCACTGTTGATCTGTTGAGGCATCAGCACAGACCCGTCCACGTAGTTGGCGCCGTGGACGGAGTCGATGCCGTAGATGATGGGGTGGCCTCCGTTCTCCTCCATGGAGATCTCCTGAATACGCTGGATGATTGAGCGGAATTCGGAGGCATTGTAGCCGTAACTGCCGTTGATAGGCTTGTCCCAGTACGTGTTGAGGTACGATCCAACGTGCTGCTTGGCAAACGAACGCACCGCGGTCTCGTTTAGCTCACGGGTAGTATCGTTCATTACGGTGCTGAGAGTGAGCTGAGTCATCTGACCCAGCAACTGCTCGGCGGAGAAGCCATCGACGATGGCTTGGGCTTGAGCATCGTAGGCGTCACCAGCAGTAACTGTGGACGCGAGTGCTGCCACAGAGCAGACAGCGATCAACCAGGACTGGAGCATTGAATTGGCTCAAATGAACTGCTCGTCGAGGTACTGCGATGGGCAGTGAGAAACTTGAAGAGTGAAGCCTGTTTCCAACCGAAAACCGGTTAGTTTGCGTTGCACTGTGCAACGCAGGTGTGCAATTTCCACTGCTTCCACTGCTGTGGTGATGGGGGGAGCAGTGAGTGGCTCTAAACTTGTGCATATGCAAGGAATCCCATCTGCGGAAAACACAATGTGGCTATGTACTCCGATGCGCCGGTCCACAAACAAGTGCATGAATTGTACATGTACCGGTACAAGCATGTTAAGTGGAATTTCCTAAAAACAGTACATATGTACTGGGTTCATCCCAGATAGGACAACAATTATCATGCAAGTGGGAGAAAGCAGTACACTGTAACCAGTGAATATTAAGTTCGCATCCATCGAACAAAACAGTACTCGGTAAGTACGCACCAAAAAAACAAACGCAATCGGAGAGCATTATTTTCTAGCCACATCGTTTATTATAGCGTTTTACACACCAGGTAAAAGGCAACTCTAAACGTGTATTATCACTTAGGCTGTTTTTGTGGATTGCACGAAAGTGCACAAAAGTACTTTGCGTCCAGGTTTCGTGCATTTGCATTCAATACTCGTAAATGGCCCGGGCCAACAGGGCGTCCAGGTCGAGTCATAACGTCATTCTAGACCCGCTTGAAGCCAATTGCCTAGAGTAGTGTGGGAGCTGCGAGTCCGCACTAACGACGCTCGTTTTTGGCGTGAGATTTGTATTTGGCAACAAAATTTGGTCCAAATTAAGTTTTTATTTTACGAGACAAATGGCCCAATACGCTTAATCATCCCCAACAGCTAGCACGTGACTTCTCGGAATTTTAACTATTTGCCATACTAGATCTTCAGCCTTGTTGGAGAGCAACAAGCACGTATCGTCGCCGTTCACATTTATATTACATGTACATTAAGAAGGCCTTTAATTTCTCGGTCTGTCTTATCAGGGGAAGCTGGCCAGAAACTCATTGGAAGAGCATTGACTATGCGCAACCCTTCGAGTATACAAACAAAAGAAGTAGCCATCATTTACTTTTGAATTGCTCTAGTTTGTAGAATCGCGATCTGCGCACCAAGTTACAGTAGTTTGTCGCGCACGATGGCCGCTGTCTTTTGTGGCTTTATTGATGGTGTCTGATGCTACGCTTTCCCCGCTTCTACTAACCGCAAACACAGGCAGAATTCCTCCAAGTGCCTCAGTGGTGCTACCTGCTGGTGTAACACTTACCAGTGGAAAGCCCCGACGCATCCAGCTCATGCCAAATCTAGAGGCTACTACACTAAGTTCGCAGGAGAGAAATAAAACGAACTTAAAATGTACTGTACACAGTACCCTTAATTCTCGTTTCTCTCACTTGGAAGAAAACAGTACATAAGTACTGTATTATGGAAATTCCTCACATGGATTACCAGTATACCATGACACTACAATACGAATGTTCGATTGTCAAGTTGTGCTGATTACACTAGAACCAGAACTCGGCACGTGAAGTCGCTCGAAGACAAAAGCCTGGTTGTACAGTACCTTCTACAATGCAAGACTGACGTCATCAATGGCTGCTTCGGACCACCTCTTCCACACAATCGGTGTGTAATTACATGTATTGTGCTTTGCAGATGGAATGTCGCTCCGTTTTATGGCTTAGATCGAGCATGATCGGAGCATAAAGCCAGGCATAAAAATCAGATTTGAAAAGGCAGACCTGGAATTATGATATCTGTCCTCGATTTGCGTTTCAAATACGCAAAAGGGGTCTTATTATAAGAGATCGATGTCGATTTGTCGTAAATCAACTACAAGCGCTCGATTTGGCTTGTCGTAGCTCGATTTATTAGCCAACCTAACTAGATCGATCTGTCCCTTTTTATTACCTCGACTTATAAAACGACCTCCCTTTATTATAAATCGAGGATCCAGCTAAGTGAAAACGACAAAAGCTTGCAAAGCACAATATTAACCAGCTTTTGAATGGGTTAAAATTTTGATAAGCTTAATAATGCTGTAGAAGAGGCTGAGCTAGAGAGTGTACGAAACTGGTCCATTGCACCAAACTGGTGCCTTACCTTAATACATGTAATGCTGTGGAAGAGGCTGAGCTAGAGAGCACTCGGTTGGAAAGCCACGGAGGCCACTTGACACAAGCTGGATAACGGATGTCATGGTATTAAAAAAATAAATTAATACTTCAAATCTCCAAATATCGAGGAGTCAACACGAATTCTATCACCCTGCCTAAACCCTTCATGCGCATTAACCCCTTAGGACCGAGCGGGATTAGGCCATGATTGGTCCTGGGTTTAAGCCCTATTCGAATGTGCCGGTCCACAAACGCGTGTAATATATGTATTAATATATACCATTGTCAAGTTGTGCTGATTACTACAGCAGAACTCGGGTATCAAATATGGTTGAATTTCTACGTGGAAAGTTGATGAGTTTGCACTCAATAACCCCCGCCCCGTGAGAACGAGGTGCCATACTGTACCTTTAGATGGAGTCGCACTCGGCGACTCCATCTGCAGCTTGCTATGCTGACAGCGAAACGAGTCGCTGGCAGTATATCCGAGCATGTCACCACATCTTAAAAAAACAGCCTTTAAAAACACTGTTTATTGTGACGAGCACCCCGAATGTCTAATCGGATTGTAAATCCGTCGGGATTGTGGGTTATTTAGACTTCAAATCCTTATTTAGCTTACATGGTCTCCTATTTAGATTCCCATCCCTATTTTAGACTCAGATATGTTTTGGTGATTAGCAAGCAGAACCGTATGCTTAATCTGACTCGCAACCGATTTGTAAGTAAATAAACCGGAATGTCAGTTTCAAAGTCGACATTACGAGCTCATTCGGCTATATAATTTTAGCGAACTAGCTGCGTGTCGAAGTCTCCAGCATGGCTAGGTGAACCCTAAGTGACCACCAAGAACTATGAGGCATCTGGTAGCAAGGAGATGTTCGATAAAAGGTTTAGATGACATACAAGTCCCCAAATAGTGCCTATTTCCCTCGGTAGGGGCATGTGGCAGCTTTGGCCTCAGTATTTAATTAAGGCAAGGTGGCTTTTTCTAGCGGGATTAGCCACTCCTTTTTGTTATCGGAAATTGCACCACAGTCAGTTCTATACCCATTTTTGTGGATCTGCAAATCCAATTAAGATAAATCGATAAGCTAATAGGGAGTGGACATTCTAGCCGCGCTTCGCAATATCTGCTTCTTCAACAAAGCCGTGCCTGCGGCCTGAAGAAATTTTGGGTAGCATAATAGGACGTACTCCTAACTCTGAAATAAATTTCAGAGAATTCCCTGTGTTGATGTAACTCGCAATCGCAGGCAGAACTTGCAATGGGCGTCAGTTTTGCTTCTGGGTGCTAATGGTGTATGATTCGTAACACTAATCTCAGAATCCAATTCATTTGTCCTAATGCGAGGCTTACAGCTTCCTTACACAAAGCGTAGTACCAGAAATGATTTGTGAACCATTCTGATAGTTAATGGTGCTACTGTACTTAATACAAATGTCTTCCAGCGATTGTATTAATTTGGCGAGCGGGATCTGTAATAATGCTGTGGAAGAGGCTGAGCTAGAAATCACTCGGTTGGAAAGCCACGGAGGCCACAAAAGATCAAATCCTCCATACATGCACACAGTTGACTTAAGTAAGTGTGGTACAGTGTACATGTAAAGCCTTTGCTTTCTGACAAACAAGTTGCTAGAGCCACAGAAAATGAAAGAGCCGTAGCTCAGATAAACCGGGATGGATGTCATGGCACTCAAATCACCAAACCGAGCCCTCCATCGATGAAGAAAATATGCCGCTAAGCCAAAAGCAAATATAATAAAGTGGTATTGACCTCATCGTATATGAAGGTGGGCTAGTCGTAGAACCTAGAAACGCCGGCAGTGCACGCAGTCATTCGGGAGGTTTGGGAAGATTTGGGCTTGATTTCACCCGCCCACTCTCATGTTTTATGAAACCTCCGAATATGCTGTTTTTGCTGTGTATTTTCTGTGGTTCTATCGTACTCCTGACATCTGGCTCGATAGGAAAAAACGTGGGACAGATAGAGCTGCAGGGTTGTGCTTGATCCTGTTGAGGTCATATATTACCCAATCAGATTACATAAATTGGTAATTTTAGCGAATAGTAATAATTGTGGGTAGGTGTCTTGTTTCAACACTTTCCAACAAATAACGTTATTTGTCGGACAAAATATGCTTACAAATGCCAAGTCTAACAAATATTTGGTGAATATTTTTTGTAGTTGCGGACAAATAGGCAGATTCCTAGACTAGGAAGACGGTGGACGGCATTCGTAGACAAATATTGTGAATTCCAGCCAATGCTGGCGGTTCTCCAACATGGGTTGAACCCTCCTTTACAAAAATCAAGGCACGATAACAGAAAGGCGTACCGTAGCTTCAATTAAGTCCGACGCCGTACTTAGTAAGACCGATAGTGAATCCAAGTGATTTTACGATTCGGGGCGGTTTGCGAGGTGGGATGGTCCGTCAACCAGTTCGGAAACTTCGACAAGAACTCACAATACACAACTCAAACAGACAAGTACCGATGAAGCGCAGCACGAGCTTTTCCACTTGGGTATAGCCGTACCTGCTAGACTAGGGTCACACTAACGGGCTCGGCCAAGAGGGTTTAGCATCGAGGTGCGAAGCGAATGCTTCGCGCGTTGGGCTAAACCGGACCAAGTTGCTAGCTAGTCGTTTGGAAGTTGCTCGTAGGCCCTTTTTTATTGAACGGATAGCCCTAAAAAATCTTGTTAGCTAGTCAATAAATAGTAAAAAAAAAAATATCAGCGTAGATTCGTTTGGCTTCCGGTATACATGTATTACCTCAAAAAATAACTGAAACGAAAGGCGTTTAGAAAAGTAGAAAAGCCACACAATCATTCATACCAGAGCGATACCGGGGTGCAAAATGTCTTGGTCAGTGCGGGGTTTTACCTTAAGAAATGTTGAGACCGAGGGTACAGTACACCTTAACGGGAGCAAAATGAGGAGTACATAAAGATAAATAAAGTATTCTGCCAGCTACTAACGCAGTGGTGTAGTTGACTCTGTTGATAGCGCAGCGAAGTTGGGTGGACGTAAAGGGTAAACGCGACCCGGCACTGTCCTCCATCGGCATTAGGATAAGTTCTCGATGAAGAAGTCGAGCGACTCGCTGAGCGTCGGAAGGTCGTCCACATCCATGAGCGCGAAGGCCGAGTCGTCGAAAAGGAAGGGCGATGACACCGAGGATGGCGAAGCGCTGTCATGATCCGTTATCGGTTCCTTTTCACCGATTTTCACAGGCACGATACTAGGGCGTTGGAAATCCGGGACGACAATCATTCTGGGTGGTGTCACGACTGCAACGGTTTTCACCTGGTGGTGGTGACTTCGTCGTGCGTGTTTGTTCCGCAGTTCAGGTGGTAGACTGATGAGAGTGGGCAGTGCCAAGACGTCGTGATCGATGCGGTGTTCGCGACGGAGGCGAATGGCCTTGCCCGTCTGCATGCCGTGAAGACGGCGAGAGACTTTCTCCTGGTACTTCTGGGCGTGAGTTTGTACCTGACGGACCGATCGAGTGCCGATGTATTCCGTGATGGCTTTCCAGGGTCCCTGAGGATATTTCTTGAGAGCTTCGAGGAAGCGGTCGTGCTCCTCGCTGGACCAGACGCCCACTGCTCGGTTTGGGTGAACGTTCTTGCCGTTGTCGGGTTTAGTTGAGGGCGACGGGCTGATAGCTGCAGGCGTAGCGGTCGGAGAGGATAGCATCATCATCATGGTCGAATCGGAAGTTGCAGTGGTGCCAACTGAGAAGGTGGTTGCTGTAGCAATAGCCGCCATGAGGGAAATTGAAGAATGACCAGCGGTCCGCTGCAATCTCTGAGGTGAGGACAAAGACACTGGGGCAGGCTGGGGCTCCGCAACGAGAGAGGAGACCAGTCAACACATACGCGGAGACTCTGGGCCACAAACTCCGAGTCGCCTAGATAAGTCGTTCCGTCCCGTTATACATGGTACAGCTAGAGCAGTGCTCTCGCAACAGCGAATGTATGAAGTGCCCTGCCCTCGTTATAGTGGACCGCAGAGCGCTTTTGATGCGTCTGATTTTGGCGGCAGTCCAGATATCGCCGCGAGTTTGAACACAGAAGGCCGAAAGGCTTCAGTGCCGCTGACCAGCACTTGACCGGATGGGGCTCATTCGCCAGGTTTGTGGCCAGCGACCAACTCTCGTTGCCAAGCGAAATCTTATTAGCACGTCGTGGCAATTCAAAAGTTTATTTTCACCTTCTGTGACCTCAACATTCGCGTTTGGTAGCCATTTCAGAGCATTAGCCACTCGCCGGCGCGAACGAATGTGCTGTATCTGGAAGAAAATGAAAAAAATTAACTCGCACCAACGTGTCAAGACGGCGGCAGAAAGAAGGTTGCCGGGCAAAACTCTAATTCTATACGCTGAAGCCTGTTCCTGCTACATGGAGAGCAATCTATCCGAGATTCAGGAGGTCGGACTTCTTCGAACGACCACTTTCATCATTTATTCATATCGCAGGTCGGATGCCCATGCCACCGACTCCTTCCTCTGTGCTCTGGTCAGCGCTGGCTGAGGTGTGGGCGCGCACGCGTGCGTGTGTCGTAATCAAGTAGTGACACGGCTCCAGAGAGTCTAGGGCTCAAGTTTCAAGCTCACACAACCCGGTACTACCTTCCTACTCAAACACGAACGCAACGCTTGCTGATGCCGTATCGGTTGATGTCCAGAGGCTGTCACGAGCCACGTGCTGGAACGAGGGAAAGAAAAAACAAGTGAGCGCTGCCTGTCTCTCAGGTATTTTCGGAGACGACCGGTGGGAAGCCTTCATCAAGCATGATGAATCCTGTTTTCCTCCTGTTAGTGTCCTGGTGGCTTGTGTACAAACGAAGAAGAGTGAGGCCTCTCGTCTCCACCGAGAGCCGACCCAGGTGTCACCCCAATCTACCACTAAACACATACTTCCTATCCATCCATCGGCCGGCACTCCATCTAGTTTCCCGCAGTCTTTGCCAAGAACCTCTCACTCACTCGCTCTACTTGTTCCGATGGAAGAACGAGTTGCGCGCGCTGTGGTCGCCGCTGTGGTTGCTGCGTCCGGAGCGGAAGATACTGGAGCGGTAGCTGCTCGGACTGCCCGAAGAAATACCCGAGCTCGACTCCATCGGCGACAGACTCAGCGTTGACGCAGACATCCGACTGCTCGAGTTGCGGCTATTGGAGTTGGCGAGGATGGAAATCCGCTGGAAATCCTCCACCTCCATGGGCGCCGAGCGCTCTACTCGCGGGTGGGCCGAGGAAGCTCTCTGACTGCCCTGCTGCTCCAACTGCGACAGCGTAATCCGCATACTCGTGCCAATAAACTCCTTCGTGTGCACATGCACCTGGATATCTGGTCGCTCGGCAAGCTTCGGGATCACCAGCTGCATAAACCCATCCAACATCATGGGCGTCACGTACTTCAGTTCGACGCCCATCGGGAACGTGTCCGAGACGATCGGCCCGCCGTCCAGCACGTTCTTGAGCCAGCGCGTCATGTAGTCGAGTTTCTTTGGGTTGCCCTGCGCCCAGTCCGTAAGCAGGCGCTTCCACGGCACAGAGCCCAGCGAGTAGTGCATCGGCGGGGGAAAGTTGCGGATCTCTTCCCAGTGGTCCTTGACACGACGTGCGTTGCCCTTACTGGAGACTTTACTCTTGGCATGCGCAATACGCGCCGCACTCTTGAGCAGCAAATGATGCGCCTCGGCCGATTTCTGGTCCATAATGCCGTTCGCCGCCGCTGTAGCAAGCAGCGACTTATCCGACGACACGGAGGTCAACGAGCCGCGGCCGCCAGTTGCAGGGCCTGGTGGCGCGTTGCTGGCCTGCGTGATGCTGCCCACGTCCGTCGGCAGTTCGCGCGACTCGCAAATGTACGCGCGCAGCTTCTCGTACTCGGTCTCGATCGCCGCCAAGTACGTCAAGTCCTTGCTCTCCTGGTCGCGGTGTGCCAGCTTCTGCACCTGTTCGCCGACCTCCTTGGACTGCTGCCAGTTCTTCAGCGTCCGGTTCTCCGTCTTGAGTCGCTGGATCTCGGCCTCCTGCTTCTCCAACTGCTGACGCAACTTCTCGTTCTCTTCATGCAGCGCTGTGATCACTTCGTTGCTTTCGTCCAGGATGCCGCTAGTGCCACTGAACCGGCTGTTGAGCATCGAACCTCGCGTGGAACTACTACTACTGGTGCTGCCCGGACCGGACGCGTGCGGCACGTCCGACGGACTCAACGACCGGTTCTTGCCGGACGGAGACATCTTGGCTCCAGTATGCACCTGCTTCCTGTCCAGCTTCATCTGCAGCTGAGCCACCTTGGACCCGAGCTCCTTGTACGCCTTTTCCTTCTCCATTTTACGCAGAAACACGAGCCGCAACAGCGAGAAGCGGAAGAATCCTTGCAGTCTTCGAACCGCAGCCAGTTTCTTGAGGTAACGCTGACGCTCCGTGTGCATGCGGCAATAGGCCTGGAAACGCACGATGCAGTAGTCGAACTTGAGCACGCGGTACATCTTACGCGCCGCCACGCCGCGAGCATGCGCCTGCAGCAGCACGACACCGCGACGCAGCGTCAAGTAGCGTTTGTGGACCACATAGCGACGCCAGTACTTCTGGATGACCACGATCTGCTGCTTCTGGCGCAGGAAACGACGCCGCATGAGCCAGCAACGCACGTTCTTCTGCAGCACGATCGCGTACTTGCGCAGTGCCCAGCCGCGCTTGGTCTCGAGCTCTTCCAGGACTCCTTCCCGGAAATACACGCGGGTGAGCCCCACCTGGTAGTCCTGGATGTTGCGTCCTGGCAAGAGCTTGTCCATCAGCTCTTCGCACTGCGTTTTGATGTGCTCCGTGTCGGAGTCACTGATAAACTTGTTCTGCGTCGGAACTGCGCCAGTTAGCAGCACGCGGAACTTCTTGAAGCACTCCAGATGCGGCATGCGACTCGGATACGCGCTGCGAGACACACGGATGGCTTCAATGACGCCGGCGCATCGCAGTTGGCTCACAATGTCGCCGTGTGCGAAGCAGTTGGCACTTTTCAGTGGGTTGGGCTTCAGACAACGCACATAGTGGACCTCAGTGAGTCCAATCTTCTCCATCAGCTGGGACAGACTCTCCTTGAACTGCGTGCCGACGGTTGTGCGGCGTGTCTGCGCGTGTCCTCCCTTCTTCGAACTACTGCTGCGTGTTCTACCGCGAGCAGTAGAAGCGGTAGGATTGGCACTGCTGGCGTTCACATCGTCCGTGAACATCTTGGACAGGATTTTGAGCTTCGACTTGCTCATACACTGCTTGATATCCGGCAGGATGGCGTCGCGGTGCTTGTCCAGGAAGCCTGACGCGTCGTACGTCACCTTCCCAGCGTAGTGGTAGACGGAGAAGGCGCACTTATTCAGTCGCGGGGTCTCCAGCAGCGGGTTATTTTCCATCACAGCACCCAATTTACTCGCGAACGACGCGTCTGTGCCCGTAGCCAGCAGCGATTCCTCGTTCAAGAAGCTGATGACGCCCAGACGGCCTTCAATGAGATTCAGCACGTCCTGGTTGTCTGCGAAGGTGATGTGCGACCACGAAATGTTCTCCTCTTCGTACTCAATCTGCACCGTCTTCAGCACGTCCTGTACGAACTTCTGCTGCAGTTTCTCGTTGGCGTAATTGATGCAGAACTGCTCGAACGAGTTCGTCTCGAAGTGCTCGAAGCCAAAGATGTCCAGAATACCGATAAACGACCCAGCTCCCTTGGTTTTCACGCCGATCGTCTGGTTAATCTGCTCCACAAGCCACAGGAAAAGCTTCGAGTACAGGCTCTTGGCCAGCGCATCGCGACAATCCGCCGCCTGGTCGTGCGTCATGGGCTTTAGGATCACTTCGCGGCCCACAAACACGTTCCGGTTGCACACTGCGCGCTCCAGGGCGTCCACCTCAACGCCCAGAAGACGACAGGCCACAGAGAAGTGCTTTAGATCCACCAATTGCGACGCGTCCACGTCTCCATTACGCGTGGTGAACTCCGTCTCGCCCAAGTGCAACACAGCACCCAGAATCTGGATAATTTCCTGTTGCAACGGCTGTTCGATGCCCACAAGCTCCAGAGCTTCACGCGTGCGACTGAGATCGCCTTCTTCGTCGCCTCCGGGGGCTTCGGCTCGCTCGGAAACGTATTTGAACGAGTTCACCATGTCGAGTTCCAGATCGGGAAATTGTTTACGTTGTGCCAATAATTGGTAAAAGATGTGGAAATTGCGTTCTCCGTCCGCTTGCGTTGTGACTCGACTCTTTTCCAACAGATACGTGCGAGATCTGGCGCCGATCAATTGGCCTTCGATCGTGAACTGAAGCTCCGTGAATTTACCGAAACGACTGGAATTGTCGTTGCGCACGGTCTTGGCGTTACCGAATGATTCGAGAAGCGGATTGGCCTGGATAATCTGCTGGATAACCTTCGAGTTGGAGTTGGTGGCAAGAGCTGCCAAGTGACTCATGACGATCTTGGTCGTCTCCGTTTTGCCAGCTCCGGATTCACCAGACACGAGAATACTCTGGTTTTCTTGTTTTTGCCTCATGTTGAAAAAGGCCTCCATGGACACGGCGTAGACGTGTGGCGGCTTGTTTTCCCGCTTCCCGTCGCTGAATTTCTCCATTGTCTGCTTTGAATACAGATCCAGCCACTGGTACGGGTTCACGGCGATACAGATGCGTCCTGTGTACGTGTCTGCAAAAAAAACAATTATTGTCATGTAAGAAAGGCATTGATAATACTGTCAGGATGCAACACAATGAGAAGTCAACTGCAAAAAAAGTGAAAAACGTACATGGCAATCGGCGGAAAAATCTCCTTCTCAGATTGTAGAGGATGGACGCCTCGTGCAAATGATCAATGAGGATCATGTCCTCGAATCCATTGGCACTCTCACTTGTGTTTTGCAATGGCAGCGACGGTTTGTTGTCTCCGGACTCCACTGACGTGTTCTTGGCGTTGAGTGACTCCAACACTGACGCGTCTGTGAGGTCCACGGCGCGCTGCGACCCGGCGAACGCATGGAGCTCGCGCTCGGACGGGATCAGCTCCAGCACAGACGCGTCTTTCGGTCCCACGACCTCATCCAGCCGCACCGTGAGCTTCTTACCATCTCCACTGGCACCGCAGATCACGCCGGGCAGCCACACGTGCTCTGTGTCTGGTGCATATACCTGCACGATGTGGAAAAGGATGGAACATTTGCCATTAGCCTAAAGGGACAGGGAAGGTTGTTGCAAAGCCAAAGGCGAGCTAGGTGCACCTTAATTCCCTCCATTGGTTTCCGCCCCTTCGACGCTGCGTTCGGTCCTGCGTTGGTGGCGTAGTGGGGGTGCTTCCTCTACACTGACGCGACTGGCGCTGCTCCTGCTGTCGTATGTGCGTGTGAACGCTCGACGCTCCTTTTCTCCTTGCTTGCTCCCCCTCCTAAGTCGCGGATAGGGCAAAAAGTGCACCGTCCAATCAAAGCGCGCAAAATTGGCAAGAAGTGGCTTCATTTGTGTGGCGCACACATTTTGTGCCTTGACGACGCCTTGATGCGGCATGATTTTCAGTGTTTATCGCAGCGACGAGGGGCTCCAACATGCCATAATTTCGTGATTATCGGTGCGTGGAGAAATCCACTCCGACCATAAGCTGGCCCCAGCTGTGGCTGCATTGGCGAGACAATCCGTGAGCCCAAGTCAGCTGGCGATGGCTAGTCGCGCCGCGAAAAAAGGTGATGAAAAAAAATCAGATAGGCGCAAACCGAACCAAAACCCTCGAATTAGAGCGAAGTATTTCGGGCGGCCACAATCCAACAACGCTATGATACGCACTCGTCTCGCTGCGGGGCTTCTAGGCGCCGCTACACGCCGATCCGCGCTGTATCGAGCCGCTATACGGCGTTTCCATGCCTCAGCACTGACCCAACAGCAGCTCGGATGCTTCACAGCTGTGGACACGTCCTGGGAGTGGCTCAAAGACCCAGAGAACCCTCGCTTGCGACGCTTCCTCAAGGTTTGCCACCGCTTTTGGCAGTTTGCCACAGTTCGTTCACTGGAATTTCTCTAAACGTTTTTGCAAAATTGTCTGCCAACGTTTGTTTCCAGCTCGAGCGAAATTACCTGGCGAACCAACTCTCCAAGCCCAAATTCCGTAAATTGGAGCGCGCCTTCAACGTGGAGCTGCGAAACCGCCTCTTGCGCGAAGACTTCAGCATCCCCGAGTGCATCGGCAAGTACGAGTATTTCATGCGTCAAGAACCGGGCGAAAACTTCCCTGTTTACTACCGTCGACTTCGAAGTGCCGAATCAGATGCAACGGCAACTTCAACGAAGAAGGAAGTTGTGCTAAACCAGAACGTGGAGCCTTCACTTAACCACGGTTTTCAGTTCGTATCGGGCATGAAAATTTCCCCAGATGCAACACAACTGTTGCTGGTCATGGAGAACGACAATGAACAGTGTCAAGCGGTGCTGAGGGACCTAAAGTCGGGAAATTTGCAACCTCTGACGGACGTCACCGGCATCAAAAACGTCGAATGGAGCTCGGCGCCGCCACCGAAACGAGTGTTTTACTATACCAAAGTGGACGCACACGGGCGGCCGTTTGCAGTGTACAGATACAACTTGGCAACTCATGCGCAAGAACTGGTACGTGACGTGATCGAGGACTATTCTTCCGAGTTGAAGTGGAAAGTTCAGCAATGACTGACAAAAAGGGGGATGGGTCTGCAATATGGCAAAAAAAACTTTATTTTGGTGTGGTAGATTTACGAGGAGCAGGACGAGGCCTTCTTCGTGGATGTATCGCAGACGAAGGACGCGCGGTTCGTGCTCATCAACTGCAACTCGAAGAACACATCCGAGATCTACGCGCTGGACGGCCAAAACATCGATGCGCAGCCTCAGCTGTTGCGTAAGCGCGAAACCGGCACGTTGTACTTCGCAGACCACGCCGCCGGGCAGTTTTTCATCGTCACGAATGCTGATGGCGCGCTCAACTACAAGATTGCGACGTGTCAATGGAATGCAGAGGCGAAATCGACGTCGTCCTCGGTTGGTCAGTGGGAAACGCTCGTTTCTGAGCATGAAGACGTGAAAATCGAGGATGTGGATCTGTTTGAGAAGTACCTGGTGCTCTATGAGCGCGTACACAGTGTTCCGCGTATTCGAGTGTGCACTCTGGACGAAAGGAGTGATGCCAACACTCCTCATTACATCCCGTTGCCCAAGGAGCACGAGATTTGCCGTGTTTCACCTGGAGTTAATCGCGAGTGTGAAGCGCACCGCGTACGATTCCAAGTGTCCACACCTCTGGTGCCAGAGATCGTGTTCGACTACGATATGAAGAACCGAAAGTTGCATGTGCTCAAGGAGACAGAACTGACGGATCGCTCGCTAGATCTTAAGCGTGGCAGGGGCAAGGCCACTAAATCGTCTTTTGACCCGGAGCAGTACGTTTGCGAACGCTGCTATGTGCCTAGTATGAGTAGTCCGGGTGTCAAAATCCCGCTGACCCTCATCCACCGTCGCGATATCACGCTGAATGGACAAAACCCAACACTGCTGATCGGATATGGGGCGTACGGAACCAACCTTGAAGCTGATTTCGAGCTGGAACACTTGAGTTTACTGGAGCGTGGTTGGGTCATTGCACTTGCACATGTCCGTGGTGGAGGCGAGCTAGGCTTGCAGTGGTACCAAGCTGGCAAGGGCATGCAGAAGCGTCACACGTTCGATGACTACGTGTCGTGCACTCACCATCTCCTGGATGCAGGCTTTACAAACCCCAAACGACTTGCTGGCAAGGGAGTGAGTGCCGGTGGGCTTATCATGGGACACGTGGCCAACGAGTGTCCGCAGCTCTTCCAGGCTTTGATAATGAAGGTGCCGTTTGTTGATATCCTCGCCACCATGCAAGACCCGACGTTGCCGCTGACAGTTCACGAATACGACGAGTGGGGCGACCCGAGTGGACCAAAAGTCCACGAGTACATTCAATCCTACGCGCCGTGCGACAATGTGCGCGAGAATCAGGTGTATCCCGCCATGTTCGTGACTGGTAGTCTGAACGATCAGAGAGTGCAGTTCTGGGAGCCTGCCAAGTGGATGTACAAGATGCGTAAAGTGCAGGCGACGCTACCGAAGCACGACAAGCGTCTCATGCTGTTGAAAATGACTGAAGACGAGGGTCATTTCGGCGGTGGCGGGCGTCTGGAGCAGTTGGAGGAGAGTGCCATGGAAATTGCATTCCTATATCAAGCGCTGAACCTGCCGTTCCGGCCAAGATAAGCCACCGCGTTGGAGTTGGACGAAGTTCCGTATAAATAGAGGTCTCTCTGTAAATGGCTTGCGTGTTGTGGGTTGACCTTCTTTAAGCGTAGTAAAATCCTGGCTGGTATAGCTACAAAGCATGTCGGCCACGACGCAGGAGCTGGAAAATGACATTGCGCAAATGGAAGACCGACTTGCCAATGTCAAAGTGGTTGCTGAAGTGGAGCGAGAAGCCTGGCGACGGAGTTCTCGTACATGTAAGAACGGCACTAAGTGGAAAGGGGCTGCAGCACCGCGAAACAAAGAAAACGTGTCGAGTTCGTCGACCACAACTAGCGTGAATAATCCATCGAGTGACGACATGGACGAAGGCGTCACTATAATGCCAGGATATTGGGATTCACTAGAGCTCGCGCAGTATCTCCAAGACAAGCAACTCGGAAGCTATGCGCAGGTAATAGTGAACGAGCAAATCACAGGCAGAGCTTTACTAGAGACTCCAGCACCCAAACTTCGTAAACTTTTCGAGGATGTCGAGACAGCAGCAAGTGATTTGAACTGGAAGGCTTTCCAGACCGAGTACGTTAAGCTCAAGAAGCACCAACGGCGGCTAGAGAAAGCTTGTGCTACGAATCGATCGCAGCCAGGTTCTTCTCGCTCTGTGGACTCGTCGCTGGAAGCGAATGATCGCCAACCTTCGCCGTCTGGTGCCATGAGCTCGGCGGGTGCAGCGCTCGTTTTCCCATTGATTTCACCACGAATACCTGCGAGTCAAGCGCAGCAAAACATCGCAAAGCCCCCCACTGCGTCGAAGCCCACGTTTCCACTACGAAAACCAGCGTCATCTAACAACATCCCACTGGCAACTTGCTGGAACTGCAAGGCGCGGTTTTTCCGTCCGCATATCAAAAAGCCATCCACTAGAGAATTTAACACCGAATCGAGCCAGCCGGTGTCATCTTCGATGCGAGCTTCGCTGGTGGCTCGAGCCTACTGCTCCCAAACATGCCAAGAAAGCATCGAGTCCAATGATATCCGCATCTCACCATCACTCAGTGCACGAGTGAAGGTCACGTTTAGCACTGAAGACAAGACCAAGCCTCGTCGGTCGTCTCGTGTTGTAACTGGTCGTGCTTTGTCATCCGTCAGTGATCAACCAGGTCCAGAATTGCTCTCTAGGAGTGACAGTATCACGGCAAGTCGACTTGGAGGCAGTACGGATGGAAGTGGAAGTTCATGCCCTCCACCGAAAGCCAAACGTTTACGAAAGTTTAATACGTTCACACGGCGGTCGTCTCGGCCAGAAGCGCCACTACGTGTAGATGACCCGAACAACTTTGACTTCCTGCAGGTAGCAGCCCCTCGACGTGAACCTGCTGCCCAAACATCAACATTACCACGGCAATACTATGGAGAAGAGCATCCAACGTTTTACGGATATCGCAGCGTGACTCGGTCTGTTGACGTTAACGCTACTGATTCCTTCACGCTGTGCCCTTCAGTGACCTCACTAGCTATCAACGCGCATCGACCGAGTGATATTCAGAGCTGGTCATCTAATGGGAAGCCTGTACCACCAGCTTTGGTGCTCAACAACTCCACCTCCCTACAGGCAGCACTCAAGCAGTGCAAAGAGTATCAACAGTCGAAGTACAAGTTGGACCCGGACCTTTTCCAAGCTCACCAAGAGACCTTTTCTAGCTGTTTCGGTGCGATGCCGTTGAACAATCGATCACACGCCTTGGCCGATGGTGCGGGCTACGGTCGTGGAAATCTCCTTCGGCTTCAGGAGTTTCTCACTGTTCGTGGACTGCATCGGCTGAGTTTAACGTCACATGCATGGTACGATCTGATCACGATGGCGTCAGCCTATAGCGACGCACTCTGGGGTGTTCACGTTCTACGGATGTGGAGACCGACGGGGGAAGACGAAGATTTTTTACACGACATTGGCGTGCTCAAGAAGCACGAGCGACCACGGCGAATGCTGCAGATACTTACCCGTCAAGTGTCTCGCGTTATGGTGGAGAATATGAAGATACTTCTCAATCCTGAAAGCTGGCAGCTAGCGACGGTGATGTCTCCAAAGGAAGGCGAGGGCATCCGATCGCTTCACAAGGTGATGGGAAGCAAGCGAGACCCGTCAGTGACGTATGATGAAGGTGAACTCTCGCCCCGTCGACAGCGGACGGCAGAATTGTATGAACAGATCACAGCCATTTACACCCGCGCGGGCGAGATTGTTGCAGTATGTGCTAGGCAGTTGATACGACCAGTGGACCCCATGGCGCTTCTCACGGACATTTTGCATGGGCTTAAGAGTGGAGAGCTCAGTCTTGTGCACTGTCGGCGTCTTCGGCTCTTTTCACAGACGAATCGGCTCCCGTTCGACCAGTGGACGCTGCTGCCGCACTGCAGTCGCGCCGTTGTGGAGTTCTACTGGTCCGACAGGGAAACGGAAGCCGCAGTCTTGCCGCCACTGGTACTGCCTGTTTGGCACCAAAAGATCCTGAACAAGCTTCAGCATGGGCTTCAGCAGCGCCTGCTGGGCAAGGACAGTGTCAACTGCGTCATCAAGGTCGCTCACGACCAGAACGCATCGGCCGCTGTACTTGTCTCGCTCGAGAAGTTCCTCACACGCTGTCATACACTCGCTGAACGATGGCCACCACTAGCAATAACCAGCAACAGCCAGCGGACACGGACAATAGATATGGCTATGATTACACCGTAGGAGGATTACCCTTGGACTTGCAACTGGTACTGTGTACCATCCCACCGAGGTTCGACAGCAATAACCGCGGCAACTTCGGTGATACGTGCCTCGAGTATGGTGACTCCATGCTTGGTTTGGTAGCTCCATCGTGCAAATACTTGAGTAGGGAAGTCTGTCCTGTACGCGGTTGCTCTCTTGGTGGATGTATTGCCGAACGCAAGATGACGGCCACCACTGTGCCACTCTAATCGCAGCAAGATTCGGAGTTCATGGTGAACGCCACCGGTTTGAGTTGGCCGGGCACTCAACTGACACCGTGTGGGGGTGACACATCGCTGCCGATGGCGCTGCAATGCTCATGCTCATGTGAGCGACTGCGTTGTCAGCGATTGTGTGCAGCGTCCACGCACGCTGCGCCGCAACCTGTCTAAAAAAATCCGGCTACTGACAATCCCCTCGGTAGTAATCCCTAGACTTGGAATACTCCCTCAACCGCAACAAAAAAGCGGCTCCCAATGACCAGTATTAAATTAATAGCATACAAACTCAAGTAAATTCCCTCTCACCCCTCAGTTGTCAAAATAAATACATGTATAATTTTGGCAAAAAATCCTATTCTGGGGTGCTTAACTATGGGAAAATTCCTAATTGTACAGGACACCCGAATGAATCTGCATGAAATAAGAACGGCTGTACTTGCTTCCGATCTATATATTCATGTGCACTTCTCGTAGTCCTCTCAATCATCTGCCTATCTGACATCCAGTAGCATTGACATGAACGAAAACCCTTCCAGTCCACCATTAGGCATTCCCTGATAGTCCAGGTTGCAACCAACCGGTTAGTAAATGTGATGCAGGGGGCAGTGTAGGAAGGCAAGCGATGGCGAGTCAAAGCGAGAAAGTTAATCGAGACAACGCCAGCTATATATGTATTACGCATTTGGTAATCTTCACCAACCCTTACAGTACTATTGGCTGTTGGATTGAATGTGCCCAGATAATGGTAAACTGATGATCCATTATTATGGTACACTCCGCGATCGGAAACCTCTTAGACAGGAATAAAAAGCAGGCTACCGACGCTATGACAACCGAGGGGGTTGTCTGTACCCCGTAATATCACCTCAAGTGACTTGAAGTGTAGATGGTAACGACTCGTACCCATCTACAGTGGTGCTCTTCGCGCACAGCAAACGAAGCGTGCCTTGCCAAAAAATTGTGCCCAGCTGGCGAGCCTGACGACTGTGTGTCTATTAATAGGGAAGAGACTGAGGCGGGAGGCTATCCCTCAGTCATTACCACGGCCGTCTGCATATTTGTAGACAAAAGCGTACAACACCGAACTTCGTTACGACGGCCTTATTGGCTTGACTTCTCTCGTGGATTTTCGTTCTCTGTCCGGAAGAAGAACTTGAATGCCGCGGATTCACTTCTCGTTGTCATCATGGTGGTGACTCTGTTCAATACTAAGGAGACTGTTGCCTTGAAGGTTTTGCGACAATCGTAAGAGTCGGGAAATTAACCCATTTTCGATGTAAATCAACATCGTTTTGGTGTTGTTTGACGAAGCTGTTCGTGTCCAACCTGCCGCACGGCGTGTGACTCTCATCTACCGCTTGGATATTCGCCCACCTCATGTTCGTCTCGCATGGATCCCCCGATTTGGAGTTTGACACAAAGGCGACTAAACACCAGCGCGACATAATCGAGTTGCAGTATGATAAATACCAGGCGTGGCATCGTACTGTATGATACGATTCCCCTGTCATTGCAGTAGAGACCGCGCGCCTCCCGCCAGCCGCTAGTCCACTCAGTTCGGAATTCGCTTTGCATCGCGCACACTCGATCTAGTCACTCTTTTCAAACCAATGTTGAAACCCGCCAACAGCACACGTTGCATTGAGCGAGGGCTCTGGTCGGGTGAGGAGCACGACCGCTTCCTGGACGGGCTCAAACTCTACCCTCACGGGCCCTGGAAGAAGATCGCCAGCTTCGTGGGCACTCGCTCGCCACGCCAAGTTCAGACGCACGCTCAAAAGTACTACGAGAAGGTCGGCCGTCGCCTGCGCGGACTACGCAAGGACCGCAAGAAGCTCGTGCGCCCCGAGCACCGCCTCGACGAGGACATGGTGCAGCTCTGTCAGCTCGCTAAGGACAGGAAGGGCCCCACTGGCCACGTGGACCCTACACTCGCAAGCCGCCTACGCGCGCCGCTGTCATCGCCCTCCAAGGTCAGCATGTCGCTACTGGTCCTGGAATCGGCCGAGCTGCAACAGAAATCCTTTAAGGAGGAGCTACAACAGGCGACGTCCTTCGACCCCCCCAGCCCCGGTCAGAGTGCCAGTACGGCGACCACTGACAGTGACGCCGCCACCATGGACCTGTCGGACTTTGACGACTCGTGTCTCGACTTCCTGATCGAAGTGCTGGGAGATATGGACGCGGCCAACAGTGGAGGAGGCTTTGTCGTCCATGTGTGACGCAGGCGCATTGTGCAGTATAATAGCGTAGGCAAAAACAACCCCAGCACCCGATAGAGGGAGCTGACACCACCCACCGCAGGGAACAGCGTCCATCCCCGACATGGAGAGTAACTTATAAAACGAAGAAGCATTCATTTTCATTCTTTCGGCATGTTTGTGTTTTCCAATCGTCCGGCGCGCAATTTGCACAGTCAATCATGACTTGCTGTTCGTATTGCTGGAAAATCCAGAGGCAATCAGTCGGTTGCAGGAGGATCACGATGATGGGATGACCAAAAGTAAGCGTAGGGTAATCAGCACGAACAGCAAAAGGACCGCGCTCTATGCAAGAAGACAAGATACCAAAACCACAACAAATCCCTGAAAACACCATACCATAATCACTGACAGCCGCAAGACTGTGTGTTTTTCCACACAAAAAGTGCGGTAAACACATTACAATAACAGATGAACACAAGAATATACGAGCAACCACACACTAACTTCTCACCAGCACAAACGAGCTTTTTAATCCAATCAAGATCTCAAATTGTTTTGGTTTTATCCAAGCAGATTGTGTTTAGTTGAGATCTGAGAAACGATTGACTGGAAGAGCTTGCTCCAGCGTTTGCTGCTTTGGGTTGCATCTCACTTTAAGAAAAGCCCCCTCCCGCCAAGAAAATCCACCTCAACCTCTTCCTCAGTCGCCACGATGCCCAGTCCTCGCAGCCCTCGCCCCTGGAACCTGCTGTGCAGCAGTGTTTCCGCTGAAGATGCAGCGCTGCTGCTACAAGGAATGAAGACGTGCAAGACCGTCAAGAGCCAGCTGATGTCGTGCACCCTTTGCAGCACCAGCGCTCCGCACTCAATGAGTTACAAGGTGCTGAGTTGCGCGTGCAAGTACTGCAAAGACGCAGTCCCGTACATGACATGCCCTTGGCGCCTAAAGATTCTGGTCTGTCAGAGACCAGCGACGTTGACATGCACGAGCAAGGCGACCACCAATCGCGTGCTCGCATGCCGTCGAAGCCTCTCATCACACCGCAGCAGCGCGGGTTCATCCAAGAGCTCGCACGTGAAAATTGGATGCCCATGCGCAATCGACACGCCTTAGGGCGCAAGTTTGAGCTGCGACCCGCTGCACTTCCTAGCCTGCGCGTGGTGCAAAACATCGTGCACCACTATCGCCGAACCCGCCTTGGCGGCAACGACAAGCGCAAGGCGATTGTCGAGGCGGTGCGCCGTGCTGCATTTAATGGGCGTGAAGACGATCATGACGCCCTCACCTTTACTAGCGACTACGAAGAGTCCGGCATGCCCGTCGTGGGGAATGGCTCAGATGCTCGGCCATTTCTCGTAGGCATGCCTACCAAAGCACTACTGCGGAACGCGGTTCGCGACCCGGGTATCTTCGTCCTGCATCTCGACGCAACGTTCAAGTTGAACAGCGTCGGGTACACGGTGCTCGTTTGCGGTATTAACGATGCCTCCCGGAGCTTCCACCTGCTGGCGCTGTTTATTACATCGCAGCTCCAGGAAGGCCACTAATCAGCGGCACTACTAGCGCTGCGGCGCATATACGCGCGCGTTAATGGCATGGAGATACGCATCACGTACGTGCTTGGCGATGCCGACAAAGCACAGTACAATGCATTTCGCTGTGTCTTCGCCGACAGCCAGTTCACCTATCTCATGTGCTTCTACCACGTAGTTGCCAAGCTACGTGAGAGGTCACGAGGGCTGGTTGCGCTAGTATTCAGAGGCTGTACGATCTCCACTTCTCCCAGAACGAGGCAGCGTTTTGTGAGCGTAAGGAGCGTATGCTTGCTTTATGGGATGAGCATGTGGATCACGCCACTTTCAGCGTCTACGTGAAGGCACAATGGCTTCAGGGCAATTTCAAGAACTGGCAGTGATATCACACTCCGACGAGCTATCCCACCACCACCAACCCGGTTGAGCAGTTCAACCGGGCGTTGAAGCGGGATTACACCCACCACCATCAGCTCAAGATGGGTATGCTCCTTGCTCAACTCCATGCATGCTGTGGTCATCGCTCGATGGCACTTCCGCGATTCTTGCTCCCAACAAGAAACGTGGGAATAGCCGCAGCCACACTGGAGGCGATTGGAAGAAGATCCTCGTGATCTTCATCCTTACCATGCAGGACGGCTGGTGCGATTTGGATCTTATCTTTAATCCCTTCTTCCTTCACCTCCCCATGCGCCATAACAAGGTGATCTGGTACCCAGGTGTGTTATCCCATCGCGCGAACTTGGCGGATCCGAACCTGCCCCCTTGCTGGACGCCCTGGACGAGTGCAACACGGCCGATCCTCGGCGTAACCACTTCCGCGATGCTCCCCTGCTCATCAGATCCCTCGTCTGGCGGGCAAGTTCTTCAGTCCCCGGGCGGCTAGGACCAGCAGCACAGCTCATGATCTTGACTATGGGTCCTCAGGAGGGCTTGGATCTCCTCACGAGGACTTGGATCTTGCCTCCAAGTCTCAGATCCGGCACTCGACAGCGCCTCGCCCCCATTTTTCTTCTCGTACCGCCTCTAGATCTCGTCGCGTTCTGCAAATCGTAAGTCATAGGTAGATCTGGTGTAGGATGCATTCCTCCTTCTCATAACTCAATCAACTCCTCTTCCTGTTTTCAATCAACCCTTTCACCTCGAGCCAGGATCTGGCACCATCCACCCTTCTGCACTCAATCCATACCGCGATACAGCCAAACCGTGACGTATCCAGTATCACTCTGCTCCACACTCCCTCCTACCGCCTTGGGTCTCAATCTCCGGTCTCTGATCTGCATCGTCGGAAACCGAATACACAAACAGCAATCCTCCTTCCCCCGACCTATAGCATTCCTGTAGATCTTTCTCCTCTTTCTCACCGACGTGACCAACTCACACCAGTGGGCCCTGGTATGGTCTATTCCTCGTGAGACTGCATCGCGTCGAACCGATTATGATTCGCACGCTCTCGCAAGAACTCATGTAGTAGTGCCCCACAGTTCAGATCTGCCTCGTCTACCCAGCTTGGATCTTCATATCCTCGCCAGTGAACCGGAAATTCACGGTAGATCTGGTCGTATCTTGTCCGCTTGCCAGATCGCATATCGGTGATCTTCTCGATCTCGAACTCGTCCTGTCCCAGATCGGAGGTCCAACTAGCAAGATCTCATCGAAATCCACTCGATCTGAATCGTTAACCGTGATCCTTGCCCTGGGTCGGTCTGGATACTCCTTCACCAGCTTCAGTTTCGACACATGCACGACGGGGAACAGGCGATACTCCGTACCTCCAGCCTCAAGTCTTACCGCATGTTCGCCGATCTTATCTGCCACTCGGAATGGTCCATGCCACCGATGCGCCAGCTTTCTAGTGTAACCCCCTTTTACTCGGTCCAGATATAGCCACACTTGAGATCCGGCCTGGATCTAATGAGGTTGGACATCATCGTTATGGCGATCCGCGGTCAGCGATCGCTTCCTGCAAACGTTGATTGACCTGGGATCTGGCTTGTTGGTAGTGTCTCTGGATCTGGTACCGCCACCGTCTTGGATCTCGGTCCCTCCTCTTCGTGCTGTCAACCGGAATTGATGCTTCCAAGGTTGATCTGGGATCCCACCCATGCACCAAGTAAAACGGGGTGTCTCCTCGGATCCGATCTTGCGCGGTGTTGATCGCGAAGGTAAGACGTTCTGCGTACTCATCCCAATCCTTCTGATCCCGATCCTGAACGTACATCTTGAGCGCCCGGGTTATCGCTTGCACCATACGCCCCGCGGGTCCATTGGCTTGAGGACGGCATGCCATCGTGGCCCGCTGTCTTGTCCCAAGATCTTGTTAAACGCACGAAAGAAATCGGACATAAATCCCGGCTCACGATCGTGTCAGATCATCTCACTGGCTCCAAAACGGCGGAAAACACATTCCTCGTAGGATTCGGCGATCGTTTGGGCAGTCCTGGAAGCACTGGCCTTCGCGGTCACGTACCCTGTGAACCGTTCTAAGCAGATCAACAGCTCGGTGTTCCCTTTATGTGATCTAGGTAGCGACGGGATATGATCCTTCGCGATGATCTGAAAAGGGTATGTCGCCTGGATGTTCCCGGGTGACCCCCCCCCCCCCCCGAGATCGTGGGTCGTCCCTTGCCCGTCTCACAGTCCACGCATTCTCCGACATATCGTTGTACACTCTTGTTCAACCCTGTCCAGTGGAAACGATCCTGGATCCGCTGATATATACGGCCAATACCCTAGTGGTCGCCTTCGAGGCTTGCATGATAGTGATGTAGGACATCCTGATGTAGAGCCTCCGGCACCACCAATCGCATCAATCCGTCACGATCTTCGTTGGTTCGCTTCGTTGGGGGCCAGTAGAAAAGTAGATCGTTCAGATCCATCCCATAATCAGCAGCAATGAGACTGTAAGATTTAGCTTCTCCCTGATCGAGGTCTCGCAACTTTCCAACCAGATATTTTTTCAGGCCCGAGATCCACGCCTCCTCGTCCTGTGCTTGTCGGATCCGATCGACCCGGAGTTCCTTCACGTAATCTTCCTGCAAGATCTGGGCCTTCGACATCGTCCTTGTTCTAGATCGAGTTACCATAGCCGAGATCCGAGCCATTTCGTCATTAGATCGGACCACGATGACTTCATCTAGCCGGTTCAGCGTAACTAAATCTTGCCACTTGGCTTCTCCTTCCACCAGGACGCCACACTGACGCTGCAGGGCTACACTTGCCAGCCTGTCGGCGCTCGCATTTCAATCGCGCTTAACATGTACCACGTCATGATCGGGCCACTTTTGTAGCCGATCTAGCACTTACTGGCGTTGCAACGTTAATCCGGGTGCCTTACAGTCGATCTCACCTCTCACCTGTCTGACCACCAGATTTGAGTCTCCGCACACTACCAGGCGTTTGGGATCCACCTCCTGTAGGAGTTCCAGGCCTAACAGAAAACCATGATACTCGGCTTCGTTGACAGTGAGACTCTCAGCATTGCCGGATCTGGCCTTCATCACTGTCCATCCAGGCAGCTTCCACAGAATCGCGCTATATGGGCCTCCACCGCGCTTCACTCGAGCAGATCCATCGAACCTTACCACATATAGTTCTTCGTGGACCTGTACCGTGGGTATTAGGGCTTGAATCTGACGTCGAGGTTCCTTCATAGGTGCGATCTTAGTCAAGGCTTCGTCGATCTTGGCCCTGGGGGTTATACTGGCAGCTAATATCCCCAGGATCTCATCTTCTTCCTTCGAACATTTTACAATCTCCAATGTCCAGGGTGATAGTAGGGCTGTCCATTGTCCCAAACGTCCCTGTAGGCCTGCTGACTTGAACAACCACGCCAACGTGGAATATCGAGTCAATATCCGGATGGGTCGTCCCACTAGCAGGTTGTAGTTGAGATCTAGCACCCGCAATAACGCGAGGATCTCCTTCTCCACCACACCGTAGTTGTTCTCGTTAGGCTTCAATGTTCGGCTGATAGGATAGTGATCTGATCGTGCTCCTGTGTCAGAGCAGTAGAGACTGCCCAATCACTAGCATAGACCACCACCGTCGCCTGACGATATGGATCGAAGTGACGCAGGGTCGGTGTCGTCGCGATCATGCCTTTCAGTCTCTCGAATACATGATGGGCTCGGATCCAATGGAGCTCTACACCACTCAACCCCTGGACTTCATCCGATGCGGATTGACCGTTACTAGGAGTATCATGATCCGTCTCCAGCTTCACTCGGTGGGACACGTCTGCAGCTTGATCAGGTCCTGATGACTCCAAATCGCGACGTTTATCTAGTATCCCCTGAGGCTCAGCCTGCGTAGCTTGATCCGAGAGTCTGGTTTTGCCATCGCAGCGAAGTCTACCTCTCGTAGTTCATAGAGGACTGCCGCATAAATCGCATAGTCTTCGATAAGGTTACTGTCATAGTTTAGATTACCCAGAACGGACTGCATAGCTCTGAGTGGTCCAGGGAAAGGAAGCTCCGCCAAAGACGATAGATCTTTGGGATTAGACTCTAAACCCTCCTTTGATACTCGGTGGCTCAGATAGTTTACTTTGTCCATTCCCCGGTAGCCCTTCGCCACACTGATCGAAATGTTCCACCGATCACATGCTCTCAGCAACGCGTCCACTCGGTCACATAACTGATTCCTAGATCGGGCAGGTACCAAGATGTCGTCGATGTATGATCTGCGGCCTAGCACCGATGCTTTACGCCGATCACCTGGTTCTCCTTCTTCAAACTGATCTGCGACCCCCGAATTTTCTCCTCGTCGAGGGATCCGAGTAAAACCATACAACGTATTATCGAGCAGACGTTGGTAGATCTGAGGGGCATCCTTGAACCCGAAAGGCATCCGATTCCACTTGAACAGACCAAAAGGCGTGATGAGGGCCGAGATCGCGCGAGCCCGATCTCTCATCGTCACCACCCAGAAATCACTAGCCATATCCAAGGAGCAATACCACAACATCTTGTCCAGATCTTCCAATAACTCGTTGATCAACGGCATAGGATAGACCATTAACCGAGTGAGGCTGTCGACCAACCTGTAGTCGATACACAACCGGATATCTCCACCGTTCTTCTTGATAATGATCACGATCGGTGAGGCCCACGGGGATGTAGAGAATCTGATGATCTTGGCGTTAAGCAATCCTTTGATCAGATCCGACAACTTCTCCCGGAATTGGGGGGCGACCTTGCGTATCTTCTGCGCGATCGGCTTAGCTCCACTCGCATCAATATCACATAGAACTCCTCTCACAGCCGGTGGTAATGCGTTGCCCTTTCCGATAAGCAAGTGCTTAAATCGCCAGATCCCATCCCGTAGGCGATTTACCTCCTCCAGTGTATTAGACGTCGGATCTAGTTGGATATCTTCGATCTTCACCTCTTCCGTAGTCAGCGGTACATCTGGGACCACCGCCATATCTTCAGCTACGTCCTCTGCATATACATCACTGCCCTCGTGATAACAGATCTGTTCATCTTCAGTCGCCCCCAGTCTTTCTGCGCGGCTGTTATTTGAGGCGGTGTGCCCCAGATCCTGATCCGGCGCTGGGTTTAGGTCCGGTGGCCTACACGTCGATGGCAGATCCGGTCGTACAGTCGGCAAATCATCAGATCTCGCTACTTCGAGCTTCCCCTTCACCTCATGTGTAATCGAGGTCGAGGTTGGACGAGACAAGATCTCTGAAGTTGACAACTCGTCCACACTGGGATGGGACTCCTGACTCGTCCTGGATCCACTCATGTCCTCGGAGACGGGCAGTAACGCTCCACGGTCTTGATCTTCGATCGACGCCTCCTATTTGGTTAGAGCTGACATTGCCCCCACGCTCTGGAACAGTTCCAGAGCGGCTACACGGTCGTGTAGAGCACGGGAGTCACGGTCAACCTGGAATTGAGGGATTCCTGGTGACGTAGATTCCAGATCCGGCGGCGGGCCTTCCCGATCAAGTGCGAGAGCTCGAGATCTGACTACCACGGGGTCTATTCGGGTAGGTTGACCCCTTTGCAGGATCCTACGCGGCGTCGGATACACGGGGCGTTCTACCAAAGAACCGATTGGCTCCTCGGGTTGCTCATCCATGTCCTCCGATCTGGATTCGGTAGTCGCCTCATACGCCAGATTCTGCCATTCTCTGTAGCCGCGGGATCCGCCTGACACATATCCTGGGGATTTTGGTACACTGTCCAAAGCCAGCCACATGCCGGTCTCTTCATAATCATCCAGCAGCAACTTCTTCTCGCTGATATTGGTGATCAGGAGATACTGGGATCGACCTGGGCTTCTCACGACGGTAGGTACCCATCGTTCACCTCGGATTACCCATAGTTTCTCTCGATCGGTCCATTTCAGGCGCTCCGGCAATTCCCAGATCTCGCCCGGCTCGATCCATCTTGTCTTCCCTGCCCTTACGATTCTCATCTTTTCTCCATACAACCGGCGACGTTCACTGAGCTGGATCCGCATCTCGTCGGGGAAGCACATTGTCCCGTCAGCCAGATCTAACCGCACCCCAGTCGGTACAATGAAATCCATTCCCAGGATAGCATCCTGGCCGGCTAGATCTCCAATCCATATATCGAAACAGTATACCAGACAACCAGCCGCCGTGCAAATCAACTCTTTTTTGTCGTTTCTGGTAGGACAAAACTGCTATTTGGTATGTTATTAGAGACACTTTTGAAAGTGCCATAACGTCCTGGACACCAGATCGACCTCACGTCAGATCGAAGGAAGATAAGCTGTTATGGCCAAAACAGCTCGCATTTACCAGTACTCTCCTCAGGAGAGTGCATCAAACTTTTGGTCCTTTAATTTGTCCTACGCATGGGCTGACTGGGGCTTTGCTTGTATTATCGTGCAATGCACACCCCTCTTCCTAGTTCATCCATAGTGCCATCGCAGCTATCACCGCCAAGGACCACGTTGTCGTCGTCGTCGTCGTCGTAGCCGCTCCGCTGACCGTGCTGCCACTGCCACCCGTGCCATCTGCACCAATGCGCGACTGGCTGCTGCTGGTATCGCCCGCGTCGTACGCAGCCTGGCCCGCAGCCGAGATGACCGGGAAGTTGGTGAGATTCACGTCCAGTAGCGCCGTCGCGTCGCTAGCCTCGGCCTGCAGCACCGTCAGTAGCGCCGAGTTCTCCACCGCCAAGTGAGGCGCACCCGTAGCATATCCGTCCGGGCAACCGGAGCCCTGACTCACCACCTGCCATGCCGTGCGGTTGCTGCTACTCACACAGGCCACATGACTGATGCTCGACGAGTCCGCCACGCCGTACCACCGGCCATCGGCAGCCGAAAGCTGCACAACACTCGCCGTGTTCACATCCGGCTCATTCGCCGCCCAGGACCAGACCATCGCGGCCATAATCGCACCGTCCAGTCCATCGGGTGCCAGGATGTTCACTCCAGCATCCACGAAGACCGGGAGGCTCGAGGCGTTCACGTGGCCAGGCCTGCTGGCCGTGTCCAATTCAACACTACCACCACTCAACGCTCTTTCTGTCAGGGTGGCATAGTGCAGAACACTCTTGAAGGCGCGAACCAACGTACCGGCGTTCATCATCTCACCGAAGAACGTGCCGGACGAGCCGGTCGTGCTACTCGGGACGTCCGCCCAGCCAGCGCACAATTCACGCATGTAGAACATTTGGTTGTTCGCTTCGGGTGTGGTCACCAGGATAACTTGCTTCCCCCGACTGATCAGCTCTTCTAGAGTGAAGCCGTTCCAGTCACCACCAGCAGCGTCAAAGTTTGATGGAGAGAAGAGCAGGTCGCCGAACGTGGTCGTGTAGAGCTCAAGCAGGGCGTCTACCTGTGAGTACGTGCTCACGTCGTCGCCAATCTCCGTGTAGATCACCACTAGATCCTCCGGGTGGCTTGACAACCACGTGGCGATCTCGCCCAATGATTCGTTGTGTAGACGCTGTTCGTCTGCGCGGATACCGCTAAGCGACGGCAGACAGCCGACCAGCTCTGACCCCCACTGTACCGTGCTGTCTTCGCCACTAGCGTCCAGTACGGACTCCAACGAGGACACCAAGGCAGACGCTGCGTCGTTGACGAACGCGATCCCAAACTCGGAGCAATGAGCGCTACGCAGTGACGACGCAAAGTAGTGTACATCCAGCTCAAGGAAGCGCACGCCCAGGTCCAGTTGGTCAGTTACACTCAGGAACTGGTTGCTGGTGCGCATGTACGAGTTGGAATTCGAGGCATTAAGCTTTGCGTTGAAGAGCTGGTCCCGGTTGCCGTAGCCACGGGCCTGGGTGATCACACTGTTGTGCGTTGCCGGGATTTCTGCGTAGCACAGCGTCTCCGCGTACGATAAGTTGCGCTGGTACGTGATAGCACGTACCACCCATGGCTCGATGAGAGCAGTTCCAGCTTCACACACTTCGCTACACACGTCGTCGCTATCGCAGAAGTTCACTAGTGTGCAAGTGACGTTCTCTGGGGACAGAGTTTTGCTGTTCGCAGCGGCAGTGTTTGATGAAGACCCACCGGAGCTCGAGCTCGAGATCGTGAAGGACGGAGCTGTGCAGGTGGAGTCGAAACTGCAGCCAGAAAGGGTGGAGTACAGCGCAGCAAACTGCGACACGGCATTCTGTCGCCCCGTGATAAGCGTGAACAACTCGGCCAGTGAGTTGCCAGACAGGTGCGTTGCCACAGCATCTACGCTTTGCAAGAGCGTCGATAGCCCCGAAGCGCAGCATGAAGCAGCGTAGTAGGAAATGTCACCGCTTCCCAGACCGCTGGCCAGACTGGTGGTCTCTAGAGACGAGCAAACGTCGCTCTCGGAAGATGCGTACAGCGGCACTCCTGCCTGGAAAATGATGGCTCCGAGCAGTGACGACTCGTCGCTAGTCACGACACCAGACAAATAGGAGCTCAGTGGCACTGAGCAGAGTTGGTCGTCGGCACTTGTGGTGGTGCACATGGTTAGATGAAGTCCGTTGATGAGACTCGAGAGTGTCTGATCCAGCGTCTGCCCCGTCGGGACAATGAGCTTCGCCACTTCGAGGTATCCGTTGAGCTCATTACAGCACGTTGCATCACTGTCCAGAAGCGAAATCAGCTCCGGCAGTAATGTATCAATGCACGGGCCTGCCTGGTTGTTCATGACGTTGCAGAATCCCTGCAACGTACTGCTGTCGTCGCTCCACGAGGACAAGGCGCTCGCCAAGTCCACCGACCCAGACCCGGACGTGCTGGAGCTCACGACGCCTGCGAGTAGCAGGTTCAGCACCTCGTTGAACGCCGCCGAGTCGTCCGAACCTCCGTTCACCAGCGAGTTGAGCGTCGTGAGGTTACACTGCGAACCGGACGCCGCGATGGACGGGTACAGCTGCGCGATGTTGGTAGCGATGCAGCCCTGAAGCCCCGCGACTGAAGGCAACGCCGACAGGTACGTGGATAAGACGCTGCTTCTGGCGCTGGCGTTGCAGGCCGCTTCGTCGTCCGCCATAGCCGCCTGCTCTTTCAGTAGTCGCTGGTGGACCTCCTGGTCATCGGCGCTCAGCTGCCGGTGCTGTGTCTTGAGTCCCCGTGTTGGTGCAACCACTGCAAAGACTGTTAGAAGCAGCACAACGACCCATGCACGATGCAGAACCATTGGTCGAGTGAGACTTTGGCACTGCGTAGCTGCTCGCCGTTTTGAAAATGGCGAGGGACTCTTTTGTAACTTTTGGTAGGAGACGGAGAGTTCAGATGTACCTTTGACTTTCGATTAAAGCCGCGTTTACCCGTTACACTCATCGGTTCATCGGTTAAGTAGGTTCAAGAGACCTTCGGCTAAGTCCATTTTGCCAGCCGACCTTAGATTGGCGGTACATGTAGGTGACAGGCACGAAAGCATGGATCGGCATTGTACGCAATCGACCAGGGAAAGTGATCATTCATGCAATGCCTCCGAGATCCATGTGGTTGCGTGGCGGACGTGATGAATGGCCTATCGAGCCATGACGAGGAATGTTCCAGCGTACTAAAGCGCTGCAACAACCTAGATCTCTACCTACGTTTATGCTAGAGGGCTATCACCCGTTGGACACACATGCGATCGTGAAGGTTTCTTTCCATCCCCGTTGAAGGCCCGCGGCTTTATTAAAAAATCGCTGCCCTGATCAGTGCGGCACCGTAAACAAATCTAATTATGCAACTTGCACACTGCGAGAAGTTTTCCTCACAATATGGACACTGTTCATGTTGCTATTTTAGTGTTCGAAGGATACCGCTGAGATGAATCGTGGCCACTTTGAACGTCTTGAATTCGAAAACAAGTGGGGGTGTCCATGTCGATTTATCCGATTGTATTGGTACTCTTCTGTCAAGTACAGCAATGCTACCTAGGTGAAACCAAATCTAATGTAGATTTTGTTCTCACTCTCCGTGAGCGAAAATGGTTCAAAGGTGTTCTCACCTAGACTACCGGCGGCAGGGCAGGCGCGTTCACGTTTAGCTGCGTTGTCATTTTGCCTGACGAGAGGCTGCTGAGTTCCACGTCCAGTTGGGCTGTCGCGGCACCTGCCTCGAGACGGAGCACACTCAGCAGCGCCGCATTTTCCACTGCCAGTCGAGGTGCACCAGTCACAAATCCGTCGGGGCAGTTCGAACCCTTGGCCACAACCTTCCACGTCATACGGCTGCTGTTGCTCACACAAGCCACGTTAGAGATGGTCGAAGGATCCACGACGCCGTGCCAGCGTCCATCCACTCCCGAGAGCTCCACAGCCGTAG
The DNA here is from genome assembly GCA_016864655.1 of Phytophthora cactorum. NCBI lineage: Eukaryota > Oomycota > Peronosporomycetes > Peronosporales > Peronosporaceae > Phytophthora > Phytophthora cactorum. The sequence continues at coordinate 50,740 of NHQK01000080.1, forward strand.
TGGTGGTGACATCGGGCTCATTTTCCGCCCAGGACCAAACCATGGAAGCCATCGTCTCTCCGTCCAGTCCATCCGGTGCTACAAAGTTCACTCCAGCCTCCACGAAAACCGGTAGACTAGAAGCGTTCACATTAGCCGGCTGTGCAGATGTATCTGCGGTCTTATTGCCGCCACCGAACGATCCCTCACTGAAGGTGGCGTAGTGCAGCTCGCTCTCGAAAGCGCGCACGATCTTGCCGGCATTCATGGTCTCACCGAAGAACGTACCCGTCGGCCCCGTCGCGTTCCTCGGGATGTCTACCCAACCAGCACACATTTCACGTGAGTAGAACATCACACTGTTTGCCTCGGATGCAGTCACCAAGACGACGTGCTTGCCCTGCTGGATCAGGTCTTCCAACGTGAATCTGTTCCAGTCACCGCCAGTACTCTCGAAATCTGACGGAGAGAATAGTAGATCTCCGAACGTATTTGCGTAGAGCTTCAGTAGCGCATCCGTCTGACCAAACGATGCAACCTCGTCACCGATATCCGCGAAGAGCACAACGAAGTCGTTCGGATGACTTGCCAACCAAGTGGCAATCTCAGCCAGCGATTCATTGTGAAGACGCTGCTCTTCGGCACGAATGCCACTCAACGAAGGCAGACAGCCCACCAGATCGGAACTCCATTCGACCGTGCTGCCTTCACCGCTCGCCTCTAGAACAGATTTCAAAGAGATCACCATGTCCGCCGACAGTGTGTCGATCAGAGATACCCCAAGGTTGGAGCAGTGAGCATCGCGCAGTGCCGAAGCGAAGTAGTGAACGTCCAGCTCCAGGAACCGAGCACCCACATTCAGCTGATCCGTAAGACTCAAGAACTGGTTACTCGTGCGCGTGTACGAGTCCGGGTTCGAGGCGTTCAGCATCGCGTTGAAGAGCTGGTCGCGATTGCCATAACCACGTGCCTGGGTGATAACACTGTTGTGGGTAGCTGGGAGCTGCGTGTAGCACAGAGTCTCTGCATACGACATCTCGTTCTGGTAGGCGATAGTGTCGACCACCCATGGATCGATACTCGCAGTTCCAGCCTCACACACCTCACTACACACGCTGTTGCTGTCGCACAGCTTCACTAACGTGCATGTGACGTTCTTCAGGGAGCGAGTCTTGCTGTTTACCGCGTCACGGCTCGACCAAGTAGTAGTAGCGTTGGAACTGGTGTTGGAGACCGAAAGGGTAAAGTTGGGACTGGTGCACGTGGACTCAAAGGCACAGCTTTCGATGGCGGGATACAGTGCTGTAAACTGCGATACTGCATTCTGTCGGCCAGTGATCAGAGTGAACAACTCGGCCATCGAGTTGCCAGACAGGTGCGTTATTACAGAATCGAGGCTCTGTAGGAACTTCGATAGTCCCGAGGCGCAGCACGATGCCGCGTAGTACGGAATACTCGCACCACTCGCCAAACCGCTCGCCAGACTCGTTGTCTCTAGTGACGAGCAGACATCGTTCTCAGCAGCAACGTACAGCGGCACCCCAGCTCGGAAGATAATGGCACCGAGCAATGACGATTCGTCAGTACTGATGATAGCGGAGAGGTAGGAGAGCATAGGAGCTGCGCAGACTTCTCCGTCGGAGGTTGCGGTGGTGCACATGGTTTGATGGAGACCATTCACAATGTCGATAACGGTCTGTTCCAGTGTTTGTCCCGTTGGTACGAGGAGCTTCAGCACTTCCAAATACCCGTTGAGTTCATGACAGCACATCGCATCGCTTTCTAGTAGCGAGATCAGTGCAGGCAGCAGCGTCTCGATGCACGGTCCTGCCTTCGTGTTCATAACCTTGCAGAATCCATTCAGCTTGGTGGTATTGGTACTCCACGAAGACAGCGTTGTCTTTAAATCAGTTGATTCAGAGCTGTTGGAACTCGTCACGCCGCCCAAAAGGGTTTTCAGCACTTCCATGAACGCAGATGAATCGCCTGAGTCCCCGCTCACCAATGAAAGGAGAACCGAAAGATTGCACTTCTCGGATCTCTCAATGGCGGGGTAGAGATCGAAGATGTTTGCATTAATACAGGCCTGGAATCCTCCAAAGGCAGGTAGTGTCTTCAAGGGGCCGGCAAAAAAACTATTATCGAGCATTTCGTCACAAGTAGCCGTGTTGTCCGCCACAGCGACTTGTCCAGCCAACAAGCGCTGGTGGATCTCTTGACTACTCAGCTGTCGGTGATCCCAGGCCCACGAGATCGAGGCCATGATAGCGACAGTCGTCAGCAGCAGCATGGCGAACCGCGAGCGCTCAGCGGCCATTGTGAGAAGATAGATTGAAGTACACTTGAGTAGATGCTTGCAAAATCGAAAATGAAAGAGTCGAGGACCAAGAATCGGGTGCTTTTGTTATCGAAGCAGATGGCCTATGAATGGATCAGCCAAGGCCACGAGTAAACTTGCTCTCCATCAAAATGACGCTTTCATCTTTAACACACGAAGCTAACTTTTGGGATGTGAAGGGCCGACAGTGCAATCATTTGACTTTTTATTTCAAGTCATGATGATTAGTATATCCGGACACCTTTAAATGTACTTCGAAGTACTAAGTTTTAGTACGAACGGTGTTCGTTAAGATCCCTCAATTCCCACCGTTCGGGCGGTATCGAAACTTGTACAGTACTGTTCGCTTGGTCGGCCACTCCATGCAAGGGGGGAAAATATTGTTTTATAATGTCTTGCATTATTAAAATGTCTTCACGCCCGTCAAAACGCTAAGGTGTTTGTGGGGGCAGAGCAGTTCTAGCGAACAAACCAAACCTGACTCATCCAAATCCTGTTCTTCAAAGTGCCGGTTCTTGCACACCAGGTGGTGAGACGATTCAGTTCGCGAGCCATCGTCGTAGAGCCAATGGCACGGGCCCTCAGCACGAGCACACACGGACAGCAAAAACGTTTTGCTGTGGCGCAGCAGTCCGATCTCAGTTCGGACATACAGCAGACCCCATCTGTAATCACCGCAATCAAGAACCTCGTGAATTGGCCTTCTATTTGGTTTTTACTTTAATTTTTCTACATGTATAGAAACCTTATGAGCATAAAGACTCGAGACTATGTCTTGATGAGTACACGCAAGACCCGGTGGAGCCTGTGTTCCGTTTTAATGAAGTAGTTTCGTATGACACTTGGTACTTGGTGCTGAAGGTCGAATATTTGGTTGGTCTCTCTGGATGCGTAGGTACATGGATCATTGATGGTGAAATATTATTAATTTCTTTGCTAGTTGCGAGGCCTCATTTCTAGTCCTCATCGTTTCAAACGATGAGCCTCCTGAGGCTCATTTCTTGTTCTCATTTCTTGACAAGCCTAATTTCTTGGCTTGCCATACTAAAACAATGTGATCACTTTAAGGAGGATATTAAAGTTGTCAAAGCATCGCCAACGGCAAGGCTCAAATGCGGTTTTATAAGTAGCATGTTAGGCCCTGGGCAAAAGTGTAATGATTCCAGCAGTAGGCCCTACATGTATTACCGGTTTTAACTTCAGGGCGGCGTATCGGATATGTCTTATGTTAGGACTCGATTATCAATGGATTGTGTGGTACACATACCTTATTGAGCCTTTCGATTGGACAATATTTTTTGAGACGCTTCTCTTAGGTATTCGATTGGAGTTAAGATAAAACCTGGTTCTCAGACTAATGTCCCGACCACGGAAGAAGATACAACACAATTTTTTTAACACCCTTACAATTTAGTAGGTTGCTTTATTAATATTAATTCATCAAACTTGAAACCGCTACATTCTATTTTAGATAGTTTGGAAGGGTCTCATCCAGGCGGTGCCCCTCATTCTCCGTTGCTTTTACAAAACGATGGCCCGGGAACGCGTAGGTGCATGTCTCCACATTGGCTTAGCGACGGTCGCTCGTGTAATTTCGTTCTGGAACAAGAATCCTGGGGCCAAGTTTGACGAGGTTCATTTGATGTTGCAGTTGCAGTGTATACTATTGTTTTTTAACAGTTATATTAATATTTTCCTTGAAGCCTCGTGAGACGAAGCGCTCAGGTCATAGCAAGTACACGTCACCCGAGCTCAAAGGAGTGATCAGAGAGTTTGTGATTGCCGAGAACGAAGCTACACGACCTATTACAGCGCAACCTATTGTTAGTCATGTTGCCTTGTTAGTGACGGCGACGAAGACGATGTCGACGATGACGGCGATGCAGGTGATGAGGCCTATTGTAGCAGCGGCAACGACGATGCAGATGATCAAGTTGTAATCTACTCTTTTTAACACACCTCACAAAAATAATAAATTGTTCATCTCTTGTGCATGACTGTTACTGCTTGTTGTATCTTCTTCGATGGCCGCTCACAAAAGGCAGCTGTTTCAAAAACTAGCCAATAACAGTCTCTCATTTTATGGATTATCCACGGCTCTCAATAAGACAACTTCCTAGCATCACAAAAGTCTCTATTGAGGCTAAACCACGGTGAATTAAGCGATTTGACCCACAAAACGGCCTTAAAACCAAAATTTGCACCTTATACCGGGTTTGCGTGCCCATACGGTATCTAGATTTTTGTATAGAGCATAAAGAAGATTTGTATCTTCTTCCGTGGCCAGGACAATAGGCCCTTGGAGTCTTATTGTAAAAACTGGAGTTCCAAATACACCCTTTAAGCCTAAGGATAGGACTTACCGTTAGAGATGCTCTCAGAAGGTTTCCTTGTGATTCACCAAACTTCACGTGCCAGCAACCGCGAAGCGCAGCAAAGCCAACCAGTCAACAAGACGCAGTCCAAGACCATGGGGCCGCAGAAGGTGCCGAAGAGGGTATCGGCGAAGAAGAAGACCAGGATAAAAACAAGTTTGTGCACACGACCCCCTCCAGCTTGAAGTAATGATCCTGTGGATCAAACAGCGCCATTAATTTTGGATAGCCGACCGCTGGTGAGTGCCGTAGTATGGCTTTCTGTACGTATCGTATGTAGGTAGGAACTGTCCCCATTCCAACTGTGTAGTCTCCAAACAAGGTGAGCGATGGAGTTCCTATCTCCGTAATCACCAAGAGTGACAAGGCGAAGGAGAATCAACGCTATGTGGCGCATCAGTGTTCCATAAGGTTATTTTTCTCCGCCTTATCATTCTTGGCCTGGAAGACAATGCCATCGCGAAGCAACTTTACAAGGACATTAAAAGTGCACTTGCTCACTCGGGTAAACTTGCGGAACTCATCATCGAGCAACGCACGATTCGCTACGGAGCGCACTGACGTAACATCACGAGCTGGGACAGCGCAGAACCGTCTTCAGACCCTTCAGTATCATTGTCCTGTGGATCCATCAAGCGAAGCTCGTGTAGCATTGTCTAGTCAACGACGGCATGCTTTCTTTGAGGGTTGAGAACCCAATTGATTCAAAGGGAGAGGAACAGTTTGGTGCGGAAGTGAATAACCTATGTCAAGAAATTATAAAGGGGGTTTCAGTTTTTAGATTTCTTTGGACGATTGACGCAGGAATGAACTGGAAACCTTTTTAGATTTGTTCACTAAAGTAGGATCTGCTTAAGATTTTAGTTCTTCTAAATCTAGACAACCAGATCTAGAGTCGTACGAAAACGTATGAAGCCGAAAACAATAATATTGTATATTGTATGCTTCGATCGTCGCAATAAGTTCGCTCTGTTCTTGCTAAGTTCGTTTTTCTCAGACGACATTATGCTGCTGCAAGGAGCGCTCAGGTATGGCCGACATTCGCTTTCCACGCTGCATCTCTCGCTCTCTACGCGTCGGTTATCCTTATTTCAGCGCCTCTCACTTCCGTCCATGTGTGCGTGTCTGTCCCTATGTGCTTTTGACTCACCTCCTCTCTCTACAAATCTATCATCACCACCAGCGCCTACCTTCGCGACACATCGGGCTCCATCTCGGACCCTCTACACGGCCACAGCTTCTCCCCAGTGCAGCTCCGTCTTATATCGACAGTGGACCGCAGTCTTCTCTTCTTCCGGGACTGTTTGCTGTGCCACGAGCGTCTCCTGGCCATCGGGAAGCCCAACAATGTCAGACGAAGGAGTTTCTCGATCTCTGCGGCTTCTACTGCTCCCAGAATGTCAAACTCGGCAGTCTGCCAGTGTCTGAGCTGCGGCAAGTTTGCACATCGAGAGTGTGTGAGTTTCTCGCACGCTCATCGCTATTGCAGAGGCCACGAAAGCCTCATGCCAATGTGTAGCCATGCTCCACCCCCAGCGGACGCGCTGCTGTTCCCACCGCCTGGGAAGGAGCTACAGAGCAGTATTAGTAAAAATACTAAGGCACACAAGAAACCGGAGACTTTTACGTTGGCGACGTTGATCGAGGAGCTGAATAGTAGCAGTGTTGCTGCTGTCGGGGCCACTTCAGCGGTGGTTGCGAAAGGAGGAGCGACTTCGAAGCAGCAGCAGTTCCAGACAGCCTCCAAGTATGCCAAGAAGCTGGCGCCAGTGTTGGCTGCTGGTGGAGTAGTGGGGGCTATTGCCATGGGGCCTGCAGCGGGGGTTCTAGCTGGACTCAACATGCTGGTGGCGAGTGTGGGGGCGGAGACAGTCATGGCCGGGATTGGACTCACAGCGAGTGCTGCGGCTGCGGCCACTGTCTCCCATCAGAGCAAAGTGAAGGCAGCTCATCGTAGGAAGGAACAACTGAGGAAGGGCGAGTGGGCCATGGAAATCTGCTGGAACTGCAAGAAAAACTTCGACGGCGGGCCCTCGGACGAGGCGTGTCGGAAGGACGCAGAGTTCCTTCGTCGTTTCCAGCTGCCAGACCCGCGGCATCTTGAAGAGAATGATGGTACAGAGGCTTTAACGACGAGCTGTGCGTCGCAGGAAACCAGGCCAGATGACGCCGAAGTGTATCGCTTTTTGTTCGGCATTTTCGCTTCGCCTAGCGAGCTCTTAGGGCAGATGAATGTGCAGCTCTGTGAGGCTTTCCGTAAGCGGTTCGCAGCTAGACACCAGAAGAAGATGAGAAGACCAAGTTTCACGGGGAATGCCAGCGCTGAATCGGGTGCAGCCCGGGCTATGGCCAAGGATACGCTTCAGGATACCAAGATGTACGTTGCTCACGTGCTGGGCGCCACGTTGCAGTGCTGTCCGAGTCTAGCCAGCACTCCGGAAGCCGTGAGCAGCTGTACTCTTGCTGTGGAGCGTATCGTTTACGACGACATCCACGCTATGGTGTTCTCCGAGTTCCAACGCGCGTTCAAGGACGCCGACACGTCTTTCGCTGATAACTTGGCAGATATTCGACGTGAGCAGAAGTATCACTCCTCCGCATTGCTGCAGTTGCCACAAGGGAGTGGTAACCTCCAGAACTCTGTCCTCGCTGAAGATCTCCAGAAAGCTGAAGCTAAAATGGCCTCCATGATGCAGGAGACGTCCTCGCCACTGCTCAAGTTGGTGCTGCTCTGCGACGCGTTCCGTAGCATCTGCTGCTTCGCGGAGAAATTGCATCAATCTGCCTCGAATGCGGACATGTTGATCCCTATTTTGTGTGCGTTTATGGTCGAGTGTCCGCGAGTATGTGGTCCTGGCTCGGATTTCGTGGCCGAGATCGCGTTCATCTCGTTCTTCACGAACGGAGGCGGTAAAGGCGTCGAAGGCTACGTGCTGACCACGTTCCAGGCGTCCATCCAGGTCATTGCTGCTGTGGATCTGCCGAGTGGACATGCGAAAGAGCTGGAGCTTTTCATCAATGACGACGAGAGCGAAGCCACAGAAGAAACGGATGGCGATGACGACGAATTCTTTGACGCCGTGTCCACCACAACACCAGAGTCTCAATTACAGTCATAGAGTTGTGTAGATAGTGTTTTTTAGATAGTAGAGGTGGTACGTGGCTCGATGCGACGACTACCATTGAGACTGGATGCAAGATGAACTATGAACCGATGTCGCTGCAATACGGGCTCTCTTTAGCGTCGCCAATGCACCAAAGGAGGCTAAATGAATGCGTAGTGGTCACGATGTAAATCTTCGAACGAGTCCAAAATGTTCACGTGTGGCGACGCTGCACTTCGAACATCAATACAGTGTGCGAGTCCTCGTGGCGGGTGGCTAAACAACGGTTAAGGGCTTGATACAGCGGATTGCACCATAACTGAATCGACCAGGAGCTCTGCTTTTAAGTGTTTCCCCCTCTCAGTGAATTCATTTGTGCCGCATACCCAGCCGGAACGTGCTTTGGCGTTTCCAGCCTCTAGCGGCGATCTTGGTTAATGGCAAGCACTTGAGACCGCCCTTAATACCAACTCCATCGTGTTCATGCGTGGTGCGTACGCAACACTTTTCAACTTACCCTCACGGTGCCTCACTGCTCTCCACGTACCAGCACTACGTACACTTATCGCCACTAACGATGATCACCGGTCTCTGGTCTCAAGAAGAACACGCCAAGTTCCTCGTCGCTATCAAACTCTACCCTCACGGTCCGTGGCGCAAGGTCGCGGCGTACATCGGCACGCGCTCCATTCGCCAAGTGCAGACCCACGCCCAAAAGTACCACGAGAAGGTGGTGCGCCGTATGCGCGGCCTACACAAAGGGCGTCGGTCTTCCGGTCGTAAAGAACACCGCATCGACGACGACTTGCTCGCTGCATGCAAAGTCGGGGAGGGCTTCGGTGTCGTCCTACCCAACCGCGTTGAAGCTGCAACTCCATCACCGCAGCAACAGCCATCGGCTCCCGTGTGTGAGTTGATGGTCCCGCTCTTGCTGGATTCGATGCCTGGTTCGACGAGTCCTGGTGGTGTAGACTCCAACGGTATTACGGACACCGTTATCGACTCGATGGACTCGATGGACTCGGTAATCCCAGGCCAACTCCCGACGATCGACGAGTCGCTCGACTTCTTGATTGAGCGATTGTCCAGAGCGGGGAACGAGACTGTCAAGATCCAACTTTGAAGAAGGTGGTAGCAGTTCACATTAGACGAATGCTCTACTACATGTGTAAATGTTTCGAACACGCAAAACTGCTTGATTTTTGTTCCTCTTGATAGCAAACGAGTAATGATCACGTGTTGATAATCATATAATTCCGTTATCGTCGAAACAAAATACTACGGTATTTGTTATATCTGTCGTTACCGTAGCGGTCCGTCCATGACTTCAGGGCTCTTCCACGTAGATACTCAGAGAAACCTCTGTTGACATGTAGGAATGTCTGATTAAAAGAAAACGAGCCCCCTTACACTTTTAAGCTCTTAAAAGAGTATATATAACTAAGATTTGCCTGTCAACTTTAGGAATCAAAACGACCATAATATATGTAGCCATACATTCAAGTTGGTCGTCAAGGCAAGCCCTCGATCGAGAAACTAGAAAGCTTGAATCACTATTGCAAGACCACGTCCAAGACCCGTGCACTGTTCGTATGTGCTTTTACTCCACTACCAGCGCTAGGAGCTCTAATGTTGGAGTTACTTCCGCTCCAACCACCTCGCGATGGATGGGCTGCGAATTGGATCTTCTGGATCCGTGTTGCAGTCATTTCCTATGTTTTAGCTTTCGTAGGAGTGTCGATGTTGAGGCGCTTCGTACTTGGTCTACAATTCACATTCGGGAAATTGATGATCGTCGCGGCTTGTATCTCTGTTGGATTTACCGGGTTTGCAGTGGGATTTCCCGTACCCTTTGTGATGCTGGTTGGAGGCGCTCCAGACGTACTCGTTATTGGTGTGATGGTTGTTCTCGTGTTTGGCATAGCGCCATTTCGTAGCACTTCCCCATCTGTCCTCAGCTCGTTAAATTCCACAACTTCCTAATGACTCACGAGGTTCTAATTGCCGTCTACCCATTCGTTAAAGTATTGTACGCTTCGTGCCAGCCAACTATCAAGGCAACGCGATGCTGTTGCTGCCGATCTGGAAATTTGGTGCCAAGAAATATGTCGGGCGATCCATGCGTGAGATGGAAGATTACGTGCCTCAGATGGTGGCATTCAATGTCGACTATTTCATCACGCTCTTCGTGTCTGTGTGCATGTACAGCTCTGGTTCTATGCAAGCATCAGCTGTTGCCATTTTAGTAGACGTAGTGTTCACGCTGATGGAGTTTCGGGACTTACGTTCGGATGCCAACCACCTGTACAGAGTGGAGCTGTTGGGAATATTCTACTATTTGCAAAACTGGAAATCTGCTTTCATGGTTCTGAAAGTGCTCAATCAGCGCAAGATTGCGTTTTTCCCACTCTTCCAGTTGACATACGTACTACATAGAAACCCAGCTTGAACTGGTTCAAAACGATGTGCTGATCGCTACTTCCGTTTGAGATCGAGCATTTCGGTAACCTACAACCCGTTTGCTAAACTCGTAAATTGACGTGTTGGTGTGCTTTAGGTATGGATTTCACCCTTAGTTTCAACTGGCTTCGTTCAAAATCGGTATAGGCGCTGCTATCAATCGCAAAAGCCAACGCTTTTGCTTAAACAAATACAAAAAGTACTGCCTGCGGGGGCATAGATCTCTTTACACACGTTTCACACGGTACTGTACTTGACCCTACGACAACCTCGTCACATTTTTTATGGCAGTCACTTAGCTACCCTCCTAACGAGAGAGAGAGAGAGAGAGAGAGAGAGAGAGAAGGAAGCCTATTTAATCTTACTTATTAGCTTCCTGGTATATGTGAGGCTTCCTAACGACATCCTATGGCCAACTACCGGCATGTCACTATTATCCCTGCGCCATGTCGGGCATTACCGACTATCCGGGCCAGAAGGTGAATCTGTCCTTGTTCGTATTTTTGGCGCCGTATTGTCTACTGTGAACGTGCTAAAGTTGGTAGGTTCCTTTGCCGCTGAAATCTGGAAGAAAAGGCACACCGTGCTGGCTTCGCCACAATCTGCTGAAAAAAATTTCAACAGTGAAAATGCAATAGCGATACGCTTAAATTCTCCTTTTGCAAAATTCCCACACCATAATCCGCTTTTACTAAACTACCGGTACGTCACTATTATCCCTGCGCCATGTCGAAAGCTGACGGGCATTACCGACTATCCGGGCCAGAAGGTGAATCTGTCCTTGTTCGTATTTTTGGCGCCGTCCACTTTTAGTAAAAGCGGTTTATCGTGTGGGAATTTTGCAGAAAAAGCGTTTTTTCGTTCCGTGTTGCATTTACCAAAGCATTCGTTTTGTACGGTAAAAAAAATACGAAGCGTCATTGATTGGGCGCCAAGCAAGAAATCACATCTGATACATGTACTTTTGTCACAAAGTAAAGTCTTTGTGTGGCAATCAATTTACCGGTAGGTCCGACGACTTGAGTCACCGAAAATCAAGCGTCTTTGGGGTTCAACGTACTTTGATTTTGAATAACATTCACGACGAACTTTTTGAGCTTCCTAGCACAATGAAGCCCCACGGAATGACATTGTGAGCTGAGTGACTTTGCAGCCTGGGCACACGCAGGCTGAACCGCGCTGTAAGGATATTTATGCCCGTGCAACGTTTATAAGCGGACCCTCGTTGTCGCGTCAGCTTAAGATTTTGTTGACAGGAGCTTCAGACAAGAAAATCCATTAAGCGTATGAAGACTCCTACCGTAGAGTTCGGCGTTACGTAGCAAGATTAGCCGTTCACTGCAACTTGGTGCTTATCAATCCAGGGGCGCAGAGAAGCAGACCTCCTCATCTGACCACCTCGCGCTTGTTCTCGTTCGCGTTGGGGCAGTCAAAAGCTCGCCATTCCGGACACGAGCGCGTCTACCGCGCTAGAAAATCCACCGATGAGGAGCAGGCGCACGGACACTCGTTGCACTCGTAGCCGTGCCGCATGAAGAATTACCGCGCTCCATTTTTGGATCCAAAAAGCACGCCTGACCTCCTTTGCCCTGCAGCTAAGGCCCATGCACCCGTAGTGATGTCATTGATGAGGGCGAAAAGGCTCAAGTGCCGACAGACAGACAGCGATTTACACACTCCGACATGGGTTGACGGTCAAGGGATAAGTAACGTGGCACCTGCGAGCAAAATTTGACGAGGTGTTACCACTGGCAAAACGGCAACAAAGGTTGCATCGTAGTTTACAAATGATCGTAAGAGAATACTTCGAAGTATGACGCGTTTTTCGGCTATTAGCAATGCTGGATAAAAGGTCATGCCTTACAATGGTGTTGAAGTGGCAACAGGCAAGGCAATCTTCAGTCTGCAGCGCGTCCATCCCAAATAGGGAGCTGCTCTCAGCGGCAACACTCCTGAACTACAGTCCCGCGCAGCAAGGCCTGGATTTTCTTGCCGGGCGAGAATGCCCAAACTTCGCCGCCTGTAAGTACTGGTGCAGGTTGCAACGTCTGCGCTACAGCATGTCACTTTACATACCAGTGTCACTTGTGCATTTAGCTTCACTCAGGCCCGTTTTTCGATATTTTGCTGTTTGCCGACGAGGGAAAGTTGCCGTTTGATTTGGTGTTCAAGACCACTTGGTGTGATAGAGGAGCCAGCAGACACGTTGAATGAACGTCACTCTCATTCCACAATTCGCAGTGTAGGCCGCAAGCCTCCGCTGCTTTTTACCACTCCGGTACAGTACCCGTCGCCCAACACCATTCCGCAGTAAAACATTTTAGGAATACCAATCTATCATTATCAACCATGAAGCATGGCATCTGGTCCGAAGACGAGCACGACCGCTTCCTGCTCGCCATCAAGGAATATCCTCGCGGTCCGTGGGGCTCCATCGCCTCGGCCGTCGGTACGCGCTCCGTTCGTCAAGTGCAGACCCACACACAGAAATACTACGAGAAGATCATGCGGAGGGTGCGTGGGCTGCGCAAGGATCGCAAGACGTGGGCGCGAGTGGAGCACCGCATCGACGACGACGTGCTCACGTTCTGCGAGTTTATGAAGAGTATGGGCAGCAACAAAGTCATGGTGAGCGACCCGGACGCCCTCAAGATCAACACCAAAGTGGTCGTCTCTCCACCTTCCAGTACCAACTCCAGCCCCTGCACCAGCCCCGTGCAGTCCCGCCTCTGTATTGAAGACGAACCAGAGGAGGAGCTCGACGCAACCGAACAACCACTGGCCACCTTTGCCTCCAGTACACTGGACTTACCCCCGCTAGGAGAGGCGCTTGACTTCCTCATAAAAATGATGGAACAATGACCAAAACTCAGGCCTCGCAATCACGGACACCAACACCAAAACACTAGCCCAAAAGTCAGTATGAGCCCATTTGTCGTATCTTTCCGATTTGCTGTCATAATAACGATCTCATTTCGTACTCCGCTTTCTACGTCGCCAGAATATATGGTCGACAATTGGGCGATAGTTGAAACTACTGATCTAACGGTACGATGTTCTCCTCGTCGACTACCAGAGTGTAACTGTAGAACTGCAAATACTGCGAGAAGAAGGCGCCCTCGAGTGTAATGAGCACCTTGAACGTGTGGTCGGTCCACGTGAAGGTGAACTCGCTGCCAGAGTCCCACAACATGTCGGATACGCTGCGGTTCTGCAGTAGAGGCTCGCCGTCCAGTAGAATAGAGCGGAAGCCACCGCGAAGACCGTGCTGCAACTCCACGCAATGCCGTTCGTCCGACCCTTCCAGCTCAAAGATCCACCACACCTGTTTCCACGGGAACGTGAACAGCAGCGCACTGGCTGGGTGTTTGATCTCTTCCAGCGTACAGTTCCACGCCGTGTTGCCGTCATCCAGACTGAGCGTTCCTTTTCGTGAGAGCGGCACGCCTTCACGACCCTGAGAGCTTGAGGCCAAGATGTTGCGCGACTCGAACACCGACATCTGCAGAATCGTCTCCTCCGCTAGGATCGTCCGGCAGGTCTCGTCCGGGACCTTGAACCACGTGCGGTTCGGATGGCCAATACTGACCCAACTCGGCGGCATAGCGTAGAGGTTATACAGCTCCTCTGATATCCGTACGAGTGTCCGTGGAGGGCCATCTTCCGTCTCACTTAGATTCTGCATACTGAAGATGTTGCGACTGGAGGAGCGACTCGAAAAGCTGCCGGTTCGTGGTCGTGGAGGGTCAAGCGCAACCCACCCTTTCTCTTTCGTCAGACGCACGTACGTCTCCTGTGTACGTGGCAAAGTGTACTCCATTTCAGCCGAGAAGATTGTGTTGGCGAACAGGTAACGCACGACTTCGCTTGTTCTCTCTGGGGACAGCAGCACCTCTTTCTTCTCGCTGATTACCCGGAAGAAGAACTTGCCATTCTTCTTCTCCGGGTCTTCGTCCACAGCTTCCAGCACTTGGTCCCCACTGGGAGTTTGGTCAAACAACCAACCGTTGCACGCACTATTTGCTGCCAGGTGCGACGTGCTGGCCACCTTGATATACGTGATCCTGCTGCCTGGCGGTGTGTACTGCAGACTGCTCTCAAACACGGTACCAGCCGTCATAGGAGCCACACCAGGCAACCTTGGGCATTCGAAATCCGGGGCCGAGCGCAAATACACTGGCACTAACACGCGGTAAAACTTGGGTAAGTCACGCGTGACGGCATATCCCTGAACCTGTTCTAGTAGCAACTTGTACGGAGAATGCAACTGCCGCTCACATATCCACCCCACATCGTGACGTAACTTCACAAAGCCAATCTCCGGAAGCTCAGGTTCACCGGCATCAGCGAGAGCTGGTGGCACCGCAGGCACAAGCCTTTCGCTGCACTCAATTAGCGTATCTTTCAGACGTTTACGTCTGCTGGGAGGACTGGAGGGAGCTGATGCCAGGACCCGCTTCCCGCCTGCAGGTGTTGGAAGCACGTCCACGTCGTTCAAAACGCGATAAAACAGTCGCTCTACCTGTCGCACCTTGGGCTCTGCCATCGGTTCGAGCACCACCTGTCCGTCCATTGTCGTCTCAAAGATCCAACCACCATGACAAGAGGACGGTGCAGCCAACGTCGCGAAGGGTTTATCCTCAGCTGGAAACTCAGCGCCGATCTCACGTTCCATGGACTTTGGACTCGCTGCACTGCCCGCGTGGCTTCTTGAACAGCCACAACGAGAGTTTTTGTCCTTGCACACACGCACGTACGTGATTTTACTACCTGGAGGCGTGAATCGCTGCGAGGCCTCGACAATCGAGTGCAGCTTGAAGCCCTTTCCCGAACGCTGTGCCATAATATGCGGCGCCACTCGAATACCCACTGGGATCTTCACCACGAAGAAGAAATGGCCATACTGGATGTCAGGCTCCGTCGCCAGGCGCTCCAGCACTTTGATCCCAGAATTCAGCGTCTCAAAGAGCCATCCGTCCTCGTACGCAAGCTTCACAAACGTCACTCCACTCTGCGGACAGCGATACGTCTCATGGCACTCGATAATCTCCTCTGCGTTCTTGAACACATGTCTAGAGATCACGGGAGCCAGAAGATCCGGCGCCTTACGCAGCTCAATCGGCACCAATACACGGTAGTAGAACCTGCCCTTGTTCACGACGGCCTTCTCGGTCACTGGCAATGGCTCTAGAAACTTCTTTTCCGTTGCAACGCCCGTCTCCGCCGTCCTGCTTGTCTCTTTAGTCGACAGCATCATAAATGCATTCTCCACGTGAGCCAGGCGAATAAACCACGTAGGCGCGTTCGACGCTCCGACTAAGCATTGCAATCGTCCAGTACTGGCCACCACCTCCTCCGGCATCTTCATTACACTGTAAGCTGGTGAGAAACAACACGCAGAGCGTCAGAAATAGCGTCAAATGCCACACTAAACGCTTTCTAACGGACCGTTGCGGTCTTGCTGCAGCATCTGCTGTCTGCTCCTGGCCGAAGACGTGCGTCCGCTGCCCAATTTGGTCAGTTCCTGGATCCTCACGACCTTGTAGTCGCTCTCGGCCAACGACGGCGCGCGGCGTCGCATGTCGTCGATTTCCGAGGGCTTTTCCCCGTTCTCAGATGCGTTTTCGCCAGTCGAGGTCGCGCTCAACCCGCCAAAGTCGATCGCGTACAGCTTGGACTCGTGCAAAACGCGGTAGAAGCGCGACTCCTGAAGCACCGCGTTGCGCAGCGTGCGGGCGGCGGACACGGCGCGATTGCGCGTCGAAGGGGGCGATACGCCGTCATTTGAGACCTGCAGAGCTGCCAGAGCCGCCGCCACTTCCTCCTCGTCGCTTGTTTGTGGGATCAGACGTCCGTAGAACGCTGTGGACGCCGGCGCGGCGCTTCGCACACGCGACTCCATTTTCGCTTTGGGGGGCTAATTGAAAACTGGAAGAAGTTGCCTGTTTCATGTGGTGCACGCCACTTGTGACATCAGGGTAGTCAAACAAGAAGAGGAATATTATCGATATGTTCATACATTACGGGAAAGAGGTATGTCCGGGAAGTCATGTATGTTAAGAGAATTTACAGATCAGTACGTTCGCCAGCGACGTTGGGCATCGGTGCATCGCCAGCGGGCACGTCTTCGTCGCGGTGGGCCGAGATCTCCATGTCCTGCATGACATTGGAGAGTGTGGCCTCCTCCTGCTCTTGTTTCTTCTTCTGCTGCTGTTTGATACGCTCCAAAAGGTCCGGGAGGTACTCGTTCTCGTACTGTTTGGCAGCTTCGTCGATGGCGGCGAAGAACTCGGGCATCCCCTCGCCTGTGGCGGCCGACACGCCGACGGACGTGAGGTTGTTGTAGAACTCTTCCAGCACGAGACTCAGCGAGCGCGAGAGGCTGCCCATGTAGCTGTCGTCCTGTACCTCGTCCAGTGCCGTCTGGAAGGCCTCAAAGTCCGTCATCCACTCGGTGGCGAAGTCGTGGCGCATCACGTCGATCTTGTTGAACACCACCACGAAGGGCAGCTTCAACTTGTACAGGATGCTGCACGCGTACAGCATGTTGGACATGAACGTGTTGGGGCTGGCTGTGCGCGGAGTGTCCACCACGTACACGATTACGGACGGGAACGTGGAGGCCAGCGACTCGGTGATGATCTGGCCCGACGCCGACCATGTGAACGCCTCGATCTGTCCGGGTGTGTCTACAATGGCGTAACTGGTAGCACCATAACTCAAGTCAGTACATTCTCAACGGTATCAAATAATAGGGCTCTACTGGACGTACTCGAGGTCGCCGCTGCGCTTGCCCAGCAGGTCGATGACCTGGTCGAAGCGCGTCGCGAAGAGGTTCAGCGACGTCATGATGGCGCCATTGGGGCCTAGCCCATACTCCGACATGACCTGCTTGTAGTCCACTGTGTCACGGATGTCCACGTTGGCCGTATACCCTGTCTTTCGCACCGCGGGGTCAAGGTTGATAATGTAGTTGCGCAGTCCCGAGTCCACTCCGTAGGCTGCCAGTCGCTGCATGAGCGTCGTCTTGCCGCTGCCGGCCATGCCGATCACCAGGATGGTCACTGGCTTCGGATAGATCTTGGGTAGGCTCGGGTCTGAGGCCGCGGCGGCGTACGCATTGGCAGGAGCCGGAGGCGGCACGGCGTTGGACGGAGCTGCTGGGGTTGCCATTGATCTCGCTGGTTGAAAAGTGCTTAAAATGGGGCTATAAAATGGGTCGCGTATGATTAGCAATCAATTATTTATAGCCAACTATAGGGGTTTTTTCGCATTAAATGGGCAAGTTGAAGTGGCACTACTCAGTTTAGTGGTTTTAGTTTGTGGTACGCCAACTGCAGCGTTACAGTCGAGGTTGGTGTCTCTAGTTGGTCGGCAAGTTAGGTTCATTGCTGCCGTTGTTACTATACACTATAGCGTGTACTTCTGGTACCTGCGCAGGATCTTCTGCAGCTGGTAGTGTACCTCGCCGGCGCTGGGGCGCGCCTTCGGGTCCAGGTCCACGCAGGCGTGGCCAAGATTCACGAGCGCCGCTGGTGCATTGGACGAGAACTCGATGCGAACACGACCCATAGCCACCATTTCTACCAGTGCCGTCTCCGTCACCTTCTCGCCCGACTCAGACGTGATAGAGTTGATCGCACTCGCGTACGGAGGCTGGTGCGAGTCCAACTCCGACAACACGACACCGAAGGAGAAGATGTCGGCGCTCGTGTTGTAGTGCTTGCCCATCATGACCTCGGGTGCCATCCAGCGTCTTGTACCCACGCCAGCTGTCATAGTTTCCACCGTCCACTTGCGCGAGACGCCAAAGTCCGTCAGCTTGGCATCCCAATCATCCGACAGCAGAATGTTCATAGACTTTAGATCTCGGTGCAGTACGATAGGGTCGAGTGAGTGTAGATACGTCAGAGCCTGTGCCACATGCTGCGCGATCCTAGCCTTATCCCCGTCGAAGCCCTGGGGCCGGTTGTCCACTCGGTCAAAGCGCCGCAGCAGCGAGAACAAGTCACCACCCGGCATGAACTCGGAGACAGCGCAGAGATCAGTGAGCGCGTCCCACGCTACGCCAACGAATTGCACGATGCGCGGATGCTCCACGCTCGCCATCATCTTGATTTCCGAGAGGAAGATTTTGATTTGACGCATGTCCTTACGCTTGTCGGGTAGCAGCACCTTGATAGCGACGCATTCGCCACGGTACAGACCGTGGTAGACAGCGCCGTGACCTCCTTCGTTGACGAGTTCCTTACGAATAAGCTTCTCCATCGGGATACGAGCTGCCAAGATCGCTTCATCTTCCCATAGAGTAGAGCCGGTCTTGATGGTTTTATTGGTGGATGGAATGGAGGCCGCGCTGCTATCGAGACGCAGCGTGGAGTCGAGGTTCCCTGTGCTGTCAAGGTATAGCGTCCGGTCGAAGTTGTTGAGATCGTGAACGGCAATCGCACGCGATGGGGTGTAGCTTTCTAAGATAATCGGCTCTGCAGCGGGGAGAGTGACCGGTGCGATAGCATAGGAGGCGTCGAACGAGGGCGATCGTGGAGTCATTTTATGTTTCCTACGGCGGTACAGCCAGAAGGCAAAGCCCGCGATCAGGAGGACGAACACGACCGCACCGGCGACGATGCCGATGACGACTCCTGTACTGATACCTAGGAGAACGAAAACGACCGTAAGGTAACTGGTATTGTCGGACAGCCATGAGCCAAGGCCTCACCTTCGTCACTGCTTTCCACAGTGGCGAGTCCCGACGATGCATCGCTGTCATCGGAATGAGAATTCACGTTAATAATCACCGTGGTCGACGCGTTTGCGTTCGCAGTAGCCGACGCTGGCGCTGAAGTCTCCGGAACACCACTGGAGCTTGAACTCGAAGCCGGGGCTGGTGTCAACTGCGCTTCTGAAGGGGTTGATGTACTAGTTGTGGATGCCGATGAAATCGTCGTGGGTGTTGCGGTAGTCTCCATCGGCGTTGCAGTGGTCGCCACTGGCGCAGGAGTTGCTGGCGTCGGTGTCCTCGTAGTTGGAGTGGGTGTCCTAGTTGTCGGGGTGGGTATCCTCGTGGTTGGGGTGGGTGTTCTAGTTGTCGGAGTTGGCGTCGTTGGGGACGTCCCGGTCAAAGTATCAGCCGTGTCCGTGATAATGCTGCCGAGGAGCGACATGGTGCTAAGATCGCTAGAGCGGCGTGGACGCTATAGTACCAGGGTCTGATTGAGTTCGGTGGGGGCTGGACCACGCTTGTGAGACGACCTACGCGTTCCGAACTGGCCTATGAGGGGGAGCCCGCAGCGCTTCCCGATGTTGCGTGGCAGAAGCGACATTGGAAAGTGCGGCGGGCTTCCGTGTCAACGACATCATCAGCGCTTCAAAGTGTTGAGGTCTATGCACAACCTCCTCATCTTTCGGTAACATCCTGGCCCAGTATGGAGCGCCGCGCGACCTTCAGCGGTCGTAGGGACACAGTCGGCGCTTTCGGTGGCTTTGAGCGCGCTTGGTGAAGTTTTCGGTGACGTTGCCACTTTGGCGATGGGACAGCCTTAGCTACCATCAACTTGTGATCAAAGGGTGGATAATAATAACCTGGACTACGGGGGCGAAAGGTTTTCAAAAAACGTTTGCCTAAAGCTTAGAACTCACAGCATGTACATTTCGTATGAGTGCAGAATGAGCTGCAACCGGTAGTGCACCTCACTGGCACTCGGCCGATCCATTGGGTTCAAGCTCACGCAGGCGCGTCCAAGGTCGACCAGTTCTGTTGGGGCACTGGATGAGAAATTGACGCTCACCCTCCCCATGGCCACGAGCTGTAGCAATGCTGCATCGGGTACCCGTTGCCCGCTGTTAGTCATCCGGGCCTCGGCGTACGGGTACAGGTGCGAGTCCAATTCGGAGAGCACAACGCCGAACGAGAAGATGTCGGCGCTGGCGTCGTATCGATCACCCAGCATAACTTCAGGTGCCATCCAGAGCGAGGTGCCCACCGCCGCTGTCATGCTGGTGAAGCTGTATTTGCGGGCAACCCCAAAGTCCGACACTTTGGCATCCAACTCGGACGTGAGCAAGATGTTTCTCGCTTTGAGGTCACGGTGCAGCACCTTCGGGTCTAGGGAGTGCAAGTACGTCAACGCCTGAGTCGTTTGAAGGGCGATCCGAGCCTTGTCGAGGTCGAAGCCCCGTGGTCGCTGCTCCTGTTGGAAGCGGTCGAGTACAGAGCGCAGATCTCCTTCTTCCATGAATTCTATCACGGCCGATAGATCCGAAAGCGAGTCCCAAGCCACGCCCAGAAAGCGTACGATACACGGGTGATCGATGGTCGCCATCATCTTGATTTCGGCCAGGAAGGCGTTGATCTGCTCCAGGTCTTTTTGTTTGTCAGGTAGCAGTACTTTGACCGCGACGACCTCTTCGCGATAGACACCACGGTAGACTTCTCCGTAGCCGCCGGAGCTCAGCAGCTTCGTCGTGGTGAGCTTTTCCAGCGGGATGCGTGTGGCTGTGATCACTTCGTCCTCCCACAAATCTGGCCGCCCCGTTCCGTCCGACGCCGATCGTGCAGTGTGGAATGGACCGAAGGATACGGACGTCGAGGACGTCTCGAACCGCTCGGTGCCGCGCGTATTGAAGACGGGGATGTCCCCGGTGGCCCCCAGTCTCACGTGGTTGATTGAGCTCTTTAATTGCTGTCGCCTCTGGCGTAAGCACCAGCTTACCAGAAATACCAAGAGAAGCAGCGCTCCTAGTGCGCCCAACACGAGACCAACAACACTGCCCGTGCTGAGACCTGTGTCGGCGACGCCGGTAATCCCTTCTTCTGCGTCTCCTTGAGCGCTAGACCCGGTTTGACTGCTGACGTAGCTCTGACTTCCGCGTAGCTGTGCTGAGTATGAGTCGCTGTCACCCATAACATACTTACTCATGCTGCTCGTGTAGCTCTCCACTGCACTTGGAACGGCCGTAGCGGTTGACGGCGATGATGTCGTTCCTGGCGGTGTTGTAGTCATTGGCGAAGATATCGATTCGGACGAGCTTGGGCTGCCGGGGTCCGAAGATGTTGTATCGGATACGCTTGAGATGGTGCTTGAATCCGTCGGTGGTGGTGCCATCGTCGGTGCCTTTGGAGTCGAAGTGGTCGATGTCGGTGTGACAGTCGTCGATGCAGGGGCAGAGGTGGTTGTCGATAGCGTAGGAGTCGCTGTCTTTGGCGTGGAAGTTGTCGAAGCTGAGGCAGTCGAAGATGGCGTGAAAGTATCCGAATCACTGGAGGATACATCGGTCGAGGTGGTTCCTGTCATTACATTGGCGGTGGACTCAACCGTGCCAGTCACTGTGCTCGCCACGGAAACGATGAGCGATTCCTTCATCTCTAGAGCAGCGAAAGAGTCTTGCAAGGTGCTTGGCACGAGTCAGAGTGCGGCTACACTAGTAAGCAAGACCGCTTGGATACGATCTAAACGAACAGACATTCGCGAGTCATTCACGCTGTACTCTTCCGGTCGGATGGCCCTGGTCATCATCAACGCGTCAGGCAAACCAATCTTTGACCAACACGAAAGTTTAGACCATACCACGCAATGGCCTCAGTAGCATCCTGAAGAGACGAGGCCGAACTCGAAACACTGGCGCCCTTGACTCAATGTGAAAGCGGCTTTGCACACCCTGGTCAAGCCTTCAAGGTCTCGTTTTCCGCGATCACGTGACGAGGCCTAACGTTGTGTCAACGTCGGAGACGGCGGAAGAAACATATCCTGTTCGATCAAAGTCTCCTCTGGTGATGAAAGGAACGGCACTCAGGGACACGAATGAGAGACGCCAAAGTACATGTAGCTGTCGGAAGACTCCTGCTGTGCTAACTACCTGTGTTGCGAAGACTCACCAGTCAGATCGTGTAGGCCTCGTACATCCGTACGATGACCTGCAAGCGGTAGAGCACCTCGCCGGCACTTGGTCTTGCTGTCGGGTCCAAATCCACGAGTTCCAATCGCATTGGACGAGAACTCGATGCGCAGTTGGCCTAAGGAGATCATCACTAGGATCCGTGCGCAAATCGCCGCCGTCCATGAATTCCGAGACGGCGCACAGATCCGTGAGCGAGTCCCAAGCCACGTCAATAAAGCGAACGATGCGAGGATGCTCGACACTCACCATCATCTTGATTTCAGCGAGGGAGGCGTTCACTTCGTGGAGGTTGTTTTTCTTCTCAGAAAGTAGCCGCTTAATCGTCACTTGTTCGCCACGGTATGTGCCTAGATACACTTGGCCATGTCTCCGTAGCTGGTAAGGTTCGTCGTAGTTACCTTCTCCAAAGGTATGCGCATGGCCGTGATGTCCTCATCTTCCCACATTGCTATCGGAGCTGAGGCAGTGGAGGAGTCGCTGCTGTCCAGGTTTCTCGTTTGAAATGGAGAGAGGCCTGGTACTGGGGTCTGAGATCGGTGACCGTCGCGAAGATACTCGGAGGAGTAAGCAGCGACTTGCGGAGCCAACGCTTGTGTCGACCGTACCAGAAAGCCAGCAATCCGATAAGGAGTACCAAACATGACAGCGGGACACCAGCGATGGCTCCCATGCTTAAAACTGCGAACACAAAGTGATTTACGTGACGTATGAAGCACCTGGAATGCGTACCTTGACTTTCTACTTCTTGGCGATCCATGCTGTTGCTGGAGGCATCGCTACTGCTGAGGTAGCTGAAACTCGGAAGCATCGGGAGCTGAGGTCGATGTCGGGGTAGCTGTCGTAGCCCTCGGTGTAGTTGTAGTTACCGACGGTGTAGACGTTGTTGCCGGATTGGTAGACGAAGATGTTGGCGATTTACTTCCGCTTAAGCTCGTAGTGGTACCAGGGGAAGACGTTGATGAGCCCGGGATTGTATTTGCTGTTGCTGTAGCAGCACCAGCAATGGTGTTCACTGCGGTGTCGATGAGAGATTCTTGCATGGGTGTACCAATGCAGAAGTGTTTCTGGGCCAACAGCAAAGAACTCGAGTTTATCGAAACTAGCGACTAAGAAGTTTGGCCAAGGTTTAGTGACCCTGGCACTGTATTTTAAGAGTTAATGAGCAAAATGTGGCCAATGCTAAGCGGACAGCAACAAAACTTTTAATTTAAGAAAAACAAAAACATTCACACTGAAAGCGATGACATAAGATGGACGGCACACAAAAATCTTCGAACCACGTCTCCATCTGCCAGGAAATTTTCTTATAGCGTGGCATTCTCGTACATGTTCATAATGAGCTGCAGTTGATACAGCACTTCTCCGGCATTGGGTCTTGCATCTGCGTCGATATCTACACACGCGTGTGCTAAATCAATCAGAGCCTTTGGTGCGTGTAACGAGAATTCGATCCGAAGAAGCCCCAGCGAAACCAGCTGCAGTAGCGCCGTGTCTGGGATCACTCGACCAGAGTCCGTCTCCTTGGCCGCAGCATAGGGCAGCACATGCGAGTCCAGCTCAGACAGAACGACACCAAACGAGAAAATGTCTGCGCTGGAGCCATATCGCTCCCCCATCATAACCTCAGGCGCCATCCATAGAGATGTTCCGACCCCCGCAGTCATAGTGCGGTCGCTGCTCTCTCGAGAGACGCCAAAGTCCGTGATCTTGGCATCCAGATCCTCCGTCAGCAATATGTTCTTGGACTTGAGATCGCGATGGAGCACCAGCGGGTCCAGTGAGTGGAGATACGTTAGAGAATGCGCGACGTGCAAGGCGATACGCGCCTTGTCCAGGTCAAAGCCATGCGGACGACACTCGTGATACTCAAAGTGGTTGAGCAGCGTTCGTAGATCGCCACCTTCCATGCACTCTGCAACAGAGCAGAGATCCGCCAGAGAGTCCCAAGCCACGCCGATCAACCGGACGACGCGCGGATGCTCCAATGCGGCCATGATCTTGATTTCCGACAAGAAGCTGTTGATTTGGGCTAGGGTTTTCCTCTGTTCCGGGAGAAGTGTCTTGATAGCGACGGCTTCTCCGCGATACGAGCCTCGATAGACCATTCCGTAGCCTCCTTTGTTGAGTAGTTTTCCTTTGGTGAGCTTCTCCAGAGGGATACGCATAGCTGTGATGATATCGTCTTCCCACAGGCCACCTTGTGCCGCTGTAAGGAATGATGTGGAGTATCCGCCATGTTCTTGACGTTGGCCACCTGTGTACGGGCCAGTTGAAGAAGTATCGAGACGAGTATTGATGGTGTCGTCTTCCCCCACGCGCTTGGAATCACTGAAAATAAAGTGCCGCTGAAGTGACAATTCGTCTTCTTCTCTCCTTTTCCTACGTCGGAAGACAACGAACCCGATACAGAGCAGTACCATCGACACTGCGGCTAATGTGATAGCAACGATTATCCAGGTATTAACTGCGCGACAAGGAACACATTAGTGAGTGGAGAAACGATCGTACCAAACACGGACAGTTTGCGTACCTGATGCGTCAGTGTATGCTTCTGCGTCTTGACTCGAAGCCAATCCACCTCCATTTTGCGACTCCTCGCTGCTCCAGTCTCCAATACTACCGTCAACACTACCGAAACTGGAATTTGTCGTGATGTCTGCGTCCACTGATGCTGAGAATGAGGTGGAGATTGTGTCAGTCGCTTCAATTGTTGGTACTGGAGTCTCTGGAGCTTCGGTTTCTAACGATGCACCGGTAGAACTACTCGGTTCAGGTGTCGATACCGGGGTATTCGTGGGTGTCGGCGTTGGAGACGGAGCGGGAGTAGCGGTGGTAGGCTGGGGTGTGCTGGTTACAGGCTTTTTAGTCGTAGGGGCTGGAGTCCTCGTCGTCGGCGTAGGCGTTTTTGTAGTAGGAGTCGGTGCTCGAGTCGGTGCTCTGGTTGTTGGCGCGGGTGTAGTTGTAGGGGTCGGAGTGGTTGTCGCGGTAGTATCGTCCCCGCCAAGTACTGTGTTGACCAGAGACCCGATAAGCCCCTGAAGCTTTCGTAGCTGAACTACTTCCGACTGTAGAGCACACAACGCATAGCACAGGTTAGTTTATAGTATTTTTGATACCCCATTCTTGCTGTTCGCGCACCATTTTCGGCCGGGCGAGCTCGCTGTTAGAATGGCAATCGCTCCCTGCGAGCGCCACTGCCATGCAGATAGCGGACTGGTCTCTACAAGAACCTGAACCGACTACTGCAAAGGTACGGCCCAATATGGTGATCTTATCCCCTAGTTCCTCCTTATCACCTCGGCATAATCATTTTGATGACCAGGATGACACGCAACCGTGCTGTTTACTATTCTTGAGAGCTTGCAACTGCAGGCAGAGAGACCAGAGAGCCAGAGTCTGCATATGACTACCACCGAACGCTACGTCAGTCGAGCCTCGACGGCTGGAGGCTGTCGCAATGAAGTATGTGCCAGGCCAGGTGCATCTAGTGTGCGCCTCTACATCTACGCGTAGGAATACGTATTGTGAGTGAGTACCAAAATTTATTATGCGCACCAGCGACGAGCAGATCCGTCCGATATCGTAGGATAGTACTTCTTTTATTTGAACTATCTTACAATTGCCCGCATCATAGATAACGTAAGTTACTTTCCTTCCAGAAGCTGTACGATCTGTTGAGCCGTGAGACGGTTTTCCGGGTCTTGTTGGCAGCACGCTTCGCCAAGCTGACGGATGAACTGCGGACATTCAGCGTTGAAGCTTGGTCGTAGTCGCCCTTCCTTCACTAATGCTATAATCTCGGATACCCCCATAGCATCCCCGCTCTTTGATCGAGCGTCGAAGTAGGGCATCTCGCACGTGTCCAACTCGGTGAGCAGCGCTCCGAACGAGTAGATGTCAGTCGCAGGCGAGTACGGAGCACCATTGAGCACTTCAGGCGCCAACCACAAAGCCTGACGAGAGTTCACTTTCGCTCCACTAGACGGACTCGTAGCTATTGATTCGCAGCTGGCCAACTTCGCCTCCAGCTTGTCCGTCAGCAGCACCTTCTTGGCGCAGATATTGTTATGGACGTAGTTCTGTTCATGCAGATACGCGAGCGCACGAGCAATTCCTCCAGTAATTACCGTTTTCTGGGGCGTCCAAGTGTCTAAGCTCGACTTGTTTTGGTCTAAATACGCTCGTAAAGACCCATGAGGCAGGTACTCGACGACCATGCCCAGGTCGTGGACTGAAGTCCAGCCGGCGCCAATGAATTGCACCAAATTTGGATGCCTAACATGCGCCCGTTGTTGGATCTCGAACGCCAAATCATCTACTGCAGCAACGTTGACGTTCGGACTAGGCGCGAGTCGCTTAAGCAGGACTTGCTGACCGTTGTAGCGACCAACGAATGAATCAGTCTGGAGTGTCGTCATGGGAAGTTGTCGCTCGATTAGTACTTGATCCAGTTGGAGGCGTCTGCGATTGACGCTTGGGTATGCTGCCAGCACTCTCAACGCGTTGACCGGACCTAAACCGTGTATCTTCTCGAGTGGAGCTGCCACCTCCTTTGGTTGCCAAGTCCGAAGAGCTTCTTCGTACGGCGGTGGAGCGCCTTCAGACCCGAATGTGCGGCTCTCCTCGTAAACCATCGCTGCTACAGCAGGCCCAGGAGCTGACAGTCGGTTAGTCTCCTGGGTCCTGGAAGAGAGAGCTACAGCACTCTGTCCTGAGTAGCGGAAGTCTCCTTCGTTAGGCCGAACGACAGAGGCTGGTTGGGAGCTGTTACCGTGCTGTTGTTGAGATGGAATACTTTGGTTACCGGTAGTGCCGCCGTTCGACCAGGAATCGTCAGATAAAGGGACGGTAGGTCCAGAATGAGGCAAGGAATCGTCAACCGTGGGGCGTGGGTGTGTAGAGACTGTAGTTCGCTGGTCATCCCAGTGCGTTGGGTCTGGCGACACCAACTCGACATGCTCGACTGCCTTCGGAGACCCTTGATCCTCCGACTCGGAGTCTTTTCTTCTGCGTCGCGCTGCAACAAACAGCGCTAGGAGCACGGCGATGAGCAGAAGACACAGTGCACCGCCTATTGATCCACCCAGCAGAGCAACGTTGGATGCTGACGTATCTGAGACCTTCGAGTTCGGATTAGGCTCCGATGTACGCGAGCCTGTTGACGACGACCCCCCGTCGGTGTTAGCAGCGAATGACTGCGCCCACGATGTGACCCAGTCCGAAGGCGTAGGCACCGTTAGCTCGCTGGCTGGAACATCATCGGTTCCATAGCACGGGATGTTCAGATATCCGTAGGTCTCCACCACGGGGCAATCACCGTAGCTTCGTTCTGAAGTGACGCTCAGTGTGTGCACTGCGTACACCTTGTAGTCTTTACTGTCCGTCCAGGTGTGCTTGACAAGTCCGATCTCTGGGATCGTAGTTGACTCTCCACCGATGGACCACATGGCCAGACCCTGGTTGCTCTGTTCGTGCTCTTCTACGACGCACTTGACGCCCGTGAACATTTGTGTCCCAGTGCACTTGTCGTTGTTGTATCCCGCGGTGCCATCCGGTTGCGTGCAGTTAAAGGCCGTGCATTCGGTGGCTTCATACTCGTCCAACGTTAGCGCGATCTCCGCCATGGACAACCCTTTGAGCGTCCAGATCTGCTTCACGTCGCCGTCGGGAGTCGCAGCAAACCCGCTGTCCCAGAGCACGGCGCGTTGAGCGAAGCCGTCCAAGTCATTGAACTCCACGTTCACGTCGCTCAGTCTCGAAGTGACGGTGTCCGGTATTGAAGAGAGACGCAGTTGAGCGATCTCGTCTCCATCTTGCGAGCGCAGGTAGAGCTGCAAAGCGAGGTCCGAGGTGCTCCCATCGAACTTGAAGGTGCCGGTTGGTGCCCATGAGTCCACCGACGTGGTGAGTTCTCGTTGCAATGCCATTTCCCAAATGGACTACGAAAACCCACGCAAATTATCGACTGGCGCCGTAGTCGCCAACGGGAGAGCGTCCCTACATTTTTCTACCGCTGACTTTTACTTGTGTATGACTCTACGATCGCGCGACGCAACCGACATGCTGAACATGTGAACCCAACGCTCGGGTGGACGTCCTACAGATATGCAGCCTGCATTGTATCGGGACGCGGCTAGCGTGAACCCATTCGCTCGATGCTGCTACCATTTCTTAGTCGCTATGATACATTACGCACAGTCAGGAACTGAATCGGTTGAGTTTCATGCGCAAGCCCAACCAGGGTTCGCGGTGACTGGGGCATGGTGCCCCGGAATAAGGAACAAACCACCTTACAAAAGTTATTCTGAAGACATTACAGCTAAAGAATTTCAATTATGGTCACATACAAACTTCTATATAATAGGTGGGATAAAACATGTATTCATTAAACCCAAACAATCCATGATACCACCCAGTCGTCTCCACATCCCACTCAGTGGATGTGACAAAGCTGCTGATGCAGCCGGGGGAGACTCAATTGCAGCGGACGTGTGAGCGGCTGATCTCGGACATGCTGCGAGTGAGGAGCGACTTGGTTTCGCATGCTGTGAGTCTGAGCACCCACAAACCTCACTAGAGCATTAAATCTAAAAGCTCAGCATAGATGCACGTGAATATGACGAGATTCTTTAACTTCACTTTTTCAGCGCTATAAGTCAATATCGTTGTGCTCGCTAGTGTAGGTAGTACGCCCTCTGAATGTTTTTCTATGTCCCTGTTAAGTTTTGAAGACGCAGATGAAAGTTTACCAAGGCTCCTATGGCAGTCATAGATTTTTTTATTACTACTGTACCAGTAGTAGTATTTAAAGTACTTGGAAAAAAAAGCCAGATACTAACAGGAGTGTGCAGTCCTCTAGCGACATGCAACCACACCAACTTTCATCCCACTGCCAAACAGACTGGCATTCGGGCACAGGTAATACGGCTCTTCAGAGCCGTAGTGAGATGACAGGTAGAGTCAGGAGCCGCTCTTTGACCACAGGTTTTGCCCCAACAAGCTACCTAGCAGCCTAAAGAGGCACAGCTACACGATGCTACATACCTTGTTGAGGCAAGACTTAGGTCAAAAGAGCGGGTTTGGGGCCTCGCTGGCAATTGAAGCCATTTATAAAGATGGTCTATGAGCATCTTTATAAACGCATTATTAACCGTGAATTGCCAACCGTACTATTAATATACAACCACAATATTTATCATATTAACCCTTTCCCTTTCAGTGTCATGCCCACCCTTTCTTTTAATATCTTCTTCTTTCTAAAAATTAAAAGTCTTATTATTTAATACATGTACCGGTAAAAATATATTCGAGGAAAATTCAATTTTTTGCTGTAAGTATTTTTTTTATTTTGTGCCAAATATTGAGAATTTCGGCCAAATTTGCCAATCTTGCCCTATTGAGCGAGTCACTCATTTACAAATTCTCTGTTATTTCGAAACGGCCAGTGCTGTCCCGGCTACAGTCCGCATCATACAAATGGATCAATACTCAACCAAGGTCTTTAGCCGATTTTCGCGGTTGTTTGCGCTCTTCATTCAAAGAACCGCGCATGGAAATTTTGAGTAGAACGCACAATACCATCAACAGAAATCGATAGTATCTCCATAATATTATTGATACTGGTAGTAACAGATATCGGTATGCTAGCATTTACAAATGTCACAAATATCACACAATAGTTCAGCGCGCGTTGAAACTATATACGCACTCGAAAATTGTCCAGGTAGTGTGAACTTCGCATCAAACTAACCGCTATGAACTGTGCAAAGCAATGACAAAACGACCCTGAACGTCTGGTTGGACAAGCAGCATTAGTTTTTCCGCAGTCGAAGATATAACGTTGAGGATTCGCGTCAAAACTATAAGAGTAAATACCCATAAAACCGTGATATTTAATATTCCCCCCCTGAATATTATCGATGCGAACTATTGCCCTACGTGGGGTGGGGCTCACCGTGCGGGCAAGGAAAGCAAAAGGGCCAAGCACAATTTCGAAGAGCATGCTGACGTCATTTCAATATGGTACAGTCTGTGGTGCAAAATGCGCGAGGTATCAAATGACAGCAGTATTTCATTAGAGCAGGTTCGAAAATCGATGAGGTACATTTATAGCCTCAGGATTCCAAAATTTGTTTTAAACTTAACACAAATAGAGGACCTCTGAACCACCTGGATCTTGTACAAGCGTTTAATAGCTTTTTGGCTAATGCGAACTTAGTGGGGGAGGGGTCAACGTTAACAAACAACTGCTACATCTACATTTCACATGACCGCGTCAATAGAACGCTGCTCTAACTTGTTGAACCTTTCTCTGGTTATTCTGCTCGCTACCATGGAACCATGAAAAGAAAGTGAGTAGTTATGTTTAAATACGTACATTATCGATGAGGTATAAGCACCTAGCGGATAGATCACCCTACTATAGCGTCGGTAGGTAAGCACATTAAAAAAAAATTGCCCAGGAGATTTCCCATTTCGCCGACACATCCATCAAACGCCTGGCCGTTGGCAGGTGTTTGATTTGGCTATTAGGTAGTAATACTAGCCAGAATCGCCTTCACGATGTAGTACTATCATACCCAATATCTGAAATTGAGGTTTTTAATACTATCAACTTCTGTCCATTAATTGTCCAAGCAGGTACTTCAAGTATTTGTCAGCTGTTCACAAAAATTAACACACAACGAGATCAAGCAACGATGTCTACGAGTCCTAACAAGCGGCAGAGCGGCGCATGGGTCAAAAGGAAAAAGAAGGGAAAGACAGCTGTGGCCAAGCCAGCACCGAAATGGGTCGATAGCACCACAATGGACTTTCCAAAAGAACTGCCCATAGAGTACGAGTACAAACAGTCCAGAGTCTATGTGCGCGAGTGCTACCCTCAGTACTACAAACATATCACCGACATGCTCAAGGACGGGGAGACACAAGCCATCACAGTCACTGGGACGCCAGGTGATACAACGTTTTTGCTCTGCTGTGATGTGGGAGATCGTCTAATGTTTATTGTGTGACCATGGCATGACGTAGGGGTCGGCAAGTCTCTCTTCTTCGCGTACTTCCTCAAGCGCTACAGTTCCGAGAATCCTCTCGTTACGATAATCACAGCGTCATTCAAGAAGACCGGTTGCACGTCCACGATGACGAAGGTGGCCGTGTGGAAAAACAGCGAATTGGTTGCCCAGGCGGAGATGGAAAAATCTGCGATGATGGAAGTCTGCACAGAACTGAGCGTATTTGCACGCAACGGATTGCTTTACCTGTACGATGGCCCACCAGATGTGGCCCCTGTGTGTGCTCAAATGGTCTGCTTCACGGCCCCAGACGAGTTGTGGTTCAAGCAGAATGCAAAGGACCAATACCACTGCACGCTGTTCATGCCGCCGTGGGAACTTCGGGAACTTCAAACCGCTGCTCAAGAATTGGCACTTGAAATGAATCCCCGATATACCAAACACTCTACAGATGAGTCTGAGGAAGAAGGAACTTCGGTCGCAGACCTAGTCGAACGGCGGTTCTGCGTCTTTGGTGGCGTTACTCGTGAATGCCTGTCAACGAGTGCGCGATTTGTCAAAAACTGTGAAATGAGGATCGAGAATATCATCGAAAAGTGTAAAGCCATGGATCAAGTACGGGATCTTCTCAGCAATAAGGACGGCATGATGATGCACCCCTCCATCTGCCAGAACGTACCAGATCCAATGTACCCGGACAATTACACAGTTGCCATCCGGGTTTGTGAAAAGGTGGCTCACGAAGCGGTTGATGGAGCTAATGAGCACAAAGAGAAATGAGACTGTTGCGTTTTTGGAGAATCATCCACTTTGTACTCGATATCGCGGCGCATTATTCGAGGCGGTTGTGCACGAGAAGCTCAGCTGCGAATGCACAGTTGATGCGCGTCGACTGGATGATTCAACGCTACAAATGTTTAACCTCGAGAATGC
Organism: Phytophthora cactorum; assembly: GCA_016864655.1. Lineage (NCBI taxonomy): Eukaryota > Oomycota > Peronosporomycetes > Peronosporales > Peronosporaceae > Phytophthora > Phytophthora cactorum. The sequence goes on from NHQK01000080.1 coordinate 82,841, forward strand.
GCAGAGCGATTTCTCCACTGCGGATCTGTCGCCTAGTCGGTATCACGTCCCGACCAAGAAGAGTTTTGTGCCGATCAACTCGTTCTATTGCACGACTTCGCCTCGTGAATTGTTGCTATTCCAGGTCACGATGGGGGAAACGCACCCTGTAAGCGGCGAAGGACTGGCGTTCGTATTGAAGAAATTGGGAATACTGGAGTGGGTGAGCCAGAATCAAGTCGCGTTAATCTTTGTGGTCCCAGTGAATAATGCCTCGAACTTCAAACTTCAGACGGTTGAGCTGAAGCATAAACCGAACGACGAGGGCAGCGTGCGCAACCTGCACGGTATTGGGGAAGCGAAAGAGTTGTTGCTTGATGCAGATGGCGTTTACACGATCGCCGATCTACGCAAGCGAGTGGAGGAGGCCGAGGATAAGGCAGTTGACCCAGATAAACCACTCGTGAAGGATATGACGCTAGAATTTCTACGCGAGCGGCTCACCAGATATGATCGTTCGAAGCAACAGGCCGGTGAGGATAGTGTGGTTGGAAGTATCCCGCAATTCGTGTGGGAGCAGATCTTCCCTCGTACATTCCGCAGTCCATGTTGGGAGCCGATCTACCCTCATGCTACTAGCTGGGGTGACGACTGAAATACGTTGGTGAGGTTAGCGGAAGAAGGTCTCGTTTGTATCCAAGTTGCTGATTGGTAGTGGGAGCTGAGTGCGCTGTTTGCTATGAAGAGGTCGCATGACGTCGACAAGCTAACTTGAGAGCGTCTGCGATTTTCGAGCTTGAACTTTGTCGCGTGGGCACCACTTGATCGCCTTGGATGAGGCATTTAGGGTTTTAGGAGGAACAGATTCTTCAAGAATACACAGTGTTTCAACAGGTAAAGGTTTACCTAAAGGGTAGTACAAGTATTCGCGTTGATAAAAGTTTTCTCAGATGGGAACATGCTACGCTTCGAGGAGGCGAAGCAGTTGAGCAGCGGTTGGTCTTCGATCAGGATCATGCTGGTAGCACCCAACGCCGATCACACGAATGCGCCGTGGACATTCCGGGCTGAAGCTCGGCCGCAACGTCCCCTGCATTACTTCGTTCAGGATCTGAATTGGTTTGAGTTTCGTGCCGACGGGTGACACGGCGTCGTGGAAAGGAGCGCTCGCTGTATCGAGCTCCGTTAGCAACACGCCGAGCGCGTAAATGTCCGACTTGGTGGTGTATGGCCTGCCTCGCAAAACCTCCGGCGCTGACCAGTAGGGCGCACCGGCAACGTGACAACGATGACTGTGTTCATCGAGACACGACGAGTCGAAGCCCGTTAGTTTCGGTCTCATCGTTTCAGTGAGTAGCACGTTGCTCGCTCGTAGATCGCGGTGGGCGACTGGTGTCGGCTGACTGTGGAGATACGCCAAGGCTCGAGCGATACCGATGGCTAGTCGGTACTTACCGCGCTCCCAAGACGTGTAGTCGCCGTAGTTTTGCAAGTACGTGAGCAGATCTCCCAACGGATAATGCTCCATAACCAGCATGATGTCGGCTACGCTGCTCCACGCCACACCCACCAATGTCACGATATTCGGGTGAGCGAGCGTCGAACGGATCTGAATCTGGTAAATGAACTCCTGGACGTGGAAGATATGCGAGCGTTTGGTCTTGAGCAATCGCTTGACAACAACTTGTTGGTTCCGATACTCGCCCAGTCGAATTTCTCGAGTTTGGCTCTTGGATAACATTGCTCGAAGCTTGATTTCCTTGTAGGGGATCCTCATCCTGGCCAAATTTCGATCTTCCTGCAGAAGTCTCCAGACGTAATTCGGTCCCGAGTTTGAGCCCAATTCGTACGCTTCTCGCGGTAGAACTCGACGGGTGGAGAAAGTGTCCTCCCCGCCTGTTTGTATGGCCCTGGCACTCACGATGTCGCGCATTTCGTTCGACTGGCCGAGATGAGAGAAGGAGATCATCACAGTGCGATCCCGGTAGCTGTCGGCGTCTTCGGCCTTCCGTCCCAGTTTTTTCCATTGCCGATGCATCCAGCAGCAGCAAACGCCTCCGAGGAGAAGCAGCACGGAGACGCCAACGATCGGTACCAGAAGCCCCATGTTGTAGCTTCTATTATCATTTGATGACGAAGATCCGCTGGAAGAGACTGAGCTGCTACTTGACATCCTCGTGGTAAAAACGAGAGTGAACGCGGGAGTACAGACGGTGGACTCCGCACAATCAGATCGGAACACGGTGTCACCCACCAAAACTAATTTTCGTCCCACAAATTATTTTTTTTTACTCTTTTTTGCTAGAAAGAGGGCCCTTCAGAGCTCGTCCTGGTCACACAATCGCGTTAACGGCTTGGTGGTACATGTGCAAGAGCTTAAATGTTGCTTTTATTCAAAGAAATTGAAGGTTTTCCTGCACCAATTGGCAAATCGGAGCCAGTAACCTGCTCCTCGGCCGTGAGATTCATCTTCCACCGCCCACATGCGCCCACCAACGAAGATGTAGGTTGTATTGTCTGGTGGGGAGTGGAAGCGACTCAATCGATGGCAGTGGCGGCATGCAACAATTGTCGCGACGATCAGAAGGACAATGATCGACAAGATGAGCAGGAGCCACCACAAACTGAAGCCCCCGTCACTTCCTTTCCCGGACTCAGTTGTCGCCGATGCGGAGCCTTGAGATAGCGCAGACGATTCCGATGTCGTCGATGGTTTTCCATGCCCCACGATCCAGTCTGTCACCCAGTCGGTTACCGTTGGAGTAGTTATCCGTGCTGCGATCGAGTCTGGGATGCTGTTGTTCCCGTAGCAGGGGATCACCAACGAGCCAGACCATTCACCCACAGGACATTCACCCGTCGCGGTGGGTTGTTCGTCTGAGTTCGCTGTCTGGATCGAGTAGACGGTGTACTTGCAGCCGCACTCGGTTGCTCCTGCAGTCTTGACGACGCGAATATCGGGAGTCGTACTTGAGTTACCACGAGTTGACCACATCGTGGCATTCGAGCTCTCATCGCTTTCAAACATTTCCACGACGCACTTAGAAGCCGCCAACATCTGAAGTGGGCCTTGGCTGCAAGTTGAGTACATCTCGACGCTTTCCCCGTTTGATGCTGTGCATGAAACAGATTTACAACCTGCAGACTCGAACTCATCAACAGACACTGCGATGTCTGCCATAGTTCTGTTGTCTAGGGTCCAAAGCCGTACGGCTAGTTGGTCGGAGGTGACGGCGAATCCTGTGTCCCACAAGACAGCGCGCTGCATGAGTCCAGGCAGGTCTTCAAAGGTTAACGACAGGTTCTCCAGTCTCGCTTGAACCGCTGTAGGAACTGCTTTCAACACTAGTTGGTCGACTTCACCACCTGCTTGAAACCGATCGTACAGCTGCCGTGCAATGTCCGATGTCGCACTAGCGGAACCTTCCACTGAAGAAGTCGATACCAACGTCGGCTTCACCGAGCAATCACACGCTCTGGAGCTTCCGCCGCCTCCACCAGATGAAGAAGACAGTGACGATGTACTCGATCTTGACCCCAATCCTGACGAAAATGTTGAGGAGGAGGCTGGAGTGGCTGCAGGTGTCGGAGTAACCTGTGGCTGTTCCTCGGATCCGTCTCCACAGGAGTTGGGGTGGTTCAATCCATGACAAAACTGCACCAGCAGCAATATACTGGCTAATGTAATGAGCTTCTGTGTCCTCTTCATGTTGAAAAGTACCAAATGGTTAAGCGACTTATCACCATCCGAAGGTCTCAGCAGGATGTCGGAGACCTACACTTAAGTGGCTGCACGACTAAATTTCTATCAGCCACGAACTGCCAATCAGAACGGAGTACTTCCATCACTTCAGCTTATGCGATTCACGATTTGTGGCTCAGAGACGCGTATTTGACACTTTGTGCATCCTTCTTCCAACCCTTATATAACATGACAAAGCCTACTGCCCACCGCCGTTTCCCTGAAGCTCCTGCACCAGTTCCTGCGCCGTCGGACGATCTTCTGGACTGAGAGCCAAGCACGCCATACCAATCTTCTGGATCCTGGGAGGGCAGTCCTTGGAGAAGGTCGGACGCAGCTTTCCTGCCATGACGTCCTGCAGGATCTGGAAGGGCTTCGGCTTGCCTCCGTGCTCCGTCGCAGCGTCCGAGTACGGGATCTTACTCGTGTCGAGCTCCGTCAGCACCACACCAAACGAGTAGATATCCGCCTGTTCCGTGTATCGCTTGCCCTCCAGGATCTCCGGTGCCGTCCAGTACGGCGTGCCTACTCCAGCTGTCATAGTGAGGTCGACAGTGTCACGACTCACTCCAAAGTCAATCAACTTTGGCTCCAGCTTATCCGTCAGCAGGATATTGTTCGACTTGAGGTCGCGGTGGATGAGAGGCGGCGTGCGCGCGTGCAGGTACTCGAGAGCCTGGGCGACTCCAATAGACATGTGGATCTTGTCCCTCGCCCACGATAACAGATCTGCGTTCTTCTGTAGGTAGTTCTGTAAGTTGCCCGTGGGAAAGAACTCGAGCACCATAGTCAAGTTATTGAGGCTGTTCCACGCTACACCGATGAACTCGACGATATGTGGGTGAACGAGACTGGCGCTCAGTTCGATCTCAGCGGCGAACGCTTGCACCTTCTCGGCGTTCTGGTCCTTGGTCTGCAGCAATCTCTTGGCCGCCACTTTCTGTCCGTTGTACTGGCAGATCCAGACTTCTCCCGATGCTCCCTTTGAGACAGCATTCTCAAACACCAGACTGTCGTACGGGATACGTTTGCCCTGCAGGTGTTCACTATCTAGTAGAATCGTGAGCGTCTTGTTGGATCCAGCACTCTCGTAGTGACTTGAGAGAGTGGAGCCCTGCGTGGTCATACCAGTGGGTCCAAGAATCATCTCTGGAGTGATAAGAGCCACATACTGGTCTGTTTCGAGGTCGTGGGCCGCAGAAGTCGATTTTTGCGCGCTGTTCTTAGCTTTACGCTTCCAGCAGAACCAGCCAAGACCGATAGCACCCAGCACCACGACGGCTCCAAGGATGATCGGGACTAGTAGGATCTTGTCGAACCCCGAGGACTCCTCGGCGAATTCTACCTCCAACCACGTGGTCACCCACGCACTTCCGGTCGGGACTGTCGTGTTTGCAGCCATGAATTCGTCCGAGAACAGATCGCGTCTAGCGCATGGAATGCTCACCGTTCCGTATCCGGAGGGACACTCACCCCAGGCCACTTCTTTTGAGCTAGACACCGTGTGTACAACGTAGACAGAGAAGGTGACGCTAGCGTTAAACACCGGCTCCGTCCACGTGTGATCTCTCAGTTCGATCAACGGAGCGACGTCGGGGTCCCCTCCATTCGCCCACATGTTGCCTAAGTACGTTCCAGCGCCCGAGTCCTCGAAGACATCGATCACACAGTGAGAAGTATTAAGCATCTGCCATCCCGTGCACGTGTGACTGTAGTAAGCCGTCACATCATTTGGCTGCGAACAATTCGTGAAGGTGCAGTCCACACCCGAGACTTCCCACTTTGGTATAACGATGTTGTCCATGGTGCGGTTGTGCATGGGGTAGACCTGCACCGGTACATTACCCGGAGCGATGGCAAAGCCCGTGTCCCAGAGTACCGCACGCTGGACGAGTCCGGGGAGACTGTTGAAGTCGACGTTGATGGCGCTTAGACGTTCAGTTACGGCAGTCGGGACTGACGTGAGCTCCACTTCGTCGCCGGTGTCGCCGGCCTTGTGGCGGATGTAGAGCTGCTGCGCAATGTCCGAGTCCGACCCATTGAAGACATACGAAGAGGGACTGGAACTCTCTTCCAGACTTCGAAACGTCACGGTTTGGCCCTGAACGAAGGGCGCAAGGGCTGCAAGCAGCAATGAGAATGCAAAGGCCGCGTGCATGTCTGCGAGGTAAATCTTGGAATGGCGAATTTCGACTGTCGAGTTGACCGCAAAGCACTGGAAAGTCGATGGACGAGGGCACGAGTTGACGCTGCAGTGCATGCGCTGAAGAGATATCACAGGTGTACCCATTGCTAACAACGGCCCTTTAAACAGTGGTTGTTTGGTCTGTGCAGCGCGGTTGTGGTAAATGTAGGGAATGTTGTGTGCCAAGACGCTGTAAAAGTGTAAGTTTTGTGATTACCATGTGGCACGCACGGACTCATCACTCGCTTGCTGTAGAAACCGCTGTTCGAAGCATCCCACAGACCCGCATGATGCGGGCCGCATCCCTCCAATGGGTTCAAAGCAGATGAAGGTCACGATGGCAGCTATCAAAGAGAGTCTCATTAAGAGACTCTACATGTAAATTAGTATTAATAATACCAGCATGGCGATGGAGTCCATCATGACAGCACCTTGGGTTTTGATGTTGGGTAAAGGGGCCAAGCACTCGCACTCGTCAGTTCAATACCCAAAAGGTTTCTCTGTCTCCTCGTTAAGAGTCCGTTAAGAGCCCGTTTCCGCGCCAGGAGGAGATAGAGAAACCTTTTTGGTATTGAACTGATTTGTCCGGTACCACCGGGCTCAAATGATACAACGGTCACTGGTCAGCTCGCCGTGAAACCTGTATGAAAACTTCCATGGCGGGACCGACGCCTCTATCCACTTCATTCTCGCTTTCTCCAGCTTATCCAACCGTTCCATCCACTCCATTCGACCCATTCGACGACGCCCCACCATGAGTTTTGGTCGCACTCGACGCCTTTCGAGCTGGGAAGACGCGAAGTTGCCCTCCAAAGCCACGTACTTCGCCTTCGACGGCTCTAACTCCGACCTGGCGAGACAGCTGTACCTGCGTGCCGAAGCGGGTGGTTCACGGAAGCAGTTCACCAATTTGGAACTACCCGAAGCGATTCAGAAACGCCTTGACGACAACGATCTGACGTGGGATGGTCTTCCGGGCATCGCCCAACATGCGTTACTGTGGGACTCGGGCTTCGGCGTCACGCTGGATAACAAGGTCGTCCAGATATGGACGCTTCGTGGGCACTCCATGACTGACCTGGCCGTACCACTGGATCAGTTCAATGCTGTGGGCTGTACCGAAATGAACTGCACGCAGCCTAAGTCAGACTCTGGCATCACCATTCAAAGTCTAAGCAATTTGTACTGCACTGGCGATCAGATGCTCACTGCTGCTCGCTGCGTCGTCCAGGACTTTGATGAGAGTAACTCGCTTCATCTCGCCATGTGGATGACTGGTGGGAATCCCGAGGTGATCCCAACACCGCAAGTACGGAAGCATTCCTGGAAGGACGACTACAGCAAGAATTCATACACTGTCATTGCTGTACACACAGTGGGTGACGACGACGAAGCAGCTTATGGCGAGTGCCCCACTGAAAAGGAAAACGGTGGCTATGGGTCGCTGGTGTTGCCATGCTATACCGATGCAAGCATTTCAGGCGAGGTGAGAGAGGCGATGGAAACAGTACAGGGGTCTCCCTGGGTTACTCGCTGGCTACGTGAAGAATATTCAGGCCAGTCGACATCGACCTCCGCCGACGATGATGACGGGTTTAAGCTGGTGCTGCTTGCTCCAATTGTCGCTGGCATCCTCGTCGTTGTCGGCCTCGTTGCTCTGTTTGTGTTTGTGAAACACAAACGACAACGGAACATCGAAGCCGATGCCCTCGAAGACTCGCTGATCTACTTGGAGACATGCCGTCCCAACACTGTGAAGGAAGATTATCCACCTGAAAGTGATTTCGCCCGGGATGGATCCACAGCACCAACACTCGACGACACGTCGTCTGTTTCGCACAGAGGCATCGACAAGACCATCAAGCTTAAATCGAGTACCAGCTCTGCCAGCGACTTCGGTTCCGGGTCGAACAGTACCCTACAAATACTGCTCAAGAGCGAGTTCTTGATAGGCAAGCGGCTTCCGTATGACGGTCTCAGTTTCAAGAAACCTTTGTCGAAAGGAGCATGTGGAGAGGTGTGGCTGGGCGAGTATGAAGGACAGCAAGTCGCCATCAAGCGGTTGCTGCAAGCCAAAACCCATCGTGCAGATGAAGTGGAGGAGTTTGCGCGCGAGATCGAGCTGAGTGCCAGCTTGGTTCACCCCAACATCGTGTCATTCATCGGTATGGCGTGGAGTAGTCTCAACAACTTGGTGATGGCGCTCGAGTTCTTCCCGATGGGAGATTTGCAGGAGTATCTGGCCAAGAATAGCGACTTGTTGTCTTGGCCTAGGGACAAAATCCAAATCGCTGTCGGTGTCGGACGTGCGCTCGACTATTTGCACTGTCGGTCTCCTCCGCTGATCCATCGCGACCTCAAATCAAAGAATATTTTATTGACAAGCCGGCTAGAAGCCAAACTCATCGACTTCGGTGTAAGTCGGGACCGACAGGAGTACTCAATGACTGCTGGGGTTGGCACTCCGTACTGGACTGCGCCTGAGATCCTGGAAGGCAAGCACTACACCGAACAGGCGGACATTTACTCGTTTGGAGTGGTGCTAACGGAGCTCGACACTGGCAAGGTCCCGTACCATGACGTCTTGACAGCTGAAGGGAAGAAACCGAAGCCATTCCACATTTTGACAGACGTCATGGCGGGCATGTTGCGTCCTAGTTTCTCTGAAAATTGCCCACCGAGAATCCGCCGTATTGGTGTGGCATGCTGCCAGCAGGATCCGTCCCGACGGCCTACTGCAGCACAAGTAGCGAACATGCTGCAAGAAGCAGATTAATGTTACAGTTGTTAGCGACATAGGGCATTTCATGGTAGCATTTGACAGATTTCTGCTATATCACAGCCCCATAAGAAGCTCTTCAACAAGCTCTCGTGCCGTTGGTCGCCTTACAGGATCAAGCGCTAGGCTCGCCAGACCAATTCGCTTAATGAGCAGAGGACAATCTTGCGAGAAGCTGGGTCGGAGTCTTCCAGCCATCACATCTTGGAGAACGTAAAACGGCTTTGGCATCCCTCCGTGCTCTGTTACAGCATCAGCGTACGGGGCTTTACCCGTGTCCAGTTCCGACAAGACCACACCGAATGAATAGATATCCGCTCGCTCGGTGTATCGTTTCCCTTCCAGCACTTCCGGTGCCGTCCAGTAGGGTGTTCCTATTCCACCTGTCATGGTGAGGTCGATCTTCCCTCGACTCACCCCAAAGTCGATCAGCTTTGGTTCCAATTTGTTCGTCAGTAGAATGTTGCTTGACTTTAAGTCACGATGGATCAGAGACGGCTTCCGGTCGTGCAAGTACTCGAGAGCTTGAGCGATCCCAATAGCCATGCGAAGCTTATCTTTTGGCCACGACATCAACTCGGAGTTCACCCTCAGATAGCGCTGTAGGCTTCCCATAGGAAGATATTCCATCGCCATCACTAAATTGTTCAATGTGTTCCACGCCACACCAATGAACTCGACAATATGCGGGTGAATCAGACTCGCACTCAGTTCGATCTCTTCAGCGAAAGCTTGCACGTGTTGTGCCTTCTGGTGCTTCGTTTGGAGCAATCTCTTGACTGCCACCTTTTCCCCATTGAAGCCACATAACCACACTTCTCCAGATGCTCCTTTCGAGATGGCTTTCTCAAATATGATACTCTCGAATGCAATATGTTTTCCTTGTAGATGCTCACTACCGAGAAGAATCTGGAGCGTCGTGTTGGAGCCTGCACTCTCGTATTGCATCGACAAGTTGGACAACTGCGAGCTGAGCTGGCTGGTCACCATCATGGGACGAAGAACCATGTCCGGCGTGCCTCCACCCCAATAGTGCGAGGTCGAGTTGAAGTCATACTCAGCTGTAGCCGACGTAGATCTCTCTTCCTTCTTTCTCTTTGCTATGCATTTCCAACAAAACCAGCCAAAGCCAACTACAATGACAACGCTCAGGAGGATTGGGATCATTAAGATATCGTCAAAACCCGAACTCTGTGCGAATTCCTCTTCCAACCACGTGGTTACCCACGCACTTCCAGTAGGTACCGTCGTGTTCGCAGCCATGTACTCGTCCGAGAACTGGTCTCTTCGGTGGCAAGGTACGGTCAACGACGCGTACCCAGAAGGACACACATCCCAAGCAGGGTCGTTCTCACTGGAGACTGTATGTACCGCGTAGACGGAGAAGGTGACATTCCCTCCGAACTCCTCGATGTCCTGAGTCCACGTGTGGTCTCTCAGTCGCAGCTCTGGGGTCATATCCGGATCGCCTCCGACCGACCACATCATACCCAGGAAGCTGCCAGCACCCGAGTCTTCGAAGAGATCCACCACACAGCGAGACGCGTTGAGGATCTGATAGCCCGTGCAATACTTTGTATAGTAGGCCTCGACGTCGTTCGGCTGCGAGCAGTTGAGAAGCGAGCAGTCAACACTAGCGACGTCACTCTTTGGGATGGCGATGTCGGCCATGCTGTAGTTTTTCATAGTCCGAATCTGCACCGCGTCGTTACCTGGGGAGATCGCAAAGCCTGTATCCCAGAGAACAGCACGCTGGACGAGCCCCGGAAGATCATTAAAAGCGATGTTGAACGGGTGGAGACGCTTGGACACAGCTACTGGAACTGAATTGAGCTCCAGTTGTTCGCCTGAATCCCCAGCTTTGTGACGGATGTAGAGCTGTCGGGCGATGTCGGAGTTGCTGCCATCGAAGACGAACGATGAGTTTGACGAGAAAGCGGAAGAAGGCGAAGTCTCGGCCCCCAGACTACGGGAGGTGATCGTTTGAGCTTGTGCGCAGCTGTAGATGGCTGCAAGTAATACTACCTGCGCATGAACCTGCATGGGTGTCGTCCCCACGCAGAATAACTCGGAATGAGAGGCGCGGCCATTGAGGAGAGATCGCCAGTCGGCTGCCTGAGAGATATCATATCTCCACTATCCCGCGTTGAATTGCCTGTCTGCATCGATATAGGTTCAAAAATGTCGATCAAGCTCCGCTTTGCATGCTTCTCAAGTAGAAACGCTTTTCCCTCCACAGACCGTCGTAATGCGACTCCTACACTCCTGGCCAAATTAATCCGGCCACCCACACTTTTGCTCGTAGCTCACTCAAGTTTTAAGCGCTGGCGCTGCACTTTCGATATGTTGTTCCTGTAGTGTAGAGTAGCTGCAGTTTTTGCGGTTTGAAGGGTAGCTCCTATACAATAAACCGCTTTGATCAAGTGGTCCACTTTCGGCCACTACTACGGATATTGAAACCAAGTCACATGTAATGAAATGTTTGCATCTTGTTATATACTAGTGCAAAGTCCAGCTATGCTTTGACGAATGCCAGCGCCGCACCAAGGAGCTTATCGGTAGAGACTCATTTGAGCTTCTACCAGGGCATGCCAACGTGGCTGTGCGACGAGGTGAGGGGACGTATACGTGGGTTTAGCGAAGGGGGGTTCTCAAATTACTGTCAAGCGATCACGGGCGCGGTCAAGCGCGCACTAGCTGCACCACGTCGGAACCGTCGCCAGCCAGGACGCAAGCCCATCGTGTCCGATCGACTCGCGCGACTGCTGTTGCGCAAGGCCTCTAGCGGCGACTACACCGCCGCCCAGCTTAAGATCGAGTGCAACTACAAGTGCTCCGCCCGCACGATCCGGCGTCTCCTTTCTGGTGTAGATGGGCTAGTCTACACCAAAATGGAGAACACGTTGGCGCTGGCGGCGGTACATATGGCACATCTGCTAGCATTGGCAAAGCGCATGGTCGTCATGCCTCAGACGGATTGGGAACAGATTATTTTTTTCGACGAGAAAAAAATCAACTTAGACGGCCCTGACGGCCTCCAGAGCTATGGGCATGATGTGCGGCGGTCACCAAGGACGACGGTGAGGAGGCAAAACGGCTCGGTGATGGTTTGGGCGCCTTTAGCGCTAATGGAAAGTCTAGGCTGGCGGTGCTGGTGGGACGGCAGGCTTTGGTTCAGTATATTTATACCATATCGGAGTTTTTGCTGCCCTACGCTCACCTAAACTACGGGTAGACTTTGTCTATCAACAAGACAACGCAACAATCCATATATCGAAAGAAAACAATGCAGTTTTTCGAGGAAAAGGCGATCAACCTTCTCGACTGACCCGTCCGCTCTCCAGACCTCAATCCCATAGAAAATCTATGGCCGCTGTTGGCTCGCAAGGTGTACCCCAATGGTCGTCAGTACGCTAACGTAGCGGAACTATCTACTGCTATCTTAGCTGCCTGGAATAGCGTTGATCAGACCACACTAGTAAAGCTGATTGATTACATGCCGCGACGTTGCATTGAAGTGATTGAGAAGAAGGGCGATAAGATACACGACTAATAAAATCATTTCGTTACATGTGACTTGGTTTCAGTATCCGTAGTAGTGGCCGGAAGTTTGGACCACTTGATCAAAGCGGTTTATTGTATAGGAGCTACCCTTCAAACCACAAAAACTGCGTTGTTAGCACAAACCCGCAGCCCACTCTACACTACAGGAACAACATATCTAAAGCGCAGCGCCAGCGCTTGAAACTTGAGTGAGCTACGAGCAAAAGTGTGGGTGGCCGGATTAATTTGGCCAGGAGTGTATAGCTATGAATAGCTCTATGGCTGACAGCTAACAATAAGTATACACTTCAATTTTGCATTTGGAGTGCAATTTTTATTTGCTTAAAAAAGCAGTTGTAGAGGTACAGTAACGGCGCTGAATTGAGCATGAACAAGATTTACACATGCAAGGCCGCTCGTACCGTATTCCTTCTGGGATTAACGACAGACAAATTCTTGAACTGAACGTTGCCTATCGCTTGCCAAAAAAGTGACCTTTGATAGAAACATCAGCTTTGACTTGCGTTTGTATGCTGTCAGTAAGGACACAAACTACAAGGGTACAATTATTGGAGAGGCGTGATTGGCTACATTGATTGTCAGTCATGAGTGAACGTCGGCAATCACATAAGGAATACGGTACATCATTGGGGGGGGGTTCATTCTGTAAAACGCGCCGTTCGACAACAATCCGGAAGATCGCAAGTTATTGGGACGCGTCGCAAGCCAGTGAACGAAGCATGGGGTGGACGGTGAAGGGCTGCCAAGAAGGCGGTGAGCTCACGACGGACCCGCGTATCGTATGTGGACACCTCGTTCGCCATATGTGCGCTATTGGCGTGTTTGAAGGTGCCAAATCGGCGCTAAAACGAGCGGTACGCTTCTCATGGCAAACCTTACGACTTTACACGCACTAACAGCACTTCACAGATTTTGTAGCAAGGTGTGTGTGCAAGTCGTCTATTCAATCGTTGGGACGCCTGTTCCCGCAGTATCAGTAGATGTGAAGCGATCAGCTACCTTCTGTCCTACCGTAAATAAAAGTATCGACCAACATTTGGACTCGACACACACACTGGGCGGCAAAAGCCACCTGTAGACAATTCTTGTATTCCCCTCTAATTCTCAACTGAGCCTACTCACTCCACGTTCCTCTTCTTTCTGTATTTTAGTCTGACACCAACTTCAAGACCATAGTGAGAATCAGTACAATCCACAATCGCCCCGCCTACTGATTCTCAACTGGGCATTTGAGCTGAGACTCTCTGGCTGTACTTTGTCACGGCTTAGCGCGTTCAGCTCACCTTTCAGGTGGCACGCTAGCATCTCACAACCTGAGCCCAAGCCAATCATGAGAAGCTGTTCTTGTAGAGGCTATTAGACGCTCCACTTGCGGCCTTCACGCTTAATTACTCACTTCTCCTCTGCACAGCGCGTTCAACCACATAATGTGACCTGTCCACTACTCAGCGTGTAACCAAGCGTCGTAAAACAACGGTTACTACTTCAAAGACCGGGAAAGTGAAGACTATTATTTCGGTGATCTCCAAGGCTCGTGGTGGTGACCATCTTACGCTGACTCCCTGTCTCCACCTGCATCACCTGTATCGGAGCTTGACTTACCTCTCTTCATTAAGCATGCAAGGAAATAAGGCACCAGTGATGACGGTTGGGGTCTCATTCACACGTTAGAGAAGCCGACAGAAAGCAGAAACCGTGGAAACAATCAGGAGGGGAGTATCGCATTATTTGCTTGTTGTATTGCCAAAATATAAAAGGTCGGACCAAAACTAGCCGTTACAGTTGATAACTTCTCAGTACTTTGCAGCCACAGTTCGCACAGTATGCGCGGCTGAGCTTGTACACTGCTCAGCGTATTGTGCTAATGCTGGGAAGTTATTTTATTTTAGTGTTTTCAACCATGTTCTGTCGGATGCGATCGACAAACAAACTGCATAGCTCACAGTACGTCTGCTCACGTTTCCGGGGACATCATTCCATCGTGCGCAAGATCCATCAACGCAGGGAAACCTACCTTTTCTTGGTCGTCGTCACGAACGGGAAATGGGTCATCGTACGCACTGCGCTTTGGAATTATGCATCAGATACAGTAGGGAAGCATGACTTCGGCTCACGCGTGACATACATCTGTGCGCCCTAACATCACTAGCACCTGTTCTCAGCTGCGCAAGCTATACCTAGGTTAAGTTCGTAGTTGGTTCAGTCAGTCTTCGCTTGGGAGGCACACAGGTACATTCACTGCCAAAGGGCTGCCTCCTCCAGTGCTCTACATGTCTAGCTAGCACAACCAGTACATCTGTTGAGATCAATCTCAGTTCGCAATTTGCGTTTCCCAACTCGAGCGTCTTGGCACTTTGAAACATTTCAAATTAACATCATCGACCTGAAACACCCGTCGGCAGCCAGCCATTAACTATGAGCTCCTTGACGAAGAAAGATGACAAGAAGCGTTACCTCGCGTATTCGACCACCGTTAGTGCAATGAGCAAGGAAAAGAAGATTGAAGAGGAAGTCGTGATGAAGAAGATGCCCAAGTGTATCGACGGTGGCCCCCAAGACTTCCTGAAGTGGATTTACGCTTTCGAGCAACTAGCCAAGTTGAAGAATTGAAATGATGAAGACAAATACCTGAACGCGCCATCTTACTTGAGGGCGATCTGAAAGAGGTCTTCAAAGATGCGGGCTTCTCGGACGATAACGTTCCCACGAGGACGTTTTCCGTGCACTCTGCACAGCATCCATCGCGGGCCTACCCGCGGACTACAAAACCGAAACCTGCAAGAAGATCTGTGGGGTATAAAGAAGCCTCGCAATGAGACGTTGGCACAATACAGCAAACGTGCGCATGGAGCACACGCTGAATCGTCTCTACGAGCACTCGCCAATGGCCGAAAGTGCACAATGCCGGCTATACAAGCGCGGCCTGCCTGTTGACTGGCTGCATAAGTATGACGCAAATGACCAAGTGTACCGGACAGTCGAGGCCCTCGTACCATTCTCTTTACAGATCGAGCAAGGCGAACAACGGTTACATCACTGTGTCCTTGGGGAAACAACGATCAACCGGACTGTCAGGCACTTCGTCACGACAACCAGCAGAAAGAACATCAGAAAGTTGATTAGCGCCGTTTGCCCCGTGCAGCGCAGCAGCGGCACCACTAGACAGCGACAAAGGAGTGACGACGAATATCTGTTTGTAGGACTTAACGCGCCCCCAACCAACTCGCAACCTCCCATGGGGGTGATGATAAAGATGGAAGCGAGCAAATATCGCAATCAAGCCCTTCTCGCCAATGACTGTTCACGCAGCATTTTCAGTACCGCTTTAATGCAGAAACTTCAGCTGCAGGGATCCATACTTGAAAGCTCTCCGGTTTCCTTCAAATTGACCAAGTGAGACACGAAGAGTAACGGTGCAATGACAGCTCGCTTCAGATAATTCCTCAACTGAAACGCGATTCGGTGATAATCCTCAAATTTGAGGCACTGTCATCGGTGCCCAACGTGATTTAATGAGCACAGTTTGTCCAGTAATTGACTTTAAGAACGGCCGTCTCAATTGGGATGGAAGTGATCTAGAAAGCAGTCCCGTCATACAGGAGAGTGCAGATGATGAGTCTACTGTGATGTAGTGATTTCTCGGAGATTGCTTAGACCATCAGCGAGCAAGAACAAGACTATCTTCAAGTTGCTCAAGCTACAAAACCCTCGGTCATGTAGCCAAAAGCGACATCGAGGTGCGAGAGACTCGACTCAGTCACTACCGAAGACTCGTCGGTGCTCCATAATGGCCAAGATGTCGTTCAAGACAGGCTGTCCTTATTATTAATAATGGGACTGGCCGCATTCGCATTCAGCGGACAAGAACTGAAGGCCACGGTACGAAGACACGACGGCCGTTGGGAGCGACGTTTGGGAAGAACGATGACCGTTTGAACGCTCGGCGATGATTCAGCAAGAGCTGTTGAGCTCTGAGGAGTCGCTTGGCATGCGAAGTGGTCCATAACGGATCGTAGTTCACTTGATATTTGTATACTTGATTAGGATTACATATTAGGACATGGCCCGAAGGGGCAAACATAAATACAGACCAGAATTTCCACTCAAGCACACGAGCGACGTCCGGCTTCAAGGTAAGCGTCTGGTCTTGTTTGAGTGTGATATGCCTGTCGGTGGTGTGGTGTTGGAAATCCCACGTGAACTCTAGCTACTAATGCAGTTAGGTAGTTCCCACAACAATACGTCTACCAGAACGGTAAACGATCGTTCGGGCGGACCTGAAGACCCCAGTTCTGCCCTTGCACCGGGACAGACTGGACCTTGTAAACAGCTTATATAGGCCAACCAGTACAATACCAACACACTACTAGCACGGGCAAAGCTAGTAGGTGTTCTCACACACTTAAATCCTCGTGGTCCCAACAGCAGAAGGGTACCAGGCACGGGTAAGCCTTTTACGAGGGCGCCGAGGGTTAACCTCGGCCGAAAGAAAAGATAGGAGGCGACACGCACTCCTGAATCGGGTAAATAGGCACAATAAAGCCGTCCCGTAAACTCCCGATACTAACCGGCCACACACACACTTGGCCTTGCCAGATGAACACTCGCTACGTTTGGATGGCCTCCCAGTTTACGAGCAACCAAGCGAAAAAGCAAAAGAAGAAGGAACAAGAACATAGAAAAATGGCGAAAGGATCTACGACTGTACCAGCTACACCTTTCAAGTCTGGCGGAGCGCAACGAGAGCTCAAGTCCCGACGTGACGGCTGCACGCCTTGCAGCCGTCTCCGAGCTTTCAGTGAGCTTTGAAGACGAGGAGGAACATGGTCTGGACGCCCAAGATGATTACGATGATTATGAAGACAAGACGCCGGCTCCAGAGCCAGGCGCTGCGACTCCGGAGACGGCCACGCTGTCGTCGGGACTGAGCGGGGCGACGAAGTCACTTTCGAGGAACCTCACCGCCGAGCTAGACGACGTTGTTGGACCAGATCCGGACTATAACGACTTTAACGATGGGACCGAAGGTTCTAAACCTTCGGTGGTGAGTGCAAATCGTTCAGCGCTGCTGAATGCACCTCGCCCGCCTATCAACGGTGATACACCAGCTGCCAAGCGCGTTTTCGACCGTGTGGAAGCGCTGATGAAGAATGATGAGTGGATGCAGCTGTTCAAGCCGATTCCTAAGAGAAAGACCGACTGGCCGGCCCTCATCAACGAACTGCAATACCCTGTCAACTCAGTCTCGACGAGCCAAGTCGCGGAGGACTCGGTCTCGCTGCTGCTAGCGCTGGGGTATGAGAACGAAACGTACCCGTCGACGATGTCTCTCCAAGACTGAAACCCGCATGAAGTCGGTGCTGCACTTCTGAAATGGAAGAAGAAGCTTCGCAAGGCCTTCGGCGCGATCGGCATCAACGAAGGGAAGCAACCAGTAAGTCGCATGGCGACCCTGGAGGAAGACCCGTCCAAGGTTCCGCTTCCGCCGACACCCAAGAGGCTCGAGCGTACTCCTCCGACTAAGCATGGGGCCGATCGCGATGCTTTTGGCCCTGCCGACGCTTCGCCCTACCTCCAAGACTTGCACATGGTGACGCCACGTTCAACGAGTCGTATGCGACGTATGGACGCCGAGGACTAGGGTTCACGAGGCCGTCGCGGCGGGGCACGAGCCTCCAGAAATGGTTCGGGACGTCGTCAGACTAATACCGACGCTTCATCCAGTGATGATGACGGCCTACTGCCTCCCATATACGAAGACAAAGACCCTCAAGCAGAGTTGACTCGCCAAATGAGAGAGATCGCTGCGCTGAACGACCCCGACCCTACACCGAGGATTGAAATGGCTCGCACCGACCGTTGGATCGTATCAAGCCGTTCTCGGGCTCACGCAACAAGAGTGAGAACTCCATGCAGTGGCTACGAACGTTCGTCTATGAGATGACTGGCACCCATAAGGAAGCCGACAAGTGGTGCATATCGTTTGAGCTGAGCCTTCGGGACGGAGCCATCCACTGGTTCCGTCAACTTCTGAAGAAGACGAAACGCACGTGGAAGCTGCTGAGCAATGCGTTCATTCGCTATTACTGCTCGCAGTTTACCCAGACTGCTCTGCCCCGCTACTACTCAGCGAAACGTGAACGAAGCGAACACCTCTGCGACTATCTAAATCGACTGAACGGCTAAGCTCCGAATGCTCGCCTGCAGTTCGAGAAGGGTGGACGCGAGGCGAAGGAGCAAGTGCAGCAGTTCCTGGTGACGTGTGGTGATGATAATACGGCGGAGAGGCTCTACCATACCCGAGTGAACGACATCCACGAGCTCGAAGAGATCATTGAAGACGTTCTTAAGGGTAAGGAGCGCATGGCGAAGCGTGACGGGGTGGATCGACACTCCCGCAGCCGTGATTCCAGGCGCGATGAGCCCCATGACCGTCAAAGCCGACGTGACAGACGTGAGCCAGACCGTCGCCGTGACGACTACCGCAACACACCGAGCGTGACGCTCGCTGATGCCTCGCTGGACGACCTACTAGCAGAATTAGAGGGTCGTGAAGCTACTCGAAGTGGTACCGAGCGTTCGGATGGCGAACATCACGCGCACAAAGATGACCAAGACGAGTACGACCACTGACAGTCTGACGATGCTAGCAGCGATGGTTCATTGGTCGATAATGACCGCCACCTTGCGGCGGCTAACGAGGGCGAACGTCGCGCAGCCACTGAAGGCACGTACGCCCGTTCAGACAACCGTCCGCCACGAGGAAACATCCCCGATCGCGAGCGAGGCTTCAATCAAGACCGTCGCAGTGGCGAGCGAATCTTCAATCAGGACCGTCGAGGTGGCGAACGCAGCTTCAATCAAGACTGTCGAGGTGGTGACCGAAGCTTCGGTCAAGGCTCTCGTGGTAGACGTGACTTCAACCGTGACAACCGGCGCCCACAGTATGGACCTTGTGCAGTCTGTGGTGGGATGAGCCACTCTGCTCACTACTGCAACAAGCGTTGCATGTTCTGCAAGCAGGCTCATGATGCTGGTCAGTGCGAACTCTTCCGCAACTTCCAAGACTTGGCCAAGTTCGTGCGCATGAAAGGCACGAAGGAGGAACTTCCCCCTGAGCTCAAGTCTGTCGTTCAAGAGCGCCATTTAAACTAGGCAGCCCGCCAACTGCGACTGGGTTGGTCCCTATCGGGCTGCCATAGTTAGCCGAACCTTCCATGGACGCAGAGTGCATCTTTGCATTCATGGGGAACAGCAAATGGCCTGATAATTGTATAACAAGTGTGAAAGCGACGGAAAATGAAAAGGAGAGGAGTCAAGTCCTCGGTGGAGGTGTGGAAGATGTGATGGAGTGTGCTGATGTCGATGGAAGCATCAGCGAGGATTCGTTCGGCCGGGTGACGAGTGCGACGAGCCACGAACCGAAGGGTCACTCCAAGATGATGAGGTTGAACCCTGGGGAGAAACAGGGGTGGTGGTCGGCCAAGAAGTTTGACCGACGGATCAGAATGAGAGCTCTGGTGCAGGGAGCTGTGAACGATAAGCGCACAAGGATCTTGCTCGACACAGAGCGAACATTAGTGTGATCACCGACACTTTTGCCAAGAAGTTGCGACTCCGTGATGTACCTGATCACGGACGCCGTATTGACATTCAAGGTATAAACGAAGGCAAGGTGTCAACAACTCGACGAGCGCAGGTGAAAATTACACTCGGTTGGGAGATGGTCTACGAGTTCGAGATGTGGGTAATGGCACATAGTGCGGGCGTTGACGTGGCGCTGGGAACGGACTTTATGATTCCGGCCGGCATCAGGTTGGACCTATTTCATGGAGCTGCACAACTACCGAACGAGATCAGGATTCCGCTTGTCAAGACGAAGAACATGCTTGACAGTGAAGAATACGGATCCCATGTGAATGCCGGGTCGTCCGATCAATTGGACATACCTGGGCACGAGTGGAGAGAGTATCGGCTGTCGAAGCGGCAAGTGGCGTTGGAGAGACATATTCTGTGGGTGCGACGGACGGAGAAGATTATCCCGTCAGTAACGAAGTTTCGACGCGGTCGACCGCAGCGGATCAAGCTAGCCAACGTCTCCGACCGGGCGGTGGACTTCCCGGCGCACGACGACATAGCAGTGCTGGTACCAGTGGGTGATCTGCCCAGGGGTGACGGCTATGTGCGTGTGGATTCCAAGAAGTACCGAGACTGGCAGGTGCTCGCCTATGAGGGTTCTCGAGACAGTGAGCTGTTTCAACGGGAGTGCGAACTCTATGAACGATGGCTCGCTACCCAACCTCCGTCGGTAGAGCGACCAGACTATCCGGAGCCCCAAGGAGTGGCGATGCGGCCTCCACAAGACTCGCTGGAGTGCCCAGGAGATCGACTGACGTGTGCAGAGCGTTGGGACCAAATTATGGAGGAGCGTGAGCGTGTCGAGGCATCTCAAACGTCTGGAGTGACAACCGGGGACCCGATTCAGGTCCAATTTTCCAGGAGTTCCTCAGATAGCGACACCTCTGCCACGCGCGAATACACGCTTGCGAATGAAGGCTCGCGGGCGCACCCACACGGACATGTGGCTGCTACGAAGGTGGTGGACACAGTCTCGAGTGTTCGTTCGACGCCTACTGTCAACGCAAGGAAAATGGAAGATGAAATCGTCACTCTGGAAAGTACCTGTGTGTCGGTGGTACGGGTGTTGACGACGGAAGGCAATGAAGCCTCGGACAATACTAGAATTGACCATTACGAGCATCCTGCTAATACAATCGGTCTCGAAGACTACGCAAAGGAGTTGGCTTTCCTTCCCGACTTCACTGAGGAGTCTAATACGACTATAGACTATGATTCGCCTAATGTGACAGACCCTCGGCTGTCGACCGATCGGCAGGAACGTCTGATCGCCACGCTCAAGACGCACGAACTCATCATGATAGCCAGTGGCAACGCGTTACCACTGTCGGCGTATGGAGTGGTGTGTGACATTGACACACAGGGGCACGCGTCTATTAAACAGCGTGCCCGACGAGTGCCGCTCCGTTATCTTGGCAAGCTGTACGAGTTGTTGAGAGCTTTGCTGAGAGCGGGACTGATCGTCTTCTCGGACAGTCCATTGGCATTGCCATTCGTGATTGTGATGAAAAATAACGGTCAGGATATCCGGCTGTGCATTGATTACAAGATGATGAACGCAATCACCGCAATCATGGAATACGCGATGCCGCTAGTCGACGATCTGTTGACCGACCTCGAGTGTTATCTGTGGTTCTGCTCGCCCGACGCTGCAAGTGGCTTCTAGGCAATCATGATGACCTTACGCGCGCGCAAAGTGTCAGCGTTTGTTACTGCACTGGGGCACTTCGAGTGGTTATGCATGCCTTTCGGGTTAAAAAAATGCACCCATGATATACCAGCGCATGATCGATAATGCGCTGTGGGGGTTCGTTCAACCTAAAGGCGGCTGGCTTAAGTACTCGGAGATGATGCAACGAGCTGAAGCACAAGCCAAGGAACGTCGTGCAACCAGCATCGAAGGCTCCATCCAAACCATGTTCGAAGCAGACGCGAAGCCTCGGTGGAGACTTACCCAGTCCTACAACTGGTCAACAGCCCCGTTGCAGATACGTTTACGGCGGGAGAACCCGACGAATCCTCGTGGTGCCTGTACTCGGTCGGCGGTCGTTCGTGGGCGATATTTGCTTCGGTAGCGAGGATTTCGACAACTGTCTGACTACTTTGGATCGACTATTGACGAGATTCGCACAGTGCCGGATCAGTATCAGCTCCACCAAGAGCATCTTCTGTCAGCCCAAGGTGGACGTTTTGTCCCACGAGATTTCGCCAGAAGGCATCAAGGCTGACTCGAAGAAGCTTGCTGCTATTACCGAACTTTCGTTTCCATCCAGCAAGCGTGGAATGCAGTCATTTCTTGGGGCGCAAAACTACTACAGTCTCTTCGTGCAGGACTTCGCAATCTACAGTGCAGCGCTGTACCAACTCATGGAGGAGGACTTTGGACCCGGGGGTGACCTTTCTATGGCTCGTCGTGCCTTCGAAGCGCTACAAACGAAGGTTGCCGAGGCCCCAATCCTGAAACACTTCGACCGAACCAAGGAGGTGCACGTCATGTTATTTGCTAATGAATGGGCGTTGAGTATGACACTCATGCAAGAGCACGAAGGCAAGCTACACCCCGTGCGATTCCTCGGTCGAATGTTCAAGGAGTCTGAGATGAATTATCACCCGGCTGAGAAAGAGGTACTAGCCTTGTTGCTGCTGCTGAAGTCGTGTTACATGCAGCTGGCTGGGATGACATTACACGTTTAAACCAGATTGTCGACGCTCGAATGGGTACACAAATCCAAGTCATTGTTCGGTCGTGCCGTACAGTTTGCGGTACTGCTGTCACCATGGCACCTGAAGGTCCAACGATTCAAGGAACAGGACGTGGTCTTTGCACAATTGCTCCAGTCCAGCATTGCGAACTTTGTGGACTTGGAAGAATCACTGGCGCCGTTAGCCCCACCGCACAAAGGCTCGATGACGATTCGAATGGACCCTGCTATGCTCTACGCGAGGCTGCCCCGAGACTACCGAGGCTTCGTCGTGTCGTTTGATGGATCAGCTAAGACCGAGAAGTACGGCTGCTACGGCAGCTGTTCCTGGGTGCTGTGGAGCCTTCCTGAGTGGAAAAGAGTGATCGCTACGAACGCTTACCCCCGTCCACCACTGTGAACGTCGCTGAGTACACTGGCATGAACAACGTTGTCAAGGCGGCTATTGCACACGGTCGCTGAGCTATAAAGAGACTCGAGATGCTTGGAAATATGCAGACCGGTTTGTCTTGCCGGAAGACGGTGTGCTTCATTACCTTGGGTTGAGTCGTCGGTACGACCATGGATGGCAAGAGGAGACCAAGCTGTGTCTAGTGGTACCTACTACGATGATTCAAGAAGTCTTACAAAATTGCCATGACTCGTTGGAAAGTGGTGATCAAGGTGTGGCCAGAACGTTCCAACGGGTTAAGTCCGATTATTATTGGACCGGCCTATACGCCGACGTGGAGAAACATGTAAAGTCGTGCCCAGATTGTAGTTCAAGCAAGAGCCGCCCACAGCTACGTGGTTACTTAACTGGCAACGTGCTCGCCGAGCGTCCGTTCCAGATCGTCTCTATGGACTTTGTAATACCGCTACCGAAGACTCACAGGGGCAACACGGCGTTGCTACTGTTTTAGCGCTCATTCACTGGTTTCATTATCGCCAAAGCGATGTCTGATACGTCCGCGCTCAGCGTGGCCCAAGTGTTCAAAGAGTGCGTCTACCGAAGGTTCGGAGCGCCGTCGTTGATAAGACACGACCGAGACCCACGGTTCATGAGCGAGTTCTACCAGGCCTTCACAGAGAGAATACAGTCAAGGTCTCGAGCCACTTTGAGTTATCGGCCACAGGCCAACGGTCAACAAGAACGCTCGGTGAAGTCGGTGATGACTTCCGTGCGTGTGTACGCAGAGGATCCTCTCCAGCAAGATTGGGATGAAATTGCGGAGAGATTGGTATTTGCTATTATACCTCTCAGGACACCACAAGGAAGGAGACGCCGTTCTACCTCGTTCACGGTTGGGACGCGCAGACCACGCTGCGAGCGATGACGTCGTCCCTCAAGCGAGGATCGGGCAGACAGTCAGATGCACTAGCGTGGCGACGGGATGTTAATCGACAACACGAGATTGCTCTGACTATGGCCAAGGACTATCAAGTAGCTGAGAAGAAGGGGCCCCAGAAGCGGACGAACCATCGTCACCACGGAGCAGCAGCTGATTGACGAGGCGAGCCCGGGGCAGAGAAGAAACGACGCTGCCAATCTGGAACGATCTGAGCCGGTGTCAAGCTCGGGTCAGCCATAATGGCTCGACCGATAGTAGTGGGGTCTGCAGTGCGCGAACAGAAGTGATGGCGGCAAGGAACGTACGTGGTGTTGTACGGGTGTTCGAATGGCACAAACACCCAAGCCGCACGCCATGGTTGGCGGCGCTCCAGAGCCGCCGCTTCTGCCAACCAGTCGGTATTTTTCGGTACAAGGCTCGACTGGGTATGAAGGGACGGACGACTCGACGTTGAACTCGGGGCGAATGAACAAACGGCGAGGCGCGGTGACCGACTCCAGACACCAATTCATGTATACATATTACGGAGTCAATCGGTGCGGTTGTTACGTTGAGAGAGAAGCAACCGCCACAGAACAACCTTACTCTTCAAGGGAGCTCGTTCGTTGTTGGGATTACTTGCTTCCCTCGCAAAACCCTTCTCGACGGCACCAGCAAGTAACCAGTGGTATCGCTCCCATAGTGAGAACCGGAGATCTGGCTTGGGACCGTCGCCGCGGAAGTTTGCCCAAAGTACCTTGATCCGCGTCTCGTACGGAGCGGGCTTGGAAACGTAAGTCTTGGGATCAAAACCGACTATGTCGAACAGACACGGTTCCTCTGGTAAGAGGCGACGCATGATATGCCACGGATGATTGGGATTCTCGTAGTCGAAGAACGCCCTCAGGATCTCGATCGTCACGTGGATGACCACGTCACCTGGCGTCGGGCCTGGTAGAACCTTGCTCAAGACACGCTCGAAGCAACGCTTAGCTCCAGGAACAGTCCAAGTATGGTTGGACCCACGGTGGAAAGCTCGCGGATGGTAAGACCGCCGGACGAGGACCTTGGACAACTTGATGACTCATCGGTAGAGGTTGAGCCGGGCTGGGATCACCACAACGGAGGCATGAGATGTATGTAGCCACAATCATGCGACCGTGCCCTGCCTCTTGCGGGAGAGATAATACGCGGCTACGAGTTAACCCTGGAGGTGGCAACCGGCGTTGAGGGGAAGTTGGCCGGGATAGCGTTCTTCGGGGAGGTGTAGGAGAACGAGGTACTGCTAGCGTTCCTTCGTCTGCGCTTGGACGGCCGGTATCAACCGGTGAACCTTCGCTACCAGGAACACCAGATCGTGCAGGCGCGGAAACGTCTCCAGCACCACCAGCTGGGCTTGAACCATCGGCTGGGGCACGAACGGCTTCCTTGTCAGCAGTATCACCGGAAGGGGAGTCGAACGAGGAATCATCTCTGCGAGAGTCACCTCCAGCGTCATTTCGAGAACGTCCGCCGTCATCATCGAATTCCATGGGAGTACTAGGAGGCGAAGCCGGCAGCGACGGCCGCTTGGTGATCGAAGGATCGCGCGGACCCTCGTCATCGAATGAATCGTTTTTATCGGATGACGAGCGATAAGGAGATGTTACTCCCGAAGCCCGCGGGCAGCTGACGACGAAGAAGCTTGAGCAGAACGAGGAGGATCCTCATCCTCGTCATCAGATCCAACCAAGGCGACCAGGTCGTGAAATGTAGTGCCCTCATTTTTGTCACCCTGTCCTGCCAACGGGGTCGCTTTGTGGAGCGGCAAGCCTTGATGAAGATTCTGGGCCGTCAGCCGAGCGTTTCTCCCCACCTTGGCGCGGTACAGCTGCTTTCTCCAGTCGACTAAGTGCCTCGTTGTGCCCCTTAGCCCGTCGTCTCCAGTGGAAATGATCCCGGATCCGCTGATATGTACTGCCAATACCCTGGTGGCCGCCTTCGAGGCTTGCATGATAGTGATGTAGGATATCCTGGTGTAGTGCATTTGGCATCGCCAGTCGCATCAATCCGTCACGATAATCGTCGGTCCGCTTCGTCGGGGGGGGGGGGGGGGGGGTAGAAGAGTAGATCGTTCAGATCCATCTCATAATCCGCAGCGATGAGACTGCACGATTTAGCTTCTCCCTGATCGAGGTCCCGCAACTCTCCAACTAGATATTTATTTAGGCCTGAGATCCACGCCTCCTCGTTCTGTGCTTGTCGGATCCGATCGATCCGGTGTCCCTTCACCTAATCCTCCTGCGAGATCTGGGGATACATCTGAGACCACCGCCATATCTTCACCAACGTCCTCTGCATATAAATCACCGCCCTCGTGATATCTGATCTGCTCGTCTTCAGGCGCCCCCAGTCTCTCTGCGCGGTTGTGATCGGCGGCGGTGTGCCCCAGCTCCGGATCCTGATCCGGCACTGGGTCTAGGTCCGGTGGCCTACACGTCGATGGCAGATCCGGTCGTACAGTCAGCAAATCTTCAGATCACGCCACTTCGATCTCCTCCTTCACCTCACGTGTATTCGTGGTTGAGGTTGGGCGAGACAAGATCTCTGAAGTTGACAACTCGTCCACACTGGGATGGGACTCCTGACTCGTCCTGGATCCATCCGTGTCCTCGGGGACGGGCAGTAACACTCCACGGTCTTGATTCTCGATCGCCGCCTCCTGCTTGGTTAGAGCTGGCATTGCCCTAGCGATTCCTGGTGACGTAGGTCCCGGATCCATCGGGAGACCTTCCCGATCACGTGCGAGAGCTTGAGATCCGACTACCACGGAGTCTATTCGGGGAGGTCGACCTCTTTGCAGGATCGTACGCGGCGTCGGATACTCGGGGCGTTCTACGAAAAGACCGGTCAGCTCCTCAGGTTGCTCATCCATGTCCTCCGCTCTGGATTCGGTGGTCGCCTCACACGTCTGATTTTGCCATTCTCTATAACGGCAGGATCCGACGGACACATATCCAGGGGATCTTGGTACACTGTCCAAAGCCAGCCACATACCGGTCTCTTCATAATCATCCAGCAGCAACTTCTTCCCGCTGATATTGGTGATCTGGAGATACTGGGATCGACCTGGGCCTCTCACGACGGTAGGTACCCATCGTTCACCTCGGATTACCCATAGTTTCTCTCGATCGGTCCACTTTAGGCGCTCCGTCAATTCCCAGATTTCACCCGGCTCGATCCATCTTGTCTTCCCTGCTCTTACGATTCTCATCTTTTCTCCATACAACCGGTGACGTCCACTGAGCTGGATCCGCATCTCGTCGGGGAAGCACATTGTCCCGTCAGCCAGATTTAACCGCACCCCAGTCGGTACCATAAAATCCATCCCCAGGATGGTGTCCTGGCCGGCTAGACCTTTAACCCATATATCGAAACAGTATACCAGACAACCAGCCAGCGTGATCTTGATCCGCGCGCTTCCGTTCGTGGTATATACACTCTCTCCAATTCCAACACAAGCTTGGATCTGACTTCTGTCGATGTGGCACCCTACCTTACGAGCAAAGGCGGTGTCCAATATGGACACCTCGGCGCCACTATCCAGAAGCATAGTCGCTTTTTCATTGTTGATCTTGCCTCCCACTTTGGCCTGTCGAAACCACTTTCCTGGAGCGTGATACTTCCAGTACCCTCGGGACTCTCCTGGTAGCAGATCTGGAGCTCCCATCACCCCAGATCGACGAACTTCTGCGATCTTGCGGATCTTAGGAGGTTTGGAGGTGATCTCGCCCTTAGCTGGTTTAAACCATCGATCTTGATCTCGCTGTTTCCGAAATCCCCGAGCCTCGCCTAAACACAAGTCCAAGGGTGTGGAGACATCGGATCTGGCGAACTCATCTGCCGGATGTAGGCTTGATATCCTGACGACAGATTTCTCATACAGAGCACGTGTATTATCGGCTTGATCTGACGGTTTGCTTCCTCGATCCATCGATTTCTTGTTCACAAATGCATAAATGCAGTACATAGAACGCTCGGCTCGTACCGGATTCCAACCCGACGAGCGTCCTAGTTTAACAACTTCTCGGTCACTTCTGGCAACAGATCGCCGTGTTTGATCTGATCATACCATCGGCGGATCTGGTTGTAGAACTCTTCCATCGAGCACTTGCCAGCTTAATGGAACTCGCCACAACCGCGGCACACGTAGAAGCAATGATCTCCCGTGTGTCCTTTCTTGCCACATTTCTCGCAGATCAGATGTCTCCAACATCCGGACTCTGTGTGCTTCCGTGATCCGCACTGGGAGCAGCGGACTGGATCGGCCGCGTCTTGGTGGCCCCTAGATCTGTAGGCCCCACGATCTCCCGCAGCTAGATCAACCAAGCGTCGATCCCTTTTGCGACGGCTCTTGCCCTCTTTTGGTCGTCCACACCTTTCGACACACGGTCTTCTCCCGCAGCCAGGCAGATCCGTGGATGGCCGTCCGGATCAGAGTCGGATTCATCCGATCCGGACTCTGTACCTGAGTCAGGCACCTGGATCTTCTGCGCGCGTCTAGCCGGTGCCATCGGCGCGGGGGCACGCTGACGGAACTTATTCGATCCAGTGACCGCCTTCTTGTGATGGTGCTTGGCGCAATCCAGGGCTCGCAACACCTCTTCCAGCTCGTCCGCGTCCATGAGTCGCAACAACGTCAACCGATCCGCCAGATCTGGATCTCCTAGCGTCTCAATGAAATGATCCACATGTTCGCGTAGGACCTTGGATCCGCTGTCTTTGATCTTCAAATGAGCCCGGAACCCCGACACATTCAATCGGTGCAGATATTCCAGAGACGATTCGTCCAATCGTCGACAGGCATGGTAGTATTTCCGAGCGACCGACACACCGAGCCCACCCTATTGTCTGGAAGCTCCGTAGCAAGTCGGGCCATTTGTTTAGCGTAGATCTCGCGACTTGGCGGTACCAGTTTCTCGCAGGTCCGGCTAGTAGATCCGCGAACGTCAGGCACTTTTCTGCATCCAAC
The DNA here is from genome assembly GCA_016864655.1 of Phytophthora cactorum. Classification (NCBI taxonomy): domain Eukaryota; phylum Oomycota; class Peronosporomycetes; order Peronosporales; family Peronosporaceae; genus Phytophthora; species Phytophthora cactorum. Next base: position 111,751 of record NHQK01000080.1, read on the forward strand.
GCCTGTTCTCGCATGAGGGCTGACTTGACTTTGCCGATCCAAGCTCGTGCGCGATCTTCGTCTTGATCCTTGCCCGTAAACGCCTTGAGATCTGAGATCGCTGAGATTTTGACACGTTGTATCATGGATGAACCTCCGCCGGCACCGGTCATAGCGACCACAGCCGCAGGGGATGGCGATGGGAAGTTTAGATCGTCAGGATCAAACTCTTCGTGGAGATCGGCCAGATCTACCTCGCCCACTGACTCCATTTCAACATCCTGTGTTCCAGGATGGCCTGCTTCCCGAGTAGCCGTGGCCATACCTTGTTCGGCTAAGAAACAGCTCATCGCCGCCTCGAAATACCGCTGCAGAGAGCCAGGCGAGGTATCCGACGATCTCGCTGTCGCGGTCTGTCCGGGTGTCGATGATGGAGTCTGAGGGAGGTTCCGGTGTGTCTGATCTGATGTTGATCTGGCTTCGCTTGTGCTTGATCTCGCTGGATTCCGACTCAGTGGAGTTGGATCTTGTTTCTCCGGAGCTAGATCTTGCTGCTGAACTCGCTTACGCGCCTCCTGTCTCTGAGATTTTGCTCGTATCTCCAGCATCGAAGCGCCAGAAGGGCCTAGACTCATACGTCTCGGTGACGACGACGTATCCTATTCCTCTTCTGCTGCCGAAGCGTAGTTGGAGGGCGCGAGCCGGCTGATCCGAGGCGATGATGTTGAATCTGGTATCTGCGACGTTTCCCCGACAATGAACTTGATTTTGTTAAACAGATCTCGTGTCGTCGACTGTATCAGATCCAAATTCAGCTCGAACAGATCTTCAGCGTCGAACGCTCCAGCCACAATACCAGCATCCGTGAATAGGTGTAGCAGATCTTTCACCGCAGTGTGCTTGTTTGATGTCTGCATTGGTGCCCTCACCCGGTCTCTGAGGGTCTTCGATCTGTTTTGGCTGCAGGATTCGCATGACAGGATCTTGATATAGGAAGTCACAGAGCACCTGGTTACAATACACGAATTCCAGATCTTTGTTGGAACAGCTTAATCTGGATCTAGCGTGGCCCTCTTTTTTGGATTCATCTTCTTCCGCGTAGTCTTCGTCGTATCATTCTTCATATCGGTCTTCGCGACTAGCGGGCTTGATTTTAGGTACGATGTTGGCTTAATCGGTGAATCTGCAAATGCATACCGTTTCGCCTTCACTTTCCCTTCTTTCGTTAGCGGATCGCGACGCAAGTCGGGATCCGCAGGGGTCTCTGGAGGGCCCTGGGGAGGATAGAGAGGTTTTTCTTCCAGATCAAGATCCGGATCTGCCTCTCTTCCGTCGACTGAGTTCCTCCCAGCACTCCGTCGATCCGCGGATCTTGCTTCATTCAGCTGCGTCGTCATTGATCCGACTTCAGATGACGCTTCTTCTCCTGGCTCAATCTTCACTTGGACATCGTCTTCGGACTCACGGTGAAATCCCGAGTCACCAAGAGATCCGGGCACGCGCACCATTGTGGTGTAGCGGGGTCAGCAAAATCTGTGAGATTGCACGATCCAACTTCCAACAGTGCCCAGACACCGACTAACGGAGGGGTCCCCCGATGATCCGTGATCTGCTGAACTTTCCTCACCTTGGGTGCCTGTCGGTAGGGTGGGATCTGCTTTCTCGGTAGCTTCCGAAGCGTTCTGTGGCGAAGATCGAGTGTCTTGGCGAGACGTGGGGATGGGGTGGAGCAGTAGTGGAAGATCTTCACTCTGCGCCCGATAGTTATGCCAGATCGCAAACGATAATTCGAGCTTGCGTTATCTGGCGGCCGAGATCTGTGATCTGGCCTCGAGGTAGCCTTGCGGGTGTGTTACCCTTTCCTTCGATTCCTTTGCGTCGTACTTGCCGCTTCCTATAGTGCGATATTGAGGGTTTGCGAGACATATGGGATCCTCTGGCCAAGTAGTAAATCCAGCTGATCCAGGTTTGCAAGAGTAAGGGAACTCACTAAGTGGTGTGAACAGGGTAATATATTAGCCTGTTACCACTATTAACGATAGTTGTATTCCACTTAGCCTTCGGACACCTTCGCGGCCTTAACGTTCCGGTTTTTCGGTGGAGGAATGGACTTGTGTCGTCCAATGCAAAATACGGTCTGATTTATGATTAAGTTCCTATACCAATCAGGCTCCCTACATCCTGAACTCAAACAACCAAGCCAGACTGGTGCTATACCTCACCTGTCACCATCACTCAGATGCCATCCGGTCTGTACCTCTGTGGCGTAATCACCGTATGCCGGATCGCACCAGCCCATCTCCAAATCATGGCGCCCATCGTAGATCGTAGATCATGGATCCAAAGTCATGGATCGTAGATCGTAGACCACCCGTAGATCGAAGATCGTAGATCGTAGATAGCGGATCACAGATCGAAGACCGTAGATCGTAGGCTGCGGGTCGTAGGTCCTAGACCCACCTCTAGATCTCGGGGTCCGGAGCGTACCTTCGATGTCGTAAGTACCTCACCAGAAACTTTAGGTCTTGAGGCCCTCCACGACGCTTTTGTGACCGGACGTGTCGATCCGGAGTCGTGGTGTCGAGTATCCAGTTGGATCCACTCTCTTGGCCGTGATGTCACTAATCCGAAATAGCGTTCTTTCGTCATATCCCATCTCTCATTTCTCGGAAAGTGCTTCACCACACAGAATTATGCGGTAACTACAGGTTTTCAGCTAACAGCGCTACTATGACAGGAAGGTGAGACTCATCTGCGTACGATGCAGCAGTCGTCCAAGATTCCTGAAGAGCATGGGCTCGACAGACAATGCCACAGATCAGCAACCTGCGCACACGTACGCCTCCGAGCCCCGCATTCTTTCTGCAGCCACCTGAGTCCTAACCGACCGAAAAATATGGGACGGGGTTCTGCTTTTAATCTAATTTTCTGGCTTATGTTTAAAAGTACACATCCATATGCACGTGGTGCGCAAAACAAAGGCATTGACCACCTATGACCAGACCTGTATTTGGCTCAAAATAAGACTACTACCACAACAAAACAACCTTCCCTAAATTCCCAAAGAACATCGTCGATCACTGTACCCAAGTCATACTCTTACTGCAAACCCTTAAGTATCGGCTCAAACAACTTTTCGAAATTTGCTTCGGGAACTGCGACGCTGTCGCGCTGTGGCCGTGGTTTTAGCGTGCCGAGCACAACACAGCTTGTCCATGGCCAAGTTGCTCACGATGCGATATCCTTGATATAAAAGGCAAATTGGTTCGTTTATATTTTGGCCAATGCACAATATTTGTTGATTGAGTACGCGACTGAAGGAATCAACCCTGGATCCTATGTAATGGGATTACATGGAAGAGTGCCTGTCACTCTTCAGGGGCTCTGTGGTGTGGACACACCATGGCTACACGCCCTCAAAGCCAACCAATAGGATAACATCTAGGATACTCTATAGGTGACTTGCATTTAGTATGTAGATCGATTTAGAAACACCTATAAATACACTCAGTCTTAAATCTACCTAGTCTTGGTCAGCTGTCCCTTTAGGTCAGGGACTAGTGAACTGCCGTTCACTGAGAGTTTGTACACTCTCGGAAGCTCTCACTTTCTCTGTGCAAGGTGCTGTGTGACCCGTCACATCCTAAATATAACCGGAATGCACAATACAGGTATCGATAGCCATGGTAACCACTGCATTTTTTTACAAGATGTTTGTATGATCCCTCGGGTATTATCGGATATAGATAACCAGGTCATGCTTTCAAGGAAAGATGAAACACCTACTCGGATCCCCCTTAGCTCTGAAAATAAATTTCAGAGAATATCAAAAAGTTATTGCAAAACTCAACAATTTATTGCTCTGCAACATTTTTTGACCCCTCAATTCATGTACAAAGTCGTGTTTAGCAACATTTTTTCGACCCCTCAATACAGCGTTCTGACGGGCTAAACACTGGGAACACCGTATGGGACAAAGCTGAAGCGGTTTCAGAATTTGTCGAATGTATTGGCAGGTACGCTCCTACCGCGACTCTGCTACAGGTCGACCAGTGCCCCAAAGACGCCTAACAAGTGTTTTTACATGCTGAAAAACGAAAGCCCAATTCACTTTTGAATTAACAGAAACGTGTTAGCTCCTGTATCGGTCACCGATGGCCGAGACTGGTGCCGCCCCCCTTTTTTATTGTAGATCTTCCGCTATTACAACTTGAAAGCAGTTCTTATACCAACGGATGTCATCAGACAATATCCGTTTTCAGGTAACCTCTGTGGTTGTAAAACCCCGGCCAAAAGCTTGCCTTCTTCTTCATTTGCGCTTTGGCCAACTTCTGAGCGGATCGAAGTGTGTCCAGCTATGCAAACGAGCAAACAACGTGGATTTGCTTCATTTGAGAACGTCGTGTTACCGTCAACCGATTCCTTCTACGCCTGGGCTCCGACCTCGCTCGACAGCTCTACTTCCGGGCCAAGGCTGGAGACGCAGTATCGCCGTACAACAACTTCAAAGTGCCATCGGCAGTTCAGGGCCGTCAAGATGACCTTGAACTTGCATGAGACGAATTGCCTGGAATCGCCCAGCGAGCGTTGTTATGGGATTCTGGCTTTGGGGTCTCCCCAACAAATGAACCTGTAAAGATGTGGACTCTGAATGGCCACAGCATGGCAGACCTGGCAGTTCCACTAGCCCAGTATCAGGCGGTTAATTGCGCGGAGCGTACATGTAACCAACCTGACGATACCCCAAGTTACAGCAACGAGCAGTGCACTGGAGCCGATATTCTGAAGACTGCCAGGTGTGTCGTGGAGGACTTCTCCGACGACAGTAATGTCAACGCAGCAATGTGGGTAACTGGCGGACGGCCCGAAGTGATCCCAGCCTTGACAATTCGCAAGCACACGTGGAAGGACGGAGGTGACAACAACTCGTACATTGTTTTTGCTGTCCACACACTGGACAGAGACTTCGAGCTGGCGTGGAACGCATGCGCATCAGATACACAGAACGCTGGATTCGGATCGTTGGTTATGCCATGCCACACAACAGCTAGCCTAACCGAAGCAATTGTCGACGATAAGCAAGAGGTTGAAGGGAGCGACTGGGTTTCTCGATGGCTCGTGGAGGACTACGGACGAATCGCGAGTAGTTCAAGTGGCGAGTTCAATATGTTGCTTCTCATTCCAATCGTGGTGGTTGTCGCTCTCGCTATTGCTGGGATCTTTCTGATCATCAAGAGAAGGCGAAGCAAGAAAGCCGAGCATTACCTGGTCGAAGAAAACGTTGCCACTCCTAACGCCGCGTACCAGAGGTGTTATGATGGAGACCCCAGTCAATACAACAGTGGGAAATACAACAGCGAACAGGGACTGCATACCGATGTGACCGTCGACGACTCGGACACAACTTCTCGTAGATTTGGTAGCGGTGTGCAAGCGCGGCGAAGCTCTAGGTATACCATCGACTACAGCTCGGGATCCAACTTGACCATGAAAATTCTACTCGACAGCGAGCACCTTATTGGAATGCGCATCCCGTACGACGGTCTCACGTTCACGCGGGCACTTTCCAAGGGCGCTTACGGTGAGGTCTGGATTGGCGAGTTTGAAGGCCAGCAGATTGCTATCAAGAGGCTTTTTACGGGCAGAGATCACAAGGCGGAGGAGGTGAAAGCGTTTGCGAAGGAGATCGAGTTGACTGCGCGCCTGGCCCACCCGAACATCGTATCGTTTGTCGGCGTCGCATGGAACACGCTAATCAATTTGGTCATGGCGCTCGAATTCTTGCCGACAGGAGACTTGCACAGGTACCTCGCCAAAAACGCCGATCTTGTGTCCTGGAGCAAGGAAAAGAAGGGTATCGCCATCGGTGTCGCGAGGGCGCTCGAGTTCTTGCACTCTCAAGCTCCTCCGCTTATCCACCGCGATCTCAAGTCGAAGAATATCTTGTTGACGAGGCAACTGGAGCCAAAGTTGATCGACTTTGGTGTGAGTCGTGGCCGGGAGGAATTCTCCATGACGGCTGGTGTCGGTACCCCATACTGGACGGCCCCAGAAATCCTGGAAGGCAAGCGGCATACCGAGCAAGCGGACATTTACTCTTTCGGAGTCGTCCTGACGGAAATTGATACGGGCAAACTGCCTTACCACGATGCATTGACCCCCGAGGGAACAACCCCGAAGCCATTCATGATCTTGGCCGATGTGATGGCGGGTGTCTTGCGCCCAAGTTTTCCGACGATTGTCCTGCCAAAATCCAACGTATTGGTGTGGCTTGCTGCCAGCACAACTCAAATTCGCGCCCGACGGCTGCCCACGTCGTGAGAATGCTCTTAGAGGAGGAATAGAGTTCCTGTGTGTCCAAGTCCATTTTTACGCAAAAGTGACATGATGAGTTCTTGATAAACTCGCAGTTCGAAGAGCTGTGTTAGGTGGCCCGAAAAAGTTTGACATCCTGCAACTTAACCCCGCTTCGTTTGAAATCCTGCGACTTCGCTCCAGCTTCGTTTGCAATCTTGCAACTTAACGCCAGTCACCGCTAGTCGCACATCTTCCCTGTAGTGAGAAGTCATAATGAAGCGCTATGCAGTCTCGGATGTCGATTGATATAAGTAAGGCTTATGCCATAGCTGGTTTACTACATCTTAGTATTTGTCATTCGCTGTGAAAGGCCCACTGCTGAAGATGGCGAGATGCATCACCATGCTTCAAAGTACGATTAAAAAAGTTAACATTATTACCAGGCCGTGCATTATATTGTATTGTGAGTACGCCTATTCAGCACTGCATAAGTTCGAGTACTGAATGTGCAGCACCAGCCTGTTTATATTAAAATCCTGTCGGTCAGACCATGGCGGATAAAGATACGCGTAGCCCCTAGCGTCGGTTGCGAGGGACCTGCCTGGGGCTCCCAAATCTACGGCCGTTCAACCTAGCACAATGGAATATGGGCTATCATGTATTCGTGGTACTTTCCAGGGGTCCCAAAAATGCAATTGTTAGATTATTGTTTTTCCAAGACTAATAACCCAATTGCTACAATGGTTCTGAACAATACCCTTAAAACAGTAGAACTGGCATCGAGTGTCGTGTTGCAAGCCCCGCACTGAAGCGTGGCACTGGAAAACAGCGGTTTTTCAGTTCTAAAGTTCAACTGTGATACTGTGAGCTGATTAAATAGTGTGAGCACCCCAAAAGTCTGCCAAAAAGCTTACGGGCAAGACCCATGTCAATAACTTCACAACTTCCGTGACAATTCGCTTATTGCTACTTGTAGACTACGATTTGAGCGAATGCAATACTTAAGTACTCAAACAGGCTCAGATTGGCTACCTTACGGTTTCCCCCTGGAAACCTACTCAGGGAAGCTGTAAACGTGGTCTAAGGCTTCTATTAGTGGCGTTAAAAGCACCAAGACCATGCTAACAACTTATTATTTTATTTTGTCAGGCTTGTATTAGTAATAATCATTAAAGTTTAAAATTCGAATGCGATTTTTTCGAGAAGCACTGGTCACTGTCGCGACTGGGAACTCGAGGTGATTGAACATGTTGTGCAGTGCTCGACTTCCCTCAATGGGAACATCTCTGCCCGTACAAATTGTGGTGATCGTATGGATAGATCAGATCGCCGAACCGAAGATCCTCGCAGCCAGCTGCCATTTATGCAACGTGGGTCGGTTTTTGTGGGGAACGGTTTATTTACTCGACCTACGTAGGTATTTTTTTTTTTAACTTTTAGAGAAGTGAATGCTATATTATTCGGATTATAAATACATGAAGAGCTCTGGCTCATGACGATCATTGCAGGGCTGGAGGGCTGAGAATGTCAGGCGAGCTGGAAAAGAGAGGGGGATATGTGAGATGAGGATACGGTACATCGCCACGCCCTCAGGGCTGCTAAACAAGGCTACCTGAAAATGTCACTGGCAGCGACGAAGCGGATCACTGTTGCTAAAAAAAAATGCTTTAACTTGGCCGTGGCTAATTAGCCGTCAGAGTATCGATTCATAATTTGAGCAAGGTTGCCAAGGTACTTGTATGTCCAGTTAGCGTATGTTTGTTTCTACTGCACACTAACGAACTGTTTGTGGTGTTTGCAAACATGTTATTAACAGTAACATGTAATAGTAGTGTTTGTGCGTCTTACAACTGTAAATCATTGCTACTAACCCTCCCGTCCTCGTCGTTTCGTCTTCGCTGGCGCCACCATCGTCATTCAAACTTCTATGCAGGTATAATTTAAACTAAGCTTACCGGTACTACGTCTAACACACTGGGTGGCGTGTCAGTGTCGAGGGTATAGAGAAACACGAGGTTTTCTACCTTGTCGAGAGACAACCGACTGAGGCCAGACAGGTTGATACATGTAGACAGTTGTCGACTACGAAATTAAGAAGAAAAAATACACGCAAGCTAGAGCTAGTAAGCGAGCCATGTCGTGTATAAGTTTTGCTTTAGTAGAGAGTGATGATGAACCAGTCTATTATACACGTAACTCCACCAACATGTTAGCAACAGTTAGCAAACAGGCGTCTCAACAATACAGTTAGTGTTTGTGCGAACTATTATTGTCCAGCGCGCATCCTAGAATGGCATCATTCGAAATTAAAACCCAGACATTTTTTCCACCCACCCTCCAAATATTATATGCACCCTAGTCTTCGAAGGCATTGGTGCTATTAAAACCCTGAACGTAGAGCTGCGACCCCCTGGACCTTAAGTCCGGGTCCCACAATTGAAGCCCCAGTCATGTGGTCAACGTTGTTATACATTTTGTTGCCATCTTTGTACAGATTTCTCGCTGAACTTAAAGTCTCTCCTATGTATGTACTTTAATCAGTGTACTCTTGCAATGAAAGCTTAAGCTTGCATTCCTTATCCAGATACAGCTTATACCATTCGTGTCTATGCTGCTTGTATCGTCAAGCATCGGTCGTTTCGAGTGGATGGACTCAACCCAACGGACCAGTAGAAGAAACGGACTTTCTACTGAATGGATAAGAGCTAATGGCTCACTTGCGTCACGTGAGTGAATTAAATTGGTTCATTTCAGCTTTGGCAGTCTACTGGTGATCTATTGCTTCACTTGAGAAAAGGTTCCGATGGAATTACGCCGACTTGCGTCTTCGGCGAACGCTGAGCTGCCTTCGAATAGCTCCAACTTTGCCTTCGATGGGACCAACTCCGACCTTGCGAAGCAGCTCTACTTCCGAGCCAAGGCAGGAGACAAGGCGAAGCAGTTCGACAAGTTCGACGTACCGGACACTCTCCAGACCCGCCTTGACGAGCTCAAACTTGACTGGTACAAGCTTCCTGGTATCGCACAACGAGCGCTGCTGTGGGATTCCGGCTTCGGCATCTCCCCAAACAATAAACCTGTGAAGATTTGGACGCTGAATGGCGGCTCGATGGCGGATCTAGCTGTATCGAAACGTCAATACGAAGACGTGAACTGCACTGTAAAAGTATGCCTTCAACCGGATAACAAGACCTCGTACGCCAACGAGAAGTGCCTTGGAGGTGACATGCTCAAAGCTGCCAGATGCGTCGTGGAAGATTTCGTTGATGAAACCGGTATTCATGCCGCGATGTGGGTCACTGGTGGCAACCCTGTGGTCATCCCGACTCCGCGAGTGAATAAGCATGCGTGGACTGACCAAAACGACCAGAAAGATTACGTCGTGTTTGCTGTTCACACGATCCACTTGGACTACGAGCCCGCGTGGGACTTTTGTCCCACGCCTAAGCAAAACGACGGGTACGGATCGCTTGTATTGCCGTGCCACACGACAGCAAACATCACAGCTGAAATTGACAGCTTAAAACAAGAAGTTACTGGAACTCACTGGGTTTCTCAATGGCTGGTTGAAGACTACTCGTCAGTAGCCGGTGCGAGTGACGCTGGGAAAGTTAACTTGTTGCTACTCGTGCCGATTGCTGCTGGAGTTATCGTTGTCATCGGGTTAATTGGACTATTTGTCTTCTTGAAGAGGAGACGGCAAGCCAAAGAGGATCAGATTTGCTTTGATGAATCACCAGTATGTCCAGGTAACTATTATCAAGACTGCAGAGATACCGATTTTGTAGCTGACCGCGATAGATCCACAGCTCACACCGCTGAGGATATGGAAACTACTACGTACAAAGGCGTCGACAGAACTATCAGACTCAAGCCATCCTACTCGGGAGAATTCGGCTCCGGATCCAATTGCACACTAAACATTCTCCACAACAGCGAGTTTCTGGTCGGAAAGCGTTTGTCGTACGACAGTATCATCTTCAAGCGACCGCTGTCTAAAGGGGCAAATGGAGAAGTGTGGCAGTGCGACTACCAAAACGAGGAGGTCGCTGTCAAACGTCTCCTACAACACCAGAATCACCACGCAGACGAAGTGGAGGAATTCGCGCAGGAGATCGAACTGAGCGCCAGCTTGAAACATCCGAACATCGTGGAGTTTATTGGAGTGGCTTGGAGTTCGCTCAACAATTTGGTCATGGCGCTCGAGTATTTCCCCACGGGAGATCTCCAGTCGTATCTCCAGAGGAATGGCGACTTGATGTCTTGGCCCAGGGACAAAATCCACATCGCTGTGGGAACAGCGACTGCGTTGCAGTATCTGCATTCGAGGACCCCACCGCTCATCCATCGAGATCTGAAGTCGAAGAATATCCTTCTCACTCGAACGTTAGAGGCTAAACTGATCGACTTTGGTGTCAGTCGCGCTCGTCAGGAGTATTCCATGACTGCAGGAGTCGGTACGCCATACTGGACTGCTCCAGAAATCTTGGAAGGCAAGCGATACACTGAGCAGGCAGATCTTTACTCGTTTGGGGTGGTGCTGTCCGAGTTGGATACATGCAAACTACCGTACCACGACGCGTTGACGCCAGATGGGAACAAGCCCAAGCCAGTCCAGATCTTGGCGGACGTGATGGCAGGAATGCTGCGTCCAAGCTTCTCGGAGGAATGTCCGGGACGTATCCGCCGCATCGGTGTGGCTTGTTGTCAGCAAGACCCAACCAGACGACCAAGTGCTACTCAGGTCATAAAAATGCTGACAGAGGCAGATTGAAAGAGATGAAGAAGTATGTGATTTCGCAAGTGTATCCTCGTTTACTAGTTCATTCGCATCCGAGCACACCAAGCAAGTGATGATGGTGGTGTATTATATTTAATAAAAATACATACATGTACTTGGGGCTCGAGTGCTGAACCGACAATGATGCTTCTGCTTTATAGAGCATGTAGATATTTTAAAGTCGTCGCGAGTTTCAAGCTAGATTCATTTGTGTTTTTGACGACCCTTGGGTTCAATCACAAGTATCCACCCAATGCAGACCAAGAACAGACGCCACCTAGCCGGATCAGGTCGATATCAAGACGCGGAGCTGCCTTCAGATGCCGGTTCCTTCGCCTTCGACGGGACCAACTCCGACCTCGCGCGCCAGTTGTATTTCCGTGCCAAAGCTGGAGCCTCAGCATCGCAGCTCAACAACCTCAAAGCTCCTTCTGCTGTTCAGGATCGGCTGGATGAACTCGTCCTGGATTGGGATAAACTGCCAGGGATCGCCCAACGAGCGCTGCTGTGGGATTCTGGCTTCGGCTTAACGGCATCCGATGCCCCAGTGAAGATCTGGACGCTGAACAAGCACTCCATCGCAGACCTCGCTGTTCCCCTTGATCAGTTCCTAGTTGTCGGCTGCGAGGAAAAAGCCTGCGTTCAACCAGACAATACCACAAGTTACAGCAACGAATGGTGTGGCGGGGCCCAAATGCTTCAGGCTGCTCGATGTGTCGTCGAAGACTTCGTGGACAGCAGTGATATCCATGCTGCGATGTGGGTGACTGGTGGGAATCCACTCGTGGTTCCTACTCCACACATCCTCAAACACGAATGGAAAGATCAACGTGACAAGAATTCCTACATTGTCTTTGCTATCCACACGCTGGACCTTGATGATGAACCTGCGTGGAACACATGCCCTGATCCTGCTCAGAACGACGGCTACGGGTCGTTAGTCTTGCCGTGCTTCACAACCGCTAATATAACCAGCGCGACAAAAACAAAAATGAAAGAAGTTGAAGGCAGCCCTTGGGTGTCTCGTTGGCTTGTGGAAGACTACGCAACGGCCGAAGAAAATGAGTTCAACATGGTACTGCTGGTTCCTGTTATCGGTGGAATTATCGTCACTGCCGTCCTGCTTGGATTCCTATTCCTCGTCCAACGTAGGCAAAAACGGCACGCCAATACTACTTTATCTGACGAAGCACAAGCCTGTTCTGACGAACTTAATCGAGTTTGTAGGGGTATCGAGCGCCGTAAAGAAGGCTCACACTTCTCTCACGAGCCAGCAAACAACAGTACTTTCGGCGACTTTGAATGGACTAATTCGACATTGAGGACAACTATCGGTAGTGAATTTCTGCTCGACAAGCGAATTCCATTCGACAGTATAATCTTCGAACGCATTGTGTCAAAGGGAGCAAGTGGAGAAGTGTGGCTTGCAGATTTCCAAAGCCAACAGGTGGCTATAAAACGATTATTGCAGAGCAAGACCCATCTAGCAGAGGAAGTGGAGGAATTCGCACAGGAGATCCAGCTCAGTGCCAGTTTAGTCCATCCGAACATTGTGGGTTTTATTGGTGTTGCATGGAACAGTCTCACCAACTTGGTCATGATAATGGAGTTCCTCCCGCTTGGAGATTTACAAGCGTATCTTCGCAAGAATTTCGACTTGTTGGTGTGGACCAAGGATAAAATCCACATCGCGATAGGAGTTGCCCTCGCGCTCGAGTACTTGCACTCCCAATCACCACCGATTATTCATCGCGACCTCAAATCGAAGAATATCCTGATCTCTAAACGTCTGGAGCCCAAGCTAAGCGACTTCGGGGTTAGTCGAAGTCGCCAAGAGAATTCCATGACCGCAGGAGTTGGCACACCTTACTGGTCTGCACCGGAAATTCTCGAGGGGAAGCGATACACGGAGCAGGCAGATATGTACTCGCTTGGAGTGGTGTTGTCGGAGTTAGATACCGGTAAGCTTCCCTACCATGACGCATTAACACCGGAAGGGAAGAGCCAAAAGCCGTTCACAATCCTGGCAGAGGTGATAGCAGGAGTGTTACGTCCAACTTTCTCGAACGAATGTCCTCAACAAATCCGCCAGATTGGTGTGGCCTGCTGTCAGCACGATCCAGATCGACGACCAACCGCAGCTCAAGTAGTTGAAATGCTCAAACAGCCTTCTAACTGAGTATTAGCGCGCAGGTACGACTTTCGCAAAAGTGTTTGCGGATTGAATAGGCAATCACTTTTTACGATGTGGAGCTCGGATACGTACTACTACTATGGTATTGCTGCCTGCGATCTACATCTAAGTGCTCAACCTTTGTGGCGTTTAGTATGCAACGCTTGTTAGTAAGTTGGTCCTCGGGTCAATGCAAACGCTCACTAGCCTAAAAGCGTGTTCTCGAGGCGCGGAAAATAAATACTTCAGTATAAAATTGTACAGGGATCTCAGGAAAAAATAATCCGAGAACAAAAAACAAAATTTGATTTTTGTATATTGCTGGAAATATTTCAGGTTATTTGTTGCTGTAAAGGTCATTTACCTGCAAACTAAAAATAATCCAACGATGCCGTGCCAATTTGGACAGGAAATCAAACAATTGCTAATAAACGAATTAACTCATCAACTTTGGAGTGAGTCGTGATAGGTACGCCGTTTTGGACGGCATCGGAAACTAGTGCTGGATCCAGTACCGATCGCTCTAAACGCTCCAATTGTTCAGAACATTTCCGAATCTTCGGCTATGCTCTCATTCAATTCAGTACGAGTTCACATTCGGTAAACCATTCATTTAGGTACTGAGTTGAAACGCGCACTCCCGCGATGTGCATTCACAGGGCGCTTTCTTCAGCCGTAATGCCCGCTCCGGCTACTGGCAGGGTTTCAGCGTACATGGATTCCGCGCAGCGTCCTGGGCGTCAACCTAGGTTTCAGTCCAGTTGTGAGCGGCGTCAAACTACACCAAGTCACTTACTCGATCGCAGGCACAGTGACACTCGTGTGGTGTAGTGTTTTCTCAGTTTTCGGTGACGCCACCATGTTCAAGGTTCGAACCCCCGTCCCTGCGCTGAAAAGTGGCAGCGGCAAGTGGATTGTTCGACCATGTCACTAGCGAGCGGTAACGAACGCTGTGTGGGGTTCGATTACGTCAAGATGCCACTCAAGCCAGGCGGCCCCTATTAGTAATAATGGGGCTGGCCGGGTTCGCATATAGCGGACCAGAACTGACTGGCCACGGTACGAACGCTCGGTAGCGACCGCTTGAACGTGCCATCTGGGAAGGGACGACGACTCCTGGAGCGTCGGTTTCATGCAGAAAGATCCGTAACGGAACAAAGTTCCGTAAACAAGACGAGAAACATCAACTTCAAGGTAACCGCCCCCGGAATGATGGGGATGTATTGGTCGGTCCATAACACACAGCCCAATTTCATGCTGATTATTTTAAGCGAGTGATCAACAATATCTAGCCGAAGGCGGGTGGTGTGGTTACGGCTGTCCTGACTGATAACGGTAGCAGTATGGTAGCTGCATGGAAGATGACGTGGAAAGAACTACCAGCGTTTGGTGGGGGTTATGCTACTCACATTTTCAGCTTGATGTTGGTGGAAGTACTTTCGGGGACCAAGTTTATTTCCGACATGCGAGGGGGCGCCCTCAACTTCTGTAGACTGGTTCGGGATTTCATTGGACTTCTGAAGGAGTTTAGAAACCTCCAAGATCCGATGATTTTGTCAAATGTAGTACACCGTTCCTTAGCAACCCGGTGGTATTATCTGCACTCGTGTCTGAAGAGCGTGCTGCATATTCGTCACGTGCTGGATGGCCTTTATCGCGCCCAGCGTCACAAAGCATTCGGTAATCGCTTTTCAGGTGGGAAAATTGGTTGCGAGGGAAACATTTTGGCGCAAACTTATACAAGAGGGTGCCTAGATTGAACCAAATATTGAGGTCTTGGGCGAGCTAGTTTAAGCGCTTAACGAAAATACTAACGAGCAGGGCTCGGAATATAGTTTTATTATTATAAATATAGAATTGTATCAGAATAACGGATTATTGGATTCCCGTGCTTTCTGTAAATATGATATTGTATCTAAAATACTTCTTTTTAGCTATTTATGAGATAAATATTTTTTAATGGAACCTAGTTGTCACTTAGCTGCTACTGTGAGCTTAAACTAACGACATCCGATGACCTTGTCGGCATCCGTCTCTAACCAAATGCCCTGCCCTCATAGGTTACCCGCTGAAGTCCTCTACATCTGTTAAAAATGTGTGAAGGTCCCGTGTGCCTGTGGCCAACATATCTGGCAGTGTGCATAATTACTTGTTCCCACTGTTGTGAGTCCATCCATTCGCGTAATCTGAGAGCACCTCCAACTGTAGTGAAAATTACGCAGAATTACGCAGGAATTGTGCGATTACAAAAAATGGGTTCTCTAGCGGTGTGTTGATAGGGACCGAAAAGTAACGACTAAGTAACCCAAAGTTGATCGGGTAATACAATTGAGGCGAAGTGAATAGGAGCCTTTATTCACTTCGTGTCACTACGAATTACAACCCCATTTCAAACCCTCCCTCGGCCAACCAGTGACCCTGACGAAGGCATCGACATGCCAAACCCGACGCCATGGAGCCCCGAGGAGGACGTACGTCTGTGTAGAGCCTACATCAACATTTCCGAGAATGGCTGTATCAGCACGGACCAGACGCAACGCATTTTTGGGACC
Organism: Phytophthora cactorum; assembly: GCA_016864655.1. Lineage (NCBI taxonomy): Eukaryota > Oomycota > Peronosporomycetes > Peronosporales > Peronosporaceae > Phytophthora > Phytophthora cactorum. Next base: position 127,532 of record NHQK01000080.1, read on the forward strand.
GTATTCACTAGACGTATACGCAGCTAGGGGAGGATGACGCGACTTCAAGAAAGACAGGGGCTTTGCAAAGCCGATGGGCTGGGCTTATTAGGCCCGATGTCGCTCTCTATGCCTCCTGTGTGGCAGTGGTACGTGTTATTTATTCATTGCATCTAAACTAGAAAAATACTGATATCGAACGTGAGCTACATTTACGGGTACGAGCTGAAGATCACAGCGGCTGGACGGAGAAGGACTACGCCGATGAAGCTGCCAATCGTTTTACGGCAAAGCGAGAGCTGTTAAACGCTAATGCTTTCCATGACTATGAGGAAGGATTGATGTCCGGTAGCACAAAGGTGAAGAGAAAACCGCGTCTTCGGTCGGAGTTATTTCGTCTGCACCACTGCTACGATTTTCTTCAGGGGAGCGCTCGCTTTATGCGAAATATACCACGCCCACGGAAACGACCACGTCTACAAAGCGGACTACAAACGAACGAGCTGGAAGCTGAAGGTATGCTTATTTCTTTTTTTGAGTTGTTGTGGTTCTTATATTTTTTAAACACCATGTTATTTGTGATGTGAATGGTAGAAGATAATAGCGACGCTGCAGACATGAGCTCGGTTGTAGATGATAATGAAGGCGAGCCATGTGTCAATGACTTCCAATCTCCTGTTGGCAGTCTGCAGATTTCAAGACCAACCTCCGCAGGAAAGAAGAAAGCGAAGATGCTACATTTAGAAGGAGAAGTGGACAAAGCTATAATGCACTCGCAGCGATAATTAGCGAAGGCAACCACGGCACAAGTGGGCATTCTCAAAGAACAACTTCAGAGCTGAAATGTCGATCATGTGTGCAAATACTGACGGCCTCTCAGAATTTGGTAAATAGTATCTGTTGTTGAAGCAGAGGCAAGTCTTGGAAGAGATGAAGAAGCAAACTCAGACTGATTAAGTATGAAAAGAAGATCTATTCATTACTAGCAGTCTGAGGAAACATGTTCAACCAAGTCAGTCTTTAGTTTGAAATGAGCAGCGGAGTTCATCACGCGCTTGCACTTCTCGATACTTCATCTAATGAATCTGCTGAACATCCATACGCTAACATTCTCAGAGCAGCCGTGACCTTGAGAGCAGGATGGACCCCATATTTTCCAGTACAATCCTTTCTCCACGTGAAATATGTGTCGTGGAGCCCAAGGTCATCTAGAATAGATATAAACAGAGTCTTGCTCATACGAAAACGTCGTCTAAATTGCTCATCAGTGTACATGGGCCTCTCACTGAAATACATTTTTCTGAAGCGTTCGTACGCAGCGACGTGGTATGTTGGGGCTTCTACCAGGTCGCAACCCTCCGTGCCTCTTGTGTCGTGTGTAGGTGAGAGTTGCGGAGATGCCAAGCGCCTGATCGCTTGCCGTGTTCATCTCCGCGGCGTTTGAGACTACTGTTTGGACTCCCTATGCTGCAAATAGACAACGTACAATACAACCGTTGGGAACGGAAAAGAAATTACGCATCGGATGGCCTTTTATGAGATAGTACGGAGAGCAATTCTCGATTCACTTCAGCTAATCACTTTTGCAATGCACAATACCGTTGGAGGTGCTCTGACGTTGGACGACACGAATCTCCAAATGGCACCACCATCGGAGAGAATTCAACAAAATGGCGGGCACACTGGCCAACATGGTTATGGAGACATTGAGAAGGTAGGCGAGCCGCCTTTATTTATGAGATAAATCACAACAAAGTCCGTTCAAAGGGGCGGTGATGTACACCAAGTAAGGTATATTGTATTCATTTAGTTGCCAAAATGACCACCAATATTTCGTCGGGGGTACGTAAAATATAATTACTGAAACAATATTTTGGTTTTATAAAATTGAGCTATTAATTATGGGCTAACGGTTTGTTTCCAAAATTATATAGAATAATGTTGAGGGTTGAGGTTATTATTGGGCCCTTTGTTCGTCTATGTTATACACAGCTTACTTACCCACGTGTATTGGTCCTTTTCCTCTTGATTTCCGCCCTTTAACGCTAAACAGTCCACTAGTTGGCATGTAGAAAATTAGTTAAAATAATTGTTTTTCATTTCGACTAAACGAAATATATTTTTTCTCTGGATTTTATAATAGAACCAAAATTAATTTTACAGTCCATAGGTGTTCTGGTCATAAATAATCTAGATTTTTTGCTTTATGGAGTGTCATACGTACCGCATAACAAAGCAGGGCTCCCGATTATGGCATTGATATTCATCGGGAGGCTTCACTTAGCATAAATAATGGCATTGGGCAGCTAGTGCTGAGCCATACATAATGGCATCTACAAGGAGCAAACAATAAATAAGAGCATAATGTAGACCAAACCAGCATCATGTTAATGGCCTCATTGACAGGCTGTGCTGTCCACTATTCACCGTTTCGGCGCAGGAACAGCATCATTTCCAGCGCGATCGACTGCAAACTGTGACGCTCTTGCCCGTTAGTCGTCCGGGCGACGCTAAAACACCTTTCAACAAAGTTAGAGGTGGGCTAAGCAATAATGATAAAGAGGATTTTTTCACTAATTATGGGAGATGATTCTTTAATCAAATAAATTATCAATAACATTCAGGAAGTCAACAAAATAAATATATTTAAGATTTCATAAGAAATTATTGAAAAATACCATGCCATAATCGGAAGCCCTGTAACAAAGCTACTGGTACGATTTTGGGTGATGTTAGTTTTTTTCTGAAGCGTTTGCAAATTTTAGCTATCATAACTAAAACGCACTAGTTGAGTAGGAGAGACTGACTGCCACGCCACTTCAGCGGATATCACCACTTCGTTGCTCGCCTCCGCACCACGTCAGCTCGATGGCCACCTCAAGGAATCGATCTTATCAATGCTCGGCCAGCTGTCTGCGGGCATCAACGCGACACTGACGCCATGAAGCATTTGTGTGGCGGGCGCACAGTGAGCAATCCCTTGTTCATGCTATTTCGTCAATCGGAACAGTGCAGTGGCACCTCAATACAAGGCAATGTGGCGTCTACCAGCATGGCGTGCGAGGTGCTGATGGAGCACCTTGGCTTGAATCACGGTGTCCTGTTGATGAGCATCGAAATGGACACAGCTGGGTCCCAAGTGTCTGCTCAAGCACCAGATGATCGTCGAACAAATGGCCACAATTCAAGTTGCCGCCTCCAAAAAATTCGATTGCAAGTTCCCCAAAGCCCGGTGCCGTTTCACACTCTGTGGCTCGCAGAGCGAAGCCAGGTACTAACTAACGTTAGCCACACTCAGTAGGCATGCGCTGTTGATGGCAATATGCGCGAAAGATTGAGACACTATGTTTGCTACATGTACATAAAAAAACAAATCTGTACAAAATGTCGGAGCTTTTAAAATTGAAGATTTCGTGCGAACGGCTCATAGGTACTTCGTAGGTTACATGTTCAACTTGCATCCTGTGTCTCTTGTTCAGCGATGCTGGGGCGAAACTAGCCTACGTTCATGTATTACATGAATATAGAACAACAACCTTGGAAAGGCTTCGAAAATGGATCGGCCGGCACGTATGTACTTTCGAGCTTTGGGCCTCTGAAAATGGACAATCGATACCGACCAAGGCGTGATGGTGGCTATCTGAGCCATGCAACGTCCGATCCAAGGATGTTTCCGGATATCTAGGAACGCAACCTGATCAAACAATGTCTCCACACTGGGGGAACTTTGGAGTTCACCGCAAGTTGGTCGGCCGTTTCCTAGGTTGTCCGAGAGAACGTGTACCGGGGTACATTTATGCCGACATGCCGATTGAGGTCACCTTTGGTGCGGATTGAAAGGATCCATCGGAGGTTATTGACCGCTGAGGTGACAAGTCTTCCAGAACTTTGGCAAATCGTAGTGGAGGCCCTGTGGAACGGCTTCCAGGCGACCATAGTGAGTTTCACTCACCGTCCGTGTCTCTGCTTTCGGGGTCAATCGAATCGCAGTTTCTGTCCGCGTTAGGCAAATCGTTGGGACCAAAATGACTTTGACGAAAAAGCTTAGTCTCTTCCACCTCAATCGATTGTCGGAGGCATCACTGTCAAGGCTCGAGTATGGATCGATGCCTTTCGATGCACGGGGAAATGCATCATGATGGAGAGGTATGCATTTGTAAGACGGTTCATCAGACTATAACAAAGTCCGCAAACATAAGCGTGTTTGCAAAACTGCGTGGGTTTAAGATCAGTTCCGAATACGCTGCACATCGGTGTCCAACACTGTTACGCCGACGTCGTCGAACCTGCCTCTCGTTCACGTTGGCGACAAGCTGGGTCAGTTTGTATTCGGACAGACGCGAGCGCAACATGGCGCGTCGACGTCGCGCTCGAATCGCTGCGTTAGTCGCACTCGTCTTGGCGGCGGCATTGACAGAGATCGTCGCTTCTGATGCCATGCAGCGGGAACTGACATTGAGCTTCACTTCCGAGGCGCAGGCAGGTTCCGAGCTGCCGGTGAACGGCTCGTTCGTCTTTGACGGCTCCACATCCGACATCGCTCGACAGCTATACTTAAGGCACGCAGCAGGCGACTCCATTGATAAATGCGTCCCAAATACGATCCCAACCGCTGTCACGGCGCGACTTGCACCGTTGAATGTGTCGTTCGACAATCTTCCAGGTTTGCTACAGCGAGCGCTGCTCTGGGATTCCGGATACGTGATCTCGCCGGAGAACGACGCAGTGCAGATTTGGACGTTAGGAGGTCGATCCATGGCGAATTTGGCGATCTCCAAGGTGGAGTTCGATACGGCAGGATGTACAGCATTGGACTGCAGTCAGCCGGACGATACGACGTATAATGCCAACGAGTACTGCACTGGGACGCAGATGCTGACGGCGGCCAAGTGTTTGATGGACAACTTCGACTCGGACACGAGTTCTCACCTTGCGATGTGGTCGGACGGAGGAGACTCCGACATGGTTCCGGAGATTCGGGCGGTGATGCATGGATGGCTGGACTCGTCCACGAACGACTCGTACTTGTTGTATGCTGTTCACACAATGACTGTAGACGCGGAACCAGCCTACGGAACGTGCAACAAAGGCGGCTACGGATCACTTGTCGTGCCGTGCTACCCGATGAGTAACACGTCGGCCGACATCGTCGCGGTCATGTCGGCGCCGGTCGCTACTCCGTGGATGACGACGTGGATCAAGCAGTACCAACCTACTTCCGATACGACAGTAAACAGCGAGTCGGACAGCGACGGTGGCGGATTTAACCTGTGGCTGCTCGGTCCGATCCTCCTTTCAGCTGTGGTGGCGTCGATATTGATCGCCTTCGCTGTCTTTAGGAAACGTCGAAGACTGGTATCTGTCTACTTTCAACGTAATTCCCCTGCAGAGAGCGAGTGCGACTCCAGTAGGAAGTCGAAGCCCTCGGGTCCTCTTGCTGCGCCTCGTCAGCGAGAAAACAGAACAAGTCTCCGTCGTACAGAACAAGAAACGATCGGCGAGTTTAATCGTACTCTTCGATTGCCTGGTGAGGACGACAGTCCGGTCGCAGAACCTTCGCCTGTGAGTGAGGAAATCCTGCCGCGTCCACGCCGGAACACTGCACCGGCCTCAAGAGCTGCAGCGCAACCTTCGCGTGGGGTCCAAACCAACGCACCAGCAAGTAGAAGAGGCACGGTACCTGCAGTTTACAGCTCTCCACCACGAGCACGGGCACAGTCGACAACTCACACGGCATCACCCGAACGAGCTCAGTCATCGCGTCGGACTTCGACCCCAGCAACGCGTCAGTCGTCAGCTCGGAGATCTGCTGCTACCGAGCGTCAATCTTCTACTCGGACGTCTCCTGTTCGCCCGTCTTCGGCTCGAGAGTCGAATTCTGCACGGCGTCAATCACCCGTTCTGACTTCTACTCGTCCATCATCCGCTCGGAGTTCGCGTCGACCGTTCGCTCGGGCTTTTTCCCCGTCCAGTCGAAGTCAATCGGAAGTTTGGAGCGATAGACGACACCAAGCGACGACACCTCGAGATCACTTGCCAACACTGCGGGAGTCGGCGTCGATGTCTCCGATTCTGGAGTTCATGCCGTCGATCCGAGACTCAATCCAAGCTGACCGCGAGTCCATTCCTGCCTTGCGTGAGACTTTCTGTCGCTACTCTGCTACCGACAACGTGCAGTACACGCTTACAACGGACTCCAACCTCATCGGAAAGCGGATCGCTTGGGAGCGCATTGAACTCGGTCGACTGCTGTCTCGTGGGGCTTTCGGTGAAGTGTGGGCATGTCGCTATGCTGGCAAGAGGGTGGCTGTCAAACGGTTGCTACAGACGAGGAAGCATACGTTCCTCGAGACGGAGAAGTTCATGAACGAGATTCAACTCACAGCTAGTCTGAATCATCCAAACATCGTTCGCTTCATCGGTGTGACGTGGAGCAGCTTGGAGAACTTGGCCATGGTGGAAGAATACCTCCCTCGAGGAGACTTACAGAACTATTTGAAGCGGAGTGGAGACCTGATGACGTGGGCACGGGACAAGATCGACATGGCCATTGGAATCGCAAGAGCAATCGATTATCTGCACAGTCGCCAGGTTATTCATCGCGATATCAAGGCTCGTAACATCTTGTTAACCAAGAGATTGCAGCCGAAACTGATCGACTTCGGAACGAGTCGTCTCTGGGAGCCTAACGACATGTCGGCCGGGGTTGGAACTCCCTTCTGGACTGCACCAGAAGTGCTCGAGAGCTCCGAGTACACGGAGAAGGCAGATATTTATTCATTCGGAGTGCTGCTAACGGAGCTGGACACTTGTGAAGCCCCGTACCACAACACATTGGGAGTGAATGGGGAGAAGATGAAGCCATTCCACGTCCTCAAAGAAGTCGTGGATGGCACGTTGAGACCCAGCCTCTCGACTGGATGTCCTCAGCGTATCTGCAAAGCAGCAGACGCGTGTTTCCAGCATGATCCGGACTTGAGACCGTCGGCTTCGGAGCTTGTGAGAATGCTGGAAGGCTGAAGCGCAGCCCATGCGCTTATACAATGATATACAGGATAGGATAGCTTACACTAAAACGACAATCAACTTAAGGTTTAACTTACCGCATCTAGTTCCCTTGAAGCATTTCTACTAGCTGAGCTGCACTAGGCCGTCGTGCAGGATCGTGCTGACAACAGAGCACACCAATACGACGGATTCGAGGCGGGCAATCCTGCGAGAAACTAGGACGGAGGGTACCTGCCATGACTTCTTGGAGGATGTGGAACGGTTTAGTTTTCTTCCCGTCTGAACCTGCACAGTCGTAGAATGGGATCTTGCACGTGTCCAGCTCGGATAGAACGACACCGAACGAGTAAATATCTGCCTGTTCTGTATATCGCTTGCCTTCCAGAATCTCTGGTGCTGTCCAGAATGGAGTACCGACACCTGCTGTCATGGTGTTGTCCAGACGTCCACGACTCACTCCGAAATCAATCACCTTGGCCTCCAATTGTCTCGTAAGTAAAATATTTCTGGACTTGAGATCACGATGGATAATCGGAGGAGAGTAGCCGTGAAGATACTCAAGAGCTCGAGCCACACCAACAGCCATGTGGATTTTATCTCTGGCCCACGACAAGAGATCCGCGTTTCTCTTCAGATATCTCTGTAGATCTCCCAGCGGGAAGTACTCGATCACCATAGTTAAAGTATTGAGACTACTCCACGCGACGCCGACAAACGCGCCAATGTTCGGATGTTCCAAATGTGCGTTTAACTCAATCTCCAGAGCGAATTCGTGCACGTCTTCAGCTTTGCTCTGCTTGGTCTGTAGCAGACGCTTGGCTGCAACTTTCTGCCCTGCATATCCACATATCCACACTTCTCCCGACGCTCCTTTCGACAGAGCATTCTCGAATATTAAATGTTCAAGGGGAATCCGCGTTCCCACGAGATATTCGCTCGTTAGAAGCACTTTCAACGTCGTGTTGAGCCCTCCAGACACGAATTCCCCTCCGTATCCTGCTGGAAACTGAATCGTCTGGTCGTCGCCGGAGTACGTGGCTGTTGTCATGTCTTCACTAACTGCGAGTGTCGGTCGAGCGATTGTATCTCGTTGATCAAAACTCTTCAATGGCGGATTGGCCACGTACGGCGTCTCGCCAGTGCTGCTCTCCTCATATTCGGTCAGAGATCTTTGCTGTCGCTTCTTCTTGCAGTAGAATACCAGTCCGATCAAGGACAAAATCACCAAAGCTCCAAGAATAATGGGGACCAACAGCAACTTGTTAAACCCGCTCGAGTCCGCCCGCGCCGTGTCCTTATAGTCCGCCACCAGCCACTCCGAGACCCACGGAGACCCCGTGACGTCCTTCATCTGCTCTTTATTCTCCGCCGTGATGTTGGCGGTCGTCCGACAGGGGAACACCAGCGACCCGTAGCCTCCATTCATGTTGCTGGTCGGACAGCCATCCCAGCCCGGTTCATTGTCCGAGGTCACAGTATGCAGAACCATGATCTCATAGGAGTTCCCAGCTTGGTCCCACTCGTGTTTGACCATCCGAAGCGTCGGAGCCGACTCGGAATTGCCTCCAATGCCCCACATAGCTGCGTGGTATGACCCGCCGTCGTCGAAATCCTGGACGACGCACTTGGCGGCGTTGTTCATCTGCGCCCCATTGCAGTACCGACTCTCGTACATAATGGTGTCGTCCGGCTCCGTGCAGTTCTTAGGTAGACAACCGGCAGCTTCGTACTCGTCCAGTGTGAGTGCCAACGTGGCCATGTCGTGGTCTCCCAAGGTCCAGGTTTGAACGGCGTCGTACTTGGAGTTAATGGCGAAACCTGAGTCCCATAGCAGTGCCAACTGAGCCAGGCCCGGCAATTTGCTCCAGTCGAGTTTCAAGTCGTCCAGTCGACTTAGTACGGTGTCGGGTACTGAGTTGAGCCTCACTTGGGCCACGGAATCGTTGGCTTTGGCTCGGTAGTAGAACTGCCGACTCAGGTCGGAACTCGACCCGTCCAAGGCGATCGAGTCGGCCGAACTCGGCGACATGATCAGAACCGGTAGGAAAAGTGGTGCCCGACGCGGCCGATAATGAGGAATGACAATCCAGTGGGTACGCAGAGTCTCCGATGTTGCCGTTGGGGGACTTTTGGGTTCAGAGGGATCGAAGTTCGAACGGTCCGCATGATGCGGAAGAACACGCACATAGTAAGGACCTTAGTACCTTAGAGGTTACCAGCGTTTGTCCGTGATGTGGGTATGTTGACACTTGGATTTACCTTCCAGGTGGCGTCCAAGTACAACAGACTCCGTTGAAATGGAAACACTTGACTAACCCATCCTCGGTTAGTCAAGTTCTCCATGAAGCACACAAGGCAGCAATCGGTTTCCACAATGCAAAAATATTCGTATTGTCCACTTTGGTGAAAAGTGTCAATAGTTGAAGCTGTATTCAATCGGGTCAGGCGGCTCTGTCGACGTCACCAAGAGCTCGCCTACATGTAGTAGGTTCTGGTTTCCACAATGCTACGGCGACGATGGCCAAATTTCCACTGAAGCTACGACGTGGTACTCAGTGGACCTCGTGATCTAGTGGCGGTGAGACCGCGATTGATCTCGCTCAGATCAAGACGGAGGATGCACTTGACGTTTCCTCTCTCTGGCATGGGTCGATTGCAGCGCTGTCAGACGTTGGTCACGTCGTGTTTGGATCCGCGCTCGTTCCCGTTTGGTTCGTGACCGGGAATCGCGAAAGAGACCCCGTCAGTCGTGAAAAAGATCTCCCATGCGAACTCGTTCTCTCATCGCGCTGCTTCCCGTCTTGGGCCATGTCAATGCAAGTGTCTTCCGTCGACAGTTGGTCAGCTCGGAAGCTTCGGAAGCTTCGGAAGCTACGGATCATTCCCCACTCGAGGTGAAGGAATACGGACGACCGCGATTCAATCTGTGGCTCGTTCTTCCTCTGACGGTTGGCTTCCTCATCATCCTCGCGATAATCTGAACCGGTCTGTGCTGTCGTCGGTACCGAAGACGACATCGTAGGCCAGAGCTAATGGTGGCGTCTCCTGTGCTCGATCTTCCCGGCTCCGAACCGTACGAATCCTACGAGGAGCAACCAAAATCGATCCTTTCTTCTGATGGTTGGCACACTTTGTCGATAGACACAAACACGAAGCCGTTCGGTCTTGACCAAACGTATCGCGTCCCACCGAGAAATATCGAGACGGACACTTTGTTGCCGACATTGAATGAATGTCCGGATCTGATGGGGAAATGTATCCCAATCCAGAGTCTCCACTTCAAGGCGACGTTGTCAACTGGGGCGTCGGGTGAAGTGTGGCTCGCTCAGTTCAAAGGCCAGCGAGTCGCTGTCAAGCAGCTACTGCGGACGAATGAGCGTACTCTGAAGGAGGTTAAGGATTTTATAGAGGAAATCATACTGAGTGCAAGTTTGAACCACCTGCACATTGTATCATTCCTCGGAGTGGCATGGAGCAGTCTAGACAACCTGGCAATGGTGATGGAGCACTGTCCGATGGGCGACTTGAGGAGGTTCTTGGCGGAGAGCGGACGGCTCTTGTCGTGGTCACGAGACAAGATCCGCATGTCCGTCGGAATTGCTCAAGCTCTTCGGTACATTCACGAGCGAGACCCGCCGATCATCCACAGAGATCTCAAGTCCAAGAACATTTTACTGACAGATACTTTAGAGGCAAAGATCATCGACTTTGGAGTGAGTCGATCTCGTAAAGATGGCTTCATGACGGCTGGGGTGGGTACGCTCTGCTGGATTGCACCAGAGATTCTGGAGGGCAAACGGTACACTGAACAAGCGGATATTTACTCGTTTGGCGTGGTGTTATCCGAGCTGGACACGTGCAAAATGCCATTCTCCGATGTTGCCACGGCGGAGGGAAAGAAACCCAAGCCGTTTCAGATTCTACAATGGGTACTGGATGGTAGATTGAGTCCAACTTTCTCCGAAAAGTGTCCAAGATGGATCCGGTCGGTCGGAATGCAGTGTCTACAACATGATCCAGAGCTTCGCCCGAGTGCAGCCGAGCTAGCGCAAGTGCTGTGGATGGATGTTCGTCACAGAATTTACACTCTATGATATATTATCGCGCGGAATACTTGTATTTGATGAGGACATACACTACTACTGTGTGTACAGATTTAATGCGTGACCAGCATTCTTGACGACTCGAAATACTGGAGGCAATTTCGACAAGAAGTGTCTGTGTGCCGACCTGGGTTGAGAAAGAGTTTGCTGAAGACATTAGCTTACTGTTAAGTATTTTTAAGAAATCATGTTATAAGTACCATGTTCGCAATTGTTTTGCTGTTGTTGTTTTGAAGGCGACGTAGAAACAACCTCCTCATCTAGCGCCAAATCAACCCGGGCAATGACCTTGTATTGATTCCCACAACATTAGCCAAACTTTAGTACAATCAGTATTTCCATAATAATGATTTATGTTCTAGATGTGTACAGTAAAAGATAGCAACAAAACGGGTACCGCAGGCTCTGGATATTGCTCGCAAAATCTGTTTGATGAGCCAACGGAAAGACTAACTCGATCTCTTCGGGCAAAGGATTGAACATTTGTAGGTTGCTGGCAACTTTTGTCAGAGCTAGCAAAAATACCGATCCACGGAAAGGCAACCTAGCTGGGTTTTGGTTTTCAATACGATATTCTCATGTATTAATAGTGGTCTTGTCAGAGCTCAGTGCAAAAAAAAAACGGTCAATGGAAGGTAAAGTATACTAATTTGGACGCAATGTGGTAGCTGTAACAAGCCCGGGTATTTCGAAGCCCTTGACATATTCTGCAAATTGTTATGATATCCGCTTCTGCATACCGAATCTTGAGCGTGTCCGATCGATTCATCGAAACTTGGCTAGTGTCTCTTGCTATCTCAACACGTTTAGAGAGCCGGTGGTTTTAGAATTGAACCATTTGCTTGTTCTGTGGCGGGTTGCATAACCCATTGCGCGCTCGGGTGCCACATATTTGCTCCAGATGACGGAGATCCATCTGTACGAGCTCCCCTAGTGTCGCCATCCAGATCGGTATTATAATACGACTCTATACGCCTGCCCGCATGTTGCTCATTCTTAGAACCTCACTCAGTCGCAGTCATGCGAGTGTCTGGTCTTCTGGCGATTCTTGCGGCCACCTCGACCATGGCCCAAGACCACACGATCACCTTCCGAAGCCTGAAAGAAGAGGACTCTGCATCGTCATCTTTGCCTTCAGACTCCTCGTTCGCCTTCGATGGTACCAACTCGGACATAGCACAGCAGCTCTACATCCGTCACCAAGCAGGCGATACAAGCGCAGCAGTCGCCATCAACTCAATTCCAACCGCAGTGACCGACAGACTCGATCCGCTTAAGATAACGTTCGCTGACTTACCTGGCCTGGTCCAGCGTGCGATTCTGTGGGATTCCGGCTTCGGTATCTCTCCTGAAGGTGACCCCGTTCAAATCTGGACGATTGGAGACTATACCATGGCTGATATCGCCGTACCCCAAGACGATATCACTCAAGTGAACTGCACAATGTTACAGTGTCCTCAACCAAACGATGTCCCAGCGTATTCGAGCCAATATTGTTCGGGAACGCAGATCCTCAACGTTTCTCGATGCGTAGTTGACACGTTTGACGACTCTGGGGCGACGAATTTCTTAGGTACAATGTGGTCTACGGGCGGGGATTCCTCTATGACTCCACACATTCGACTGAGAGATCACACGTGGACGGAACCTACCACGGGGATTTCCTACAGCGTCTACGCTGTTCATACGGTTTCTAGCGCCGACGATCCGACGTGGAACCAGTGTCCTGCTAACGATGGCTACTTGTCGTTGATTGTTCCTTGCCACAAGAGGAGCGAGTTTACAGACGCTGAAATGGCTGCAATGACGAAGCCGACAGGAACTGCGTGGGTCACAACGTGGCTGAAAGACGAATTCGCTGTGGAGGATTCAGGATTTGAAGAACTTTTGCTGATCCCGATCATTCTAGTGGTAATCGCTGCTATGGGGATCGGCTGGTTCTGCTGGAAACGGAGCACGATGCTGAAAAGAGAACAGTCTTCGTCTTGTGATTTTGACGTGGTTTCTCCGAACTACTTGGATGTAGCTGCACACCAGCAAGCTCTTCGACACACGGTGACGACTACAAGTCACGGTCCGTCCATTTCCAGTCACCCTGACGACTACGAGAGTGCTGGTTCCAACCAAACGTTCAAGATATTGCTGCATAGTCAACATCTTCATGGAAATCGAATTCCGTACGAGAATCTTCTTTTCCAGACGGAATTATCCAAAGGAGCGTCAGGAGAAGTCTGGATCTGCCGGTACGGAGGTCAACAGGTCGCAGTGAAGAAGCTACTACACACGAAAGACCAGAAGGCAGAGGACGTGCAAGTTTTCGCTGAAGAGATCGAGTTGACTGCCAGTATGCTTCACCCTCATATTGTCAAGTTCATCGGCGTAGCTTGGAATAGTCTCAGCAACTTGTCAATGGTGCTGGAATACGTCCCTAGAGGAAATCTCAGGGACTATCTGCACAAAAACTCCGATCTTCTTTCGTGGGCGAGAGATCGGATTTACGTGGCCGTTGCAGTGGCTGAAGCGCTGGAGTATCTACACTCCCGTAGTCCAGCAATTATCCAACGTGACCTCAAGTCCAACAACATCCTATTGACCGAAAGTCTTGAGCCTAAACTCATCGACTTTGGCGTAAGTCGTGGTGTGATGGATACCACAATGACAGCGGGTGTTGGCACGCCATATTGGACGGCACCAGAGATTTTAGAGGGCGATCGCTACACTGAGAAGGCAGATATCTACTCGTTCGGGGTGGTGTTGTCGGAACTTGATACGGGACGGATTCCTTATTTTGACGCAGTGGAAGGGGACGGAACCAGGTTAATGCCGTTCCAAATCCTGCAAGAAGTCATGTTGGGTACGTTGCGACCGAGTTTCTCTGAGGATTGTCCACCTAGGATCCAGCGAATTGCCGCAGCTTGTTTATCGATCGAACCTTCGGATCGTCCGACAGCGCAGGAGCTAGTCCAGTGGCTTGAAGGAAGACACAGTGAAGCATTGTAATTAACGTGAAATGCAAGCCGAGTTGGGTTGTTGGATGGCACTGATACGCCGAAGCGTCATCAGTCGCCGTCCATTCCAAGATTTGACTCTCGACCAGTTGGCATGGCCGACCACGACACGATCTCGTTGCGGAGTTTGGCGTCCGTTTCGTCATCTTCGAGCTCGTCATTTGAGTTCGACGGCACCACTTCGGATATTGCGCAGCAGCTTTTCATCCGCCACCAAGCTGGTGATGCCGGCCAACGAGTCAATCTCACTAGGATCCCAGCCGCTGTTTCCGATCGACTGGATCCGCTCAACATTAAATTCAAGGAGCTTCCTGGTCTCGTCCAACGTGCTGTGCTCTGGGACACAGGCTTTGCCATTTCACCTGGTAATAACCCAGTACAGATCTGGACCATGCAGAACTACACGATGGCAGACATCGCAGTGCCGAAAGCTGACGTCTCCTACGTGGACTGCACGTATCTCAACTGTTCTCAGCCAAATGGAGTGACAGCACACTACGCACAGTACTGTACCGGGTGGCAAATGCTCAACGTTTCTCGATGTGTAGCCGATAACTTCGAAGACCCGGGAGCTAGTGGGTACATGGGGATGATGTGGTCTACTGGCGGGGAGCCAGATATGATCCCGTTGATTCGACTGAGGGAACACACGTGGGGGCAGGATATTCCCCAATTCGGTGGTCGTATTACTTTTCACGTCTCCGTTGTACATACGGTGCCGAATGAACTCGATCCGGCTTGGGATGAGTGTCCCCTAGACAAAGGGTATGCATCACTGACAGTGCCGTGCCACAGAAGAATCGAGTTCACGGACGAGTACATGGCTGCAAACACGACGATCCCGACGGAACGGAGTGGGTGACTACGTGGCTGAAGCAGGAGTTTGGGCAGGATAAACATCAGTCGCAGCTACTACTGTTCTCAATCGTCTTAAGTGTCATCATTGCTCTAACTGGGATTGGTCTGGGATGGCTCGGTTGTCGACAAAGATCTAAGCCGCAGAAGGAAAAAATTGGAGGTCAAAAGGATGGTAAGAGAAGCTCACAGGAGAGATCCATTTCGATCTCCAGTCCGAAGTCCCTTCGTGGTTCAGCGATCCAGAGTCTCCACTATGAGAGGGCTGGATCCAACAAGACACTGCAGATCCTACTGGGTAGTGAACATCTCGAGGGAAAACGAATTCCCTACGACTCTCTAGTATTTGACAGTGCTATCTCAAAAGGAGCATCGGGAGAAGTTTGGGTC
This sequence comes from Phytophthora cactorum, assembly GCA_016864655.1. NCBI lineage: Eukaryota > Oomycota > Peronosporomycetes > Peronosporales > Peronosporaceae > Phytophthora > Phytophthora cactorum. The sequence goes on from NHQK01000080.1 coordinate 142,875, forward strand.
TGCGAGTACAATGGCCAGAAGGTGGCGGTGAAGCGACTTCTTCAGAGAAAAAAACAGAAGCGGAGAGCGTGCAGACCTTTGCCAAAGAAATTGAACTGAGTGCCAGTCTCGTTCATCCGAGTATCGTCGAGTTTATCGGCGTGGCTTGGAATAGTCTCGACAATTTGGTGATGGCTCTGGAGTTTTTACCGACGGGGAGTCTTAAAGATTTTCTTGAGAAGAACAGTACCGATTTATCGTGGGCAAGAGACAAAATCTACATTGCCATTGGAATCGCTCGTGCGTTGGTGTATCTCCACGCCCGTACACCTCCTCTGATCCATCGAGATCTCAAGTCCAGTAACATTCTACTCACGGATTCATTAGAACCGAAGATCATCGACTTTGGCGTGAGTCGTGGTCTCATCGACCTCACAATGACGGGGGGGGGGGGGGGGGGGGTAGGCACACCGTACTGGACAGCACCAGAGATATTGGAAGGCAAGCATTACACGGAGAAGGCGGATATCTACTCGTTGGGCGTCGTGTTGTCCGAGCTTGACACTGGTAAGGTTCCCTATCATGACGCCGTGACGGAAGACGGAACCAAACTGAAGCCGTTCCAAATCTTAAAAGAAGTCATGTCAGGGGCGATGCGGCCGAGTTTCTCTGAAGAATGTCCACCTAGAATTCAAAGAATTGGTGCAACGTCTTTATCACTTGATCCATCGCTTCGTCTGACGGCACAGGAACTCGTTCGACAGCTTGAAGGCGGGGATAGCGAAGCAGAACAGTAACGATCTACAAGCTACAGCAGTAGTATCCCATCCACGACTTGAACACTGTAGCTCACGCACCAAAATCAATCTGCATACCATTTGTTCTAGCAAATAAAGGCTTGGGTACATACCTATGCAACGGCTCGGATGCGATGGATCTTCATCAAATAATCATCCCCCCCCCCCCCTGATTGTCTACAGAAGTACCACCTTAAACCGCGTTCAATGCTTTGGAATCCAGTTCGAAAGGATCAACTCGCGAGGTTCACCTCGTCGTCTCCGTCCTCATTCGTGTTCGATGATTCGAACTCGAATACACGCGCGGGTCTTAGCTCTTTAACTCGAATCGGACTACAATCCAAAACTCGAACAAGACCGAGAAGGTGCAAGCTTTTTTGCGGAAGAAATTGAGCTGTCTGCAGGCTTTGTTCACCCAAATACCGTTGAATATATCGATGTACGCTGAAAATCGCGAAGGTGCTGGAATATCTACATATATGTACATGTACACGCTCAAGAGTGAGAACTCTATGCAGTGGCAACGCTCCTGTGTTCCATCGTCAACCAGCATTTTACTATCAAAAAAAATAAACTGGAGGCACAACTGATCGACTTCACTGAGGCTGGAAGAGGTACAGCGCTTTTGGGGTCTTGGAAGGCGATCGCTACACAGAGCAAGCGGATTTCTCTTTTGATGCAGTGACGGAAGATGGAAGAAAAGCGAGGCATTTCAAAATTGAAGCTTCTCAGAGGAATGCCCGCCTAGAACTCTACAGGTAGCATCGGCTTGCCTTTCTCACTCAAATCAATGAGTCCCAACTGCTAGAGTGTATGTTTGTAAAATATTAGCTGGAAACTGTTCCCAACAAATAAAAACTAGCTTTATCTGCCTACAGCGACCGGTGCCAATGATTGTTCTCCATGATACTACGATGCCTCGAGACGTCAGGATCGGGTCCTGGTCTTGCAGGTGTGTGCAAAAAACCAAACTGCACACAGTCGGACAATACAACGAGGTGTATCATTATTTACTGCAATATTTCCGAGTACTGTGAGATCTCGAGGGGCGGGTAAGGAGGCCCTCTACTTGCGGTTATCGACAATCTGTGCATGTAGTATGGTTAGCGTTAAAAGCTCGAGAGGCTACCGTTGTTGAAATCGCGAAGGTATCTAGGTTATCACCGACTGGAGCGTTTCAAAGACTGGCAAGAAAAGTGAAAGTCGTGATCGTTAGACTAACTGATCCCATCCGTGGTAATTCGTGACGGAGTTAGGTTCAGACACTGGCCTCTTTCGTTCTGAGCACACTGCGTTTCTTAAGCTGCATTCTTAGGAGAGACCCGTTTCGCCGCCACCTTGCTCCCAGGTGCTTCATTCTCCACGCGTTTCCCATTCCAAGATTTGCCGACTTCGGCCCAGAACTCTTTCAAACTACCGTCTTTTTCAGCATTCTACGAGATCATTTAATGATATCGGTAGTACGAAGTCTGGAGTCGACCTCGTCATCGATCCTACAATCGGACGACTCGTTCGTATTTGACGGCACCAATTCCGACATCGCTCGACAGCTGTATATCCGCCACAACAAAGGAGATGTCGGAGATCAAGTCAACTTCACTTCGATTCCTGAGGCTATAGCGGCCAGACTCGACCCGTTCAACATCAAGTTCAACGACTTGCCGGGACTTGTCCAGCGTGCGGTGCTCTGGGACTCGGGCTTTGCCATTTCACCGACAAATGAGGCAGTGCAGATCCGGACGATAAACAACTTTACCATGGCCGAACTTGCAGTCCCAAAGGACGAAGTCAGTGGTGCTGACTGCACATTCAAAAACTGTTCGCAGCCGAACGGCGTGACTGCGCACTACACACAATATTGCACTGGTGATCAGATGCTCAGCGTCTCACGCTGCGTCGTGGACATTTTTGAAGATAAAGACGCTGTTAACTACTTGGGCGCGATGTGGTCTAGAGGTGGAGACCCCGACATGGCTCCGCTTATTCGACTGAGAGAGCACAGCTGGACCGACCCCAGTTCCAACATGTCCTACAGCGTCTACGCTGTGCATACAGTCCCCAGAAACTTGGCTGCGACTTGGGATCAATGTCGTCCCGACAAGGAATACGCGTCGTTGGCAGTTCCTTGCTACAGAAGCGATAAAATTACCGTCGAGATGGATGAGGCGCTGACCACACCACAAGGAACGGCTTGGGTGACGACGTGGCTGGACGACGAGTTTGCTGAAAAATCCGGTCAAGGTCTAGGTACTCTGGTGCTGGTCCTGATCATCGTGGGTGGTGTTCTCGCTCTTGGCTTGTTTGGACTTGGATGGTACTGTTGTTGTCGTCGAGCCAAGAGAAGAGAGGAGAAACCAGCGCTAGGAGCAGACGACTTTGACGTCGAGTCTCCCGTTTATATGACGCCAGAGTTAGCGAAGCCCCCGACCGCTTCTTCCGGACGACTCACTCAACAATCTTCTGTCTTCAGCCAGTCGTCGATAGACTTCGAGAGCGCCGGTTCAAACAGAACGCTCGAGATCCTGCTCAATAGTCCGCATCTTCAAGGTCGACGCATTCCGTACGAGAGCGTCACCTTCAAAAATACTCTGTCAAAGGGGGTTAACGGAGAAGTCTGGGTGTGCGAGTACAATGGCTACAAGGTCGCTGTGAAGCGCTTGCTCCAGGGCAACCAAAAGGCAGAGACCGTCCAAGCATTCGCCGAAGAGATCGAGCTCAGTGCCAGTCTCGTGCACCCCAACATCGTCGAGTTCATCGGCGTAGCGTGGAATAGTCTCAATAATCTCGTCATGGTCCTGGAATTCTTCCCTCGAGGTAATCTACAAAACTATCTACACAAGAACTCGGATTTACTGTCTTGGGCGAGAGATAAAATCCAGATGGCCGTAGCAATCGCCCATGCTCTGCAGTACCTGCATGATCGATCCTCTCCAATTATCCATCGTGATCTCAAGTCCAACAATATTTTACTTACGGAAAAATTGGAACCCAAACTGATCGACTTTGGCGTGAGTCGCCGACTCGTTGAGCTGACCATGACAGCAGGGATCGGTACACCGTTCTGGACAGCTCCCGAAATCTTGGAAGGCAAGCGATATACGGAGCAGGCAGATATTTATTCCTTCGGTGTGGTGTTGTCGGAGCTGGACACGGGTAAGATCCCGTACTACGACGCTCTTACTGAAGGTGGTGGGAAGGCCAAGCCCTTCCAGATTCTTCAGGACGTCGTGGATGGATGTTTACAACCAACTTTTACGCAGAGCTGCCCTCCACGAATTTATCGAGTTGGGTTGGCCTGCTTGTCGTTTGATCCGTTGTCCCGGCCGACTGCGTCGCAGCTGATCCGAGAGCTTGAAGGAAATACTACGGATATGGTGTACACCCTTTGAGAGCTGCCGTAGACCAGAGGATGCATTTGAAAATGGTTACTATGTAGTAAGGTTACGTGTGTTCCGTAATGAAAAAAAAAGCTACAATGTTATCTCCAGAAGAAAGCGGCAACTTGAAGTCCGTTCAAATCTTACAGAGCTCCTCACGTTCTCAGTGCAGGTGCACCCAACGTACCTGGTAAGTTTACCAGGTTTTACCGTAAACTTTGACCCCCGGTTGCTTACGCCAGGCGTGGCACCAACACGCAAACGTGTGTTCCAGCATCTGCAGACACCCTACAGTTGTTCAGCCGTACATGGTTCTTTTTAGAGATGTATTGACTGTCCTAGCTTCGCTAAAAGCATCGGGCAATGGCGACAGTAGAGTTGGCACAGGTAATGCTCAAGCATTCGCTGCCGCTGCTGGATATGATGCCTTTTTCAAGGTTTCGAGGTCAACTACACGCTTGATCGCTGTGGCTTTTAGATGCAACCGAACATCTGCGAGCCTCTTTGCTGTGACCCTTTTTGGTCAGTCCGGAAATCTGGACGTCATGCTCCGACTCGATGCAAATCCCATCGCTACAGTACCAGCCGATTGCCACGCTGCTCATCATTCTAAGAATCGCAGGCTCTCCATGACAATGAAGGGGGTGACTGTTCTTGCAGTCGCTCTTGCACTCCCCTCGAGCATGGCGCAAGGTCACACGATAAGCTTGCGGAGTCTGGAATCAAATTCGTCCTTTGTCTTCGATGGTACCCACTCCGACATCGCCCAGCAGCTCTACATTCGACACAAAGCAGGCGACACCGACACCAAAGTCTCCCTTGACTCGGTTCCCGTTGCAGTAGCCAACCGCCTAAGCGACCTCAACATCCAGTTCAGCGACTTACCTGGACTCGTTCAACGCGCAGTGCTCTGGGATACAGGCTTCGCGCTCTCTCCGTCGAATGCCCCAGTCCAAGTCTGGACAATGCAGGACTACACCATGGCAGATATCGCCGTACCCAAAGATGAAGTCAGCGGAGAAGGATGCACGTTTAAGAACTGTACGCAGCCAAATGACGAGTTGGCTTACTACACTTTGATCTGCTCAGGCGCTCAGATGGTCAACGTGTCGAGGTGCGTTGCTGATACGTTCGTGGACTCGGCTGCAACCAGCTACTTGGGCTCAATGTGGTCGGTGGGTGGAGGAGACCCGAGCATGGTTCCGCATATCCGACTTCGAGATCACTCGTGGGTGGATCCCGTGACGGAGGTTTCGTACAGTGTCTACGCTGTTCACACCACTTCCGTGGCTGATGATCCGGCTTGGAACGTCTGCCCTGCAGATGATGGCTACGGGGCGTTGACAGTGCCATGTCATAGGAGAGACGAGTTCACGGATAAAGAGATGGCAGCTATGAACACGCCGACTGGAAGCGCTTGGGTGACGACGTGGCTGGAGGAAGAATTCGCTGAAGGCTCTGGGTTTGACCTGCTGTTGCTGGTTCCGATCCTGGGTGCTGTGGTATTGATTGTAGCGATTGGATTTGGATGGGTTTACTGGAAACGGAAGGACAAGAGCAAGATTGAAGACACAGTGTCCACCACGTGTGACCTTGCTGCAGTCTCGCCGCAATACATGAGTGGAAGCACTGTACCATTGCCGAAATACGCGTCTGGCACACCCGAGCACGCTCTTCGCCCCACAGTCATGACGACCCAGGGATCGCTCCTCTCAAGTCAAGTAGGGCGCTATGAGAGTGCTGGCTCGTGCAGAACGCTTAAGATTCTACTCGGTAGTCAGCATCTAACGGATAAACGGATGCCCTACGAGAGTATAGTGTACCTGCAGGCATTGTCAAAGGGGTCATCGGGAGAAGTCTGGCTGTGTGAGCACAACGGACAGCAAGTCGCGATCAAGAGATTGCTACAGAACAAACAGCAGAAGGCTGAGAATGTCCAGGCATTTGCTGAAGAGATCGAACTGACGGCTAGTCTTGACCACCCACATATTGTCAGATTCATCGGCGTGGCGTGGAACACTCTCAACAACTTGGTAATGGTGCTGGAGTACGTTCCCATGGGGAGTCTGCAAAACTATCTGGACCAGAACGCAGACTTGTTGTCGTGGGCTCGAGATAAAATCCACATGGCTGTCGGCGTCGCACAAGCGCTGGAATATCTACACAGTCACACGCCGTCTTTAATCCACCGCGACCTCAAGTCGACCAACATTTTGCTGACTCATATGCTAGAACCGAAGCTCATTGACTTTGGAGTGAGTCGTGGAAGTGTTGAACTCACTATGACAGCTGGAGTGGGCACTCCATACTGGACAGCACCCGAGATCCTGGAAGGCAAGCGGTACACGGAGCAGGCAGATATTTATTCGTTCGGTGTAGTGCTGTCGGAGCTGGATACTGGCAGAATCCCATACCACGACGCGTTGACGGAAACCGGGGGCAAAGTGAAGCCTGTCCAGATCTTACAAGATGTTGTGTCGGGCATGTTGAGGCCAACGTTCTCCAAGGATTGCCCTCCACGGATACAGCGAGTGGGCTCAGCTTGCTTGGCGCAGGATCCGTCGAGTCGTCCGACGGCACAACAGCTGATCAAAGAACTCGAAGGAAAAGAAAAAAGTGGAGGCGGAGAACACTATGCCTTGTAAAGTAGTGAGCATAATATCTATCAAAAATCAACACGCGACGTACACAGGCTCCATCTATTAGCGCATACTTAAGTACCTCGATTTGTTTTACCCAGTCAGCTAGTCGAACTCGTCGTCGTCAAAGTCTTCGTCGAATTCATCGTCATCAAAGTCCCCTCCGTCTTTATCGTCGTCGTCATCGTCGTCATCGTAGTCCCAGTACTGTCCACATCAAGCAGCACATTCATTAGACCACAGCCCCCTCTTACAGACTTTCTCCAACTACTCACCCCGTCTGCTTCCAGAGCATTGTTAATATACTCCATGAACTTGCCTAGCCGATCCACGTCCTTGTCCGTGTATTGCTCCAGCGACAGATCCACCAGCAGATCGTACGTCTAACACAGTTCACAACAGTGAGTCTCTCTCTCTTCTGTCCTCCAAAATGTCCTCCAATTGCCTCTCACCTCTGGAGAAAAGTCCACCTCATGAACTCTCCCATGCTCGATAAGAGCCATCACGTCCTCATATCGTTTCTGCTGCATCACAGCCACCAACACGGGCTGGAACGTCTGCTCTGTGGGGTTCACATCGTGCTGCGCCGTGATGTTCTTGACGATCGTCACAGCCTCGTCCACCCTGTGCGAGTCCACCAGCGCCTTAACCAGCGCGTCTACTGCCGGTAAATCCACCAGAATGGCCTTCTCCTTAGCCGCTTGAAACAACAGCAGTGCGTCCTCCAGTCGCCTCGCCCGCAGACATGAGTCCAGCGTGTAAATGGCTGCCAATTGCGTCGCGTCGTCCGTCTCGAAGCCTGGATGGGATAGGAGAAACCGCATGATCTGTGCAGCCCTCGGAGCCTCGTGTGGCTGTCCACGCTTAGCGACGAGCAGCGCCAGACGCTGTAGCAGCTGAGGGTCCTGGGGTGCAGACTCTTGTTGCAACTTGTCGAAGGCCGCGAGAGCGCGTGAGGACTCCCTACGAGCAATGCTACTCTCCAGCACAAGTTTGACATCTACTGAAGCTGTTGGCAACGTGCGCGTGGCCGCCGAGCTCGACAGGCCGCGTAGCAGCACTCGCCGCACGACGCCTCGGGGCACGGAGCTGCTCAGCATATTGATCGATGACGGACTTGTTTTCAACCAATGGTGGGTCGATTTGTTTTAACGAATCGTTGACTGACGATGTTGAACTGGTTTTAGCTTGCGTATCATTGTCCGAGTTGCCGACATGGCTCCACGCCCAGAGTCTCCTCGTGCAAGCTCTACAGACTATGCAGGGAGCTACGAGTGCGTCGACGACGAAGATCTGGTGCTGGAACATGTGCTGGTGCTGTTCCGCCATGGAGATCGGTCCCCTATCAGTCGCAACATCAGCGCCAAAGTGAAGATGACGCAGCACGAAACGGATTTTTGGGTTTCTCGCTTGGCTGAACTCAGCGTCGTTGGGGCGCTCAACAGCGGGACGAGAGTAGCAAACTACCATGACGGTGAGTGCAGCGAGGAGAGCTGCTTCGGTCAGCAGTTTGAGGTGCCACCGCCGCCTCAGCAAGGAGGACGTTGGCCCTGTGGACAGTTGACAGCCAAAGGGATCGACATGATGCGAGCCAAGGGGAAGCAACTGAGAGAAAGATACAAGACACTGTTAGAGGACATCGAGGACCCGATCCAACAGGTCTACGTGCAGTCCACCAATATCCGGAGGACCATCCGCTCGGCGCAGAGTCTTCTGGCCGGACTCTTTCCTGAGTACTTTGTGAACGTCAACGCAGACAATAGCCTGGCAGCCAGTGAGAATTTACTGCCGGATAGTAGACTGTTCTTGCAGGATATGCAGACAGATAGGAAAATGAAGAAAGACGAGGTGTTTGTGATCCACGCCGACGACTCGAATAGTCTGGCGCCGCAGCACTCGTACGAGTTGTACCAAGACCTGGGTAAGGTGCTGGCGGAGGAGCTAAGACAACATGCCCCGCCGGGGTTTACCGAGGCGTCACAGACAATCAGCGCGGTCATTGGAGCAAGATCAAGCAAGCTGGTCGCCTGGACAGGATGTCAGTGTGTCAATTCTAGATACGTTTGCTATGTTGCTGTTTCTGACTGTATGCTTGTATATTTCGCCATTTTCTTCGTGACTGAAGTGCGTGAAGTGTTGGTCTGCCGTCAAGCTCACGGCCTGGCCTTCCCGGACGGCCTGAACCAGCAGCTCTTCGCACAGATCTGCGAGTACGACGCCTGGTTGTGGCACCACCTGTATGGCAGGATGGATTTCTGTCGGACCAGCTTCAAGGCCGGCGTGCAGCGCATCTATTCGTACCTGACCAGCGTCACCCAGGTCTGTTGTCTGTAGGTTTGAATGCCTTCTTTTAGCCCCTGCTTACGTTGTCTCATGCTGCTGCAGGGCGCTACCAAGCACAAAATGTCGCTCTTCTCGGCGCACGACAACTCGCTCGTGGCGCTCGTGAACGCGCTGCAGCTTCAGGTTCCGCGCGTGATCCCTCTGTATGGCGCCATGCTGACCTTCGAAGTCTTCCGGCACCGCGTCACGGGCGAGTTCTACCTGAAAGCTCTGTTCGAAGGGGTTGAAGTGACCTTCGCGAGCCACGAGCACTCGGCGCTGTGTTCGTTCGCCGTGTTCCAGCAAGCGGCACAGAGCTTCCTGCAAGTGCAACGACCTGACGCCGCGTTGTGAACGTACCTAATTATTTGTCCACCAATAGGGTCCTCCATTGTCCGCTTCGGTGACACGCCGTGACGTAACTCGCATCTGATTGGGCAAAATTAATAAAGCGCTAAATGGTCCCATTCCTTATGAAAGGTTTTAAGGTGCGCCACACAAATAGCAAAAGAGGTTGAAAGATTTAAATGTCACTTCGCAATCTTCCAGCAGAGCCTCGAAAGCGTCCACCGAAACCGAACCTGATAATGGCTACATCCTCTTCGACTAGTCGCGACTTGGCACTGCGTCATGTGCTCATGTTCCACCGCCACGGAGATCGCACGCCCGTGCTCACGTCTATCGGTACCAAAGTGGAGCCGACACAGGAGGAGAAGGACTTCTGGGCCTCCAAAGTGGCTACATCTGAGCAGATCGAACTGCTTCAACAGACTGCCAAGGCTGTGGGCGCCGACGAGAAGCAGCCTCCGGTCATTCGGCCCTCGAAGGAGTCCCAATATCCCTACGGACTCTTGACCCAGAAGGGCGTCCAGCACATGACAAACAAAGGACGAACGCTGCGAGAGCGCTACGGACAGCTGGTGGACGACGACGTCAGAGTCGAGGACGTCTACGTACTCTCCAGCAGTGTACCACGTACCATTGAATCGGTACAGTGTTTGCTACGAGGTTTCTTCTACGAGGAAAATGACCAGAAGAAGGCCCCGCAGTTCTACGTGCACACATACAAGCACAATGTACTGGCGCCCATGCATCCGCTACAGGTGTTTAACGAGATCGAGCTCATTGTACACGACGATGTACTGAATTTAAGGAGCAAAATCGACCGTGAAGCCATGGAGAAGCTCGCTCTGCATTTGCGCGAGTGTCTGGGGGTACCGGACGACCAGCCGCTGTCTTGGACGGCGGTTCGTGACGCGCTGACGTGTCGGGAAGCTCACGGTTGGCCCTTCCCTGAGGGTGTAGACCATGAGATCTTCGAGCAGGTCGAGGCCTACGACACGTGGCTCTGGCAGCGTCTGTACCATCGCAAGGACTTCTGCTACCGAGCGTTTAAAGACGGCGTGAAGGAAGTCTATGAGTTTGTCAAGTCGGTGGTGGACAAGGAGCAGCCAGCGAAGATTTCCTTCTTCTCGGCTCATGACAACTCGATCGTGGCGCTGCTGGGAGCTCTGCAGATCGATGTGGGCTCGCAACTGCCCGAGTACGGCACCATGCTGGCGCTGGAAGTGTACGAGGACATGGCTACACATGAGTTCTTCATCAAACCGCTGTACGAGAACGAGGTGGTGACTTTCGCAGGCCACAAGCACGACCCACTGTGTCCATTCTCGCACTTCGAGTCGCTGGCGCTTGACTTCCTGTCCTACAAGGCTCAGCAGACAGAGCAACTAGAGTAAGGCTCGAGTCAGTGTACATGTAGATATACTACTTCCTGGGTGTCATTGAAGCGGCCCAGGTGTGACTCGTAACTAGTGGACTACGCGCAGTCCGAGCATCGTCCTGGACGAGCTTATCTCTCGCGAGGATGTCCATGAAATCCGTGCCTTTGTACTTGGAATCCTTCCACCACGCTTCCCTGTCGTCGTCGTCTTCCTTCTTCGTCTTTGGCTTGGCTATCGCGCTCTTCTTAAAGGTATTCAGCATAGTCGCCTTTGGTTTTTTCTCTCGGCCCTTGCTGCTACCTCCAATCCCCCACCAAGACGGTGGATCCAGCCACCATTCCCTCGCGTCCGACTCCTTCGCTGTAGCTTTCGCGTTTTGGTTGAGTTTCCACAGCTCCAGATTCTTGGTTTCTATGGCTTTTAACAAGGACTCGAAGCGCCAAAACTCGCTCTCCACGTACAAATCCCGCAGCAGTTTTGGGTCGGATGGCAAGATTCCGTCACGTAGGAAGCGTAGAATGTGACGGAAGAGTCTCCAGTCTCGATCCACGCGGAAGCAGCCACTTTCAGCGGCACTGAGCGGAGAATCGTCTTGCACGAAAGCGGCGAGCAACGACGCTGAGTCTTTAAACGCCACTGCTGCTGAGAGTTCAAAGAGCTGTCCACCGACATCAACAGTCACGCGACGATCACTAGCAGCAGGGAACGAGGCGAGGCAGAACCAGTCGGACGAACGGGAAGCCTCGAAGCGCTCACGCTCAGAAGCCAGCAGTGCGTGTTGAAGCAGCAGTTTGCGCTTTTCACGGCGGATGAAGGCTCGCTGCTTCGCAACCTGGTGATTTAGCAAAGTGTTAGTAGTGGACTTTCGAGTGGAGACAGGATGCAACGTACTCGTTCATACTGCAGCTCGAGGTGTTGTCGCTTGGACGCCACGACGGTGCTATGCAGCAGAGCCTGCTCCTCTTCTTGGGTCTGCAGAGCTCGCTTCCATCGCTCTCGACTGTGGTCATCGCTGACGCCGTCGTCGAAAAGAGCCTCGGTTGAGTCTGGGGCCCATGCAGAGCCCTTGCGAGGCTTACGCGAAGACATGGACGCTCACAAGTGGCAGTTATGCACGAGACTCAGCACCTTTGAAAGGTCACCAACAACATTCTCAACAAGAGAGCTGGGATTAAAGCTTAAGCACCTACAATGCAGCTACAAGGCGAATGCAGCTAGAAGTGCCGTTATGACGGAGATCAGTGTGAAGATCTTGCGAGAAATGTTGGCAGTGCCGGTCTCCGAAGAGGCTGACTCTGCGTCCGATCCCACTGCAGGTCCTGGTCCAGAGATCGACGCTGACGAAGCTGTGCATTCTCCTTCGAACGCAAGCGAGAGCGACGAATTGACGCACTGGGTGTTCCGAAAGAGACATTCGTTGCCGTACGTGACGCCGTCCGAGCCGCAGAGAGGACGGAATTCCTTCGTGCAGACGCTCTCGGCACAGATTCCTGAGCCTGATGTAGAACTCGCAAACCCCACAGTGTCTCCGCCGTCAGTAGCGGTCGAACTGCTGCATTCTCCGTCAGATAACATCGTCACTGACGGATTGGAGCATTGCGCTCGTCTCAGGAAGCACTCGTTGCTGTAGGTCTGTCCGTCGGAGCCGCACACGGGCGTGTACACGTCCAGACACGCGAACTCTTGCAGACAAGAAGCGTCGCTTCCACTTTCGCTGCTACCACTGCCATTTCCACTGTTACATGCTCCGTGTGACACAATCTCGAGTGTGTCGTCGCCAGACGTGCATTTTGTCTGGTTGAACGCGCATGAATTGCTGAAGGTCTCGCCATTCGAGGCGCACACCGGGTCGAAGATCGCCAAGCAGGCGAAGTCGCAGCTAGAAGAAGAAGAACCAGAGGACGTCAGTGCTGCCATTTAACCAGAAGCGCTGAAGCCTTGACGGGTTCGACGAGGGTTCGGAAATAGAGACCAAAGTGGGTTCCTGGAAGCCAACTTCAACCTCCTATCGCTAAAGTTCATTTTAGTATTGGCATTGGGCAATGCTCTTCTTGCTAGTTTTATTGCTCTTGTCATGCTTGTTGGCTTAGGGGCGGAAGAGCTACATGTAGAAGTAGCCATTTGCAATCGTCCTCGACGGTGATTGGCTGGCGTCTTGATATGCTTGCGGGAGATGGCTACACTGCAGCTGGAAGTTGCCTTTTTGTGTTGTCATTGTCTGATCATCGCCCTCATTGCTCACCTTCGCCGTGTACAGTCAACCAGCCATGCTACAAAGCCTACAGATCCTTCAGTTCGTATTGCAAGTCGCAGTTTTGGTACTGGTCGTCGTTGCCGTAAATCTGCAGTCGTGGGCAGTCATCGAGCTCAAGGACTTGGACAAACCTTCAGCCAGCGATGACAACACAGTGAACCAGCTCACGTTTGCACCCGACGGCTACTGCTTGCGACTCAGCAACGGCAGCTCTGAGTGTCAGCCATTTCTTCACGCCATTCTCGAGAACTCCCGACAGCCTGACGACTGGCCAAGTGGAGGCCCCGACGCTCTCGCAGTGCTCCCGTCACATCTAGAGGGAGACAATGCTAGCCACCAGGACTTCGTTACCAGCCAGGCTCTGTCCTGCTGGTGTCACACACGCGGAGAACTCACGTGGTACATGCAAGGCGCTCAAAATGTGGCGTGCCTCGTGGTGTTGGAGACCGTCACGTACACCATGACGCTGTGGGGGCTTTTTGCGACTGTGAGTCTCGGACTGTCGTCGGTGTTCTTCTTCCAACGCACCTTCACGGCTTGTCACGCATTGACCAGCTTTACTAGTGCACTGCTTGGGCTCTTGGTCACATTGGCGTGGTGGTACTATAGCAGCAACTACATCGACCGCGACTACCTGAACGATCTTACGTTGAACTGGCACCACGGTGGGTCCTACCACTGCGCCCTCGTAGCGTTTGCTCTAGCAACTGCAAATGCGCAGATTGCGTTCGATGCCACGGGTCCTGTTGGTGTTCCGAAGTACACTCGACGCTTCATCCGGCCGACGTCAAGAATGCAACAACCCAGTGACTGGGACCCGCTGGCCTGCCCAGCCAACTATCTCGTGTAAAATATCGAAGTGGTCTGCAACTCACCCGAGTATTATTATAATACCTATCGGCACATCTAAGCACAAACTTGTCCAGTTGGTGCGTGGAAGGAGTCAAGAAGTCAAGAAGTCTAGAAGTACGAAAAGGAACATCAAAGCGCAAACTGGTACTTATTCAGGAACTGTGACACATGATGTGTTTGCGAGGCGAAATAGCAACTGGGGAGCGCCGTAAAAAGTCTCTGATCGCTGTGCCTCTCCTTGATGTCGTTGCTTCTCAAGAAGCCCACGATCGACATCTTCACAAACGTAGATGGCTTCCCAATCGAATAAAGACGTGATAGCGCTGCTCGATTTCCTCGTCAAACGTTGCAAATTTGAATTCAGCCCCCCCCCCCCCCCTTCCTGGTCTGTCATAGTTAGTGAGGGGGGGGAAGCGCGCAGCAGTTAGAAGCTCCTCAATAATCCACAGTGACATTACCAGCTTCGGACGATCTTCTTTCTTCTCGATCTTGCCAAACCATCCCTCATTTGGACTCGTAAAGCAGACCATTTGAACACCGACTAGGCGATCCATCCATACAGACAAATCACACCATCCCGGGCGTCTGCCTCGCTTTTCAGACAAAGTTTTTCCATCGGAGATTGAAGTTTCGTAGCCTTGTCGACCACTTTTCCACCTTTCCAGACGACAACTTCAAAAAGAACGTAGTGATCGTGATTTTCTTGTTCTCAAAGCTGTAGCGAGTGAAGAATACGCGAAGAAAACGGAGGTACCAACTCCTACGCCACGTATATAAAACATGGTTTAATAGGAGTAATTTTTCGAAGCTCAAGACAACGTTGGGCGTCTCACCTGGTGTCCCCGTGTGACCGTGACTGCTTCCACATCTCTTTTCAGCAAGCGAAGGACAGCGGCGTAGTGCACAGCATAGCACTAACGCCCGAAGAACCTGGACTTGAACTCCATCGGCAAATTTCTTAGGAACTCAATCGTCGTACTCTCGTCGCTTCACTTTCTTTGATTCTCCCTCAAAGCAAAAAGCGGGTCCTACCCACATCAATCAATCATACAGTGCCACCGACATTCACACCCATTCATGTTCATGATAAGCTATTCGCGCCACAACTTGCCCGCTAGTAAATCTCCGCCATGATGTTCACCACCAGCGCCGTCCAGCCCGAGAACGGGTGGCACCGCTGTCCCTGACCATACTGCCGTCCAGCGTGGATATCGCCGCTGTACTGCTCCCACAGGTATCCAGTTCGCTCGTACTCGCGGTAAATATTGGCAATCACGTTCGCTCGCAGTGCAGTATACGTCGTTGCAAACTCCGCCCGGAACGGACTGGCCGTGCTCGGTTGCGCGTAGTAGTGCAGCGCGTCCAAAGCCAGATAATTGGCGTTCATCCAGATAGCTCCGCGCCAGTACGGGTTGTCTCCTGGCGCGTTCTCTTGCTCGTAGAACTGGTCCCGCGTCGACAAGGAGCGCAGTCCGAACGGCGACCAAAGCTGCGCTGGGTCTGTGATCTGCTTCAGCAATGCAAGCAGCTTCGGAGAGTCCGGTGGCAGTACCTTTAAGAGAAGCGGGAATACGCTGACGTAGCCGACGTGCTTCACGTGCTGCAGCTTGGTGGTACGCGGGACAAACACAGGCAGCATCTGCAGTCCGCCGCGTCCATCGCCCAGCGGGAACATGAAGTTTGGGTGGCTAGTCGGGCACTTGACTTCCTTGGTCTCTATCTGCGCGATAGGAGCCGTAGCGTCGACCACTTGGCCCTGCTCGTTGCGACAGCGCACGGCAACCTGGTACTCTATCACGCCATCCTCACTATGTTCCCCCACATCGAAGTACGACTGAGTTTCCTCGTTCCAGTGGTGCTGGTCCAGGCCAGAGAAAAAGTGGGCACTGTTACTCTCAAAGAGCTGGACGTCAGCGTCCCGGTCGATAAAGGCTGCAAGCTTGGTCATAACATTACTCGAGCGGATCATCCACGACAGCAAGTCCACGTGCATTTCATTTTCGCTTGGAAGCGACGCGCGAGGGTAGTCGTCCAGGCCTGAAGACAGCGTGTTGGAGATAAGCTTCCCGTCGTTCGGGAGGCGCCCGCGCCAGCGGAAACTCGCGTCGTGAGGGCCATACTGCGTCTTCAGGAACCAGCTGTACCAGCGCTTGAGAAACGGGAAAATGGTACGCACAAACGTCTTCAGTTCCTGGTCAGAGTCGGCATTCTCGTGCCACTGCATCATTTTCTCCAAAGCCAGCAGCAAAGTGGGAGGGTTGGCGTGTTCCACGTGCTGTACGAGGAACTCAGCAGGCACACGACGACGCGCAGCTTGGCCCAGAATCTGTTCACGAGCGATGTAGCCATCCTCTTCCATCAAATTAAGCCAGTGAGCGATCACGTCACGTGTGATGCTGTCGTCGAACGCCGAGATGCCGATCTGGTGGAAACCTTCGTCCCACACGAAGCCACGAGGGAAGAAAGACCGCGAAGGGACAGCTGTAAACAGAGGCTTGACGGGGGACTCGACAACCTCAGGCTTCTCCGGATCATGCTGCACCAAGGAGCTGCCGTAGAAGTAGCCTGTACCTCCAATTAAGTTGCTGAAAGCTGCCTTTGCAAACGTCACGAGGCTGTCGTTGAACGGAGTCTCCTCTCCATCATTCGTCTGCCACGTCTTCGTCGAAAGGTGGAATGTTTCCTCGAATTTCTCGTCGAACTGCTGCGAGTACTCGGCCAGCTTTCCAGTGATAAGAGAATCAATAGGAGTCTGTAAAACTTCAGCAGCACTGGACGAGGCAGCTTCATTAAACAGCACATCCAGCGTCACATCGCCTTCTTTGAACGTATCCACATCCACATCAGCAATCGCCTGCACCACAACCAACGTGCTTCCCTCTTCGATGAAATTCTCCAGCTGAATCTCCTTGTCTGTCTTCATGTCCTTACTATTCTCTCCACCAGGACGTCGAGCCAGCAACACCAGTTTGTCCTTCACATTGATCACGTTGGTATCTTTAAGTCCAGCGTAATGCAGCTCCACGCCACGCACAGACGAGCGCGTCTTCAGTTGCACCTGCATCTGGAAGCTCAGCGGCGCTGTGTCCTTGTCACCTTCAGGTCCTTCGCTCTCCAGCACCATCTGCACACACTGCTCGTTCTGCTCTCCACACTGCAGCGTCGTGGGCTCAGCCGTGACTTCCATCAAGTTCTGCAGCTTCTGTCGACACTGCAGCTCCAGACTCTCGTCCCCACAGCCCAGATCCACGTAGAAAAAGAGCGACACCTTGTTATTCTGCACCTGTTTGCGTCTCAGTCGCTCGTCCTGGGGCGTCAATGGAGCTGCTTGTACTCTGGCGGCCCATCCCTGGACCTCTTGTGTCTGTACGCGGGCGTAACTCGTGCTGAGCTCCAGGCGGTTGAATTGGTCCTCCACTTTTTGCAGACCAAAATTGGTCCCGTCGTGCTGCAGCCAGCCGTAGCGTTGAAGTCGGTCTTCCTGTCGACATTGGTGTCGGATTTGGGATACGTCTTCAAGTTGCGACCCCCATAATAGTCCGGCGGACACAAATTCGGGCGCAGTGCGGGACCGAAGACCCAAATATAGACCAGGACGATATGTGCCCCACCGGAAGCGATTCGCCGAGTTGGAGCGCGTCAATTGGTCAAGTGACAGCGCGTCTAAGGGCGCGGACGTGGGCGCCGACAGATCCATGGGCCCGTACAGCGTCGTGTACGTGGAGATGAGCATGGCCACCAGCGACGCGCCGATGTAGACCATCTTGAAGCGCCGCGCGCTCTCCTCCGCCGTCGGGACGGCCATGGGAATTGTTGCTCCACGTGTACGGTATTCAAATGACCCAAAATGGTGTATCCAATCACTATTGTGTACAGAACACAAACTAGTGTCATCGCTGAAATTTGTGTCCCATATCAAATGACGAGTGGGAACCGTACAATATCGCAATTGACGCATTTACGACACGTTACACCGGACATAGCTATTTCCAAGCATTTTGATTGGTGGAAAAATCACCTGCAACCTCTAGATGCATGTTTTGCTCTTCATTTTCGATCCTCCACGTGGCGAGTCTTCGAGTGACAATGGCGCGGGGAACGATGCGCTTGCTAGCGCTACTGGCGACGCTGCTGGTGATCGTGAGCTGGTCCGGAGTGGACGTCGAAGCCAAGAAGAGTCGCAAGGGCAAGGACGCGACGCTCAAGGGCAGCGAGAAGCTGGCGCAGCTTCAAGGCCGCGTGCGTGACGGCGTGATCCCCTTCACGAGCGAACTCTTCGGGCGCTACGCCGTGCGACCGGACCGTCCGTACCATCTGGTGCTGCTGTTCACAGCCACGGCTGCCAAGTACAAATGCGAGACGTGCGCACAGGTATCGCCCGAGTTTGAGGCGCTGGGCGAGAGCTACGAGGCCGCCAAGCAGGTCAAAGTGGACACACGCGATGGACTCGAGGTCTTCTTCGGCGTCGTAGACTTTGAGACCAACCAGGAGGCCTTCGGTATGTACGAGTTCACGTCTGCCCCTCATGTCGTGTACGTGGCGCCCGACCGCTCCATCGACGCGGGCGACCGCATGCCCAAGAAGGCCAAAGTGGAGCCGCAGAACCTCTACAACGTCTACTCACAGGGCAAAGAGGCCGAGGCCATGGCCACTTTCGTCAAGCAACGCACGGGCTTCGAGTTTGCTATCCAGAGATCCAAGACTTTCCTCTACGTGCTGCTCGTCGTGGCGCTGGCCTCGACGGCTCTCACGGCCAAGCTGGTGCTGTCCCACCTGGACTTTGTGCTGGCTAAACTGCGTCGCAAACAGCTGTGGATGACAGTCTCGCTGCTGTTCTACGGCCTCTCTGTGTCGGGTATGGTGTACTGCATCATCCGCAACCCGCCCCCGTACTCGGCCGACCGCAAGGGCAACATCCAGTACTTCCACCCGCAGGGTCGCCAGCAGTTCGTCTACGAGGGGCTCATTGTCGGTGGCTACGACGTGGCCGCTGCCGTCTTCATGATCCTTCTCTCGCAGTGGGCGCTGTACGTGCGCAACCCGGCTGTGCGCTATCTGTCTATCGTGGGCTGCGCTATCGGCTTCGTGTTCATGTATCGCCAGATGACGAACGCCTACAAGTTCAAGAACCGCTGGTACACGGGCTGGATGGGCTTCTAAGGTGGCACTTTGACCCAAATACGCTGCAGTTTGTTACAGTAGCAGACGTGCGAGACGTAAACCTGTTGACAAGAAGAGCTAAAAGCTCAATTTGAACAAGTTGTCTTCACGTCAAAATGCAGTTTGTGTCCGTGTGGTGTGGCCTTGTCACAATGTGAACATGAAGTATGTTTTCTGTTCAAAATCCAGCCAATCGCAGCTGCGTATTACGTCCATCGGACCAAAATGTCACAATCCGTCCTAATCTGAGCCGTCAGTCGCAAATCCGCCACGTAGAGACAGCATCTCATTTCCGTCTCGCCACCTCGCTGTCAACGCCGCTCGCGACGATGGAGGGCTGGCTCACCAAGCGCCGCGACCACATGAATCTCATCTGGCGTACGCTCTCTCCAACCATACAATTCCCACCTTAAAACTCCCAACACAAGTCTCATAAACTATGTGTCATAATTTGTGTCATGTATAGTGGATCGCTATTTCCTCCTGGACGGCAACCAGCTCCGCTACTACCGCAAACGCGGCGACCCTGCGCCTCGAGGGACCTACATTCTGACTGATGGCTGCGTAGTGAGCCCCGTGTTCAATTCCGAGGAGAAACACAAGCACCACGGGCCCGTCTGGATGTTCCGCATCACTTTTGCAGTGGGAGACGCTGTGAGCGGAGAAAAGTCGTACAAGAAGGACCGATTTTTGGATCTAGGAGCCAAGAGCGAGGAGAACGCCAAGGAGTGGAAACGCGCTCTGGAGAACGCCGTGCGGTCGCTGCAAGAGCTCGTAGCGCACCAGAAGAAGCTCAAGACCGACGCCGAGATCTTCCCCACGCCCACACACGTCCCGAGGATGTTGAAGGCCGATGAAGACACGATGTCTCTCTTTAATCTGGACGCAGACAATGTCAAGGCGGAGCAGGCCTGGTGGTTGGCCAGAGTGGAAGGGGGGCTCAGAATCATGCAGGAATGTCCGCTTGGACCCAACGTTGCGGCCAATCTGTACGCACAGCATGCAGCGACGACAAACGGCCTGATCTTCAGTGCGTGTGTGAGCGCGGCGCTGAGTTTTAGCAGCATGTATTCCTTCGCGAACAACATGTTGCTGAGCTTTATGACGGCACTGGTGGCCATTGCCGTGTGCTGCGCTGCGGTGACGCCTACACAGGCTCCCGAGATCCCGAGCTTCCGTGTGTCGCAGGTGGTGCATGGCTCCCCAACTGAAGTCTTCAGACTCATCATGAACCCCAAGAGGTTCCAGAGATGGGACTCAGCGACGGCGACCATGCGCGTGGTGCAGCAGCTGGACGACCACGCGGATATCGTGTACATTACGCAGCGCCCGACGCACTTGTGGCCGCTGTGGCAGAAAGCTCGCGACCTTGTGCTCATGCGCTACTGGAGACGTGAAGAGGACGGATCGTACTTTGTCATGTACCAGAGTATCGAGCACCCGGAGTGTCGTGTGCGTCACAATTATGTGCGTGCGAACTTGCTGGGCGGCGGCTTCGTTATCGCTCCCCAGCGTGTTCCCAGTGGATCTATCCGTACCCTGGTAAGCTACGTGCTTCGTTACGATCCTGGGGGCTGGTCACGGATTTACCACCAGCTCGGTATGGACGTGGATCTGGTGATGCCCATGCTGCGTAGTGTTGTGGGTATTCGCGACGAAATGAGCGCCACGGACTTCATCACGCCCAATGTGTCGATGGCTCCTGCTGCAGAGGGCGAAAGCTCGGAGGTTGGACAGGAGGAGAATACTTTCACGCAGCGCACGAGCGTGGACTCTATGGGAGTTGTGATGGGCGTACAGAAGCTGCAGACCAGTCTCCCGGAGAAGATGTGGGCCGAGCCTGACGCCTCTCTCTTCAGCGTCCGTGGACACAACTATCTGAACGACAAGAAGAAAATTCCTTCGGCGCCGGCGATGTTCCACACTGTGGGCGTGGATCTGTTGTCGTTCGAGAGTGCAGCCGAGAGGTACAACATCTCGTCTCGTCCGGACAGCATCGGCCGCACCAGCTCCAAGTTCACATTCGTTGTGAACATGATCATTCCTAGCCCAGAGAATGTCTGCATGGTCTTCTACTTCCAACCTGTGCGTGACAACGTGTTCGAGGACGGCTCTGGCTTCTCCGAGCTGCTGAACGACTTCTTCGACGGCGACGACCAGTTCCGGAACTCGCGCTTCAAGCTCATCCCCACTGTCGTTGAAGGCAGCTTCATTATCAAACAGTCGGTCGGTTCCAAGCCAACACTGCTCGGTAACAAGCTGAAATGTCCGTACCACCGAGGAGAAAACTACTTCGAAGTGGACATCGATATCTCGTCCAACTCAGTTGCCAACACGGTGGTGGGGATGGTGCAAGGAGTGACCAAGTCGCTGGTGGTGGACATGGCGTTCCTGCTCGAAGCCCAGACCGACGAAGAGCTGCCTGAAGTCATCCTGGGCGCTGTTCGCATGCAGCACATTTCGCTTGACAACCCGCGCCGCATGCCCAAGCTTTCCCCATGAAAATGAAAGTTGTGGACTCCCGGCGCTTCAGGCGATAGTATGCCTGTCAAATGCGCAATACTCAACACAGTTCGTTTGCCTCAATGCTTGCTAGTTCTAATACAATTCCTATCTGTGTTCCTATCCTATCCTACTACAAGCTCATAATTATCTTCATTATCCTACTTACCTAAGGGCCGAGAGCACAGCAAGGTTCGGCTCACATTTGATGCTCACCACTTGTTTGCTTGTCTCGGAGCTGACGACGCTCGAATCGCTCTTCATCACTGGCGTCCTCAGTTGTTTCTTGTGTCGTGAGCGCAGTGCGGTATCAAGATTCGCCTCTGTTGGGAGGAAATTGGCGTGGTCCCAGACGGTGTCGCCCAGAGCGACCTGGTTCCAGAGGTGGCTCACCAAGCTCGCATTGTGCAGGTCGGCATTCGTGAGGAAGCGGAAGATTTTCGCACTGACGCCGCTCTCTAAAGGAGGGACACTTGCTCCAAACAGCGGCAATACGAAGACTCGTTCGGCTCCGCTCATTGATCGAGCCACAGCTGATAACGCGGCCTTCCCAACACTGCTGCCAGTCTTGTCGCCAAAAGCGTACTGCTGCAACTCACGTTCCTTCAACCACAGCGAGTCGTGCGCAGCTCCTGTGCTGCCACCACGTTGCTCCTCACCTTCTCCGCTGACCGGTGACATCTTTCGAGAACGCTTGGCACCATTTCGACTTGAAACTTGAGGGGTAGACGGTGAAGTGAATGGCATCGCCCTCACCCGGACACTCGGCGGAGTTCCACTAACACCTCGGGATGCAAGCAGCCTCGACTGCAATAGCTCTGAGCGCTCTCGATCGCGTCCCGGAGAGGCTTCAAATGGTGAGGAAAAGTCCTTCTTCCAGGTCTCACGATCAATGCGCATCCGCTTGCGAACGCCCTGAAGAACTGGCGATACAAACGTCTCATCGATCTCACTAGACGGAGTGCCGCTCACAGCTGAGCCCGCTGTTGCAATACCATTCGCGTGAGCCACACACGGTGTCTGGTTCTTGCAGTCCTGTTAGAGAAAACAAGGCACGAGGTTAGTAAATGTACAGACGAGTAACAAGGCTACGCTAGGTTCACTTACAATGCAGCGGCAGTTTTCTCCGCAAGGCACTCCAGCCTGAAAGCACTCGCAGTATTTCTTTTGACACGCTGATTTCTTGCAATGACATCCGTGCTTGTGCATCTTCGTGGTCGCCATGCCTGCACTTAAGAGCTGCCGTTGCTGGAGACTCAATTGACCTGGTGGTGACAGGAAGGCTCCAGTCGAAGCACGTCTTCCACCAGACGTACCGACAGACAGCCTACGAGCACCTCCTGGTGTCACTGTAACCACGGTAGCTGTAGCACCGATCTTGGGCTTGAACGCGTTGGGGTTCTTCTCCAGTCGCGACGCGATGGCTTGTTGTCGTACTTCCTCCGTTGCGGTGGTGTTCGCGCAGTCAAGACAATTGCAGCTCTCGTCACAGTATCCACCGCTGGCGAAGCATTCGCAGTACAATTTAAGGCACTTGGACTTCTTGCAGTTGCACGGGGCTTTCTTGGGAGCTTGAGCTGAAACAACCATGACTGCAGGACCTAGTGGAGCTTTAGACGTAGACTGCAACGACATCGTCAGTGAAGTCGATGGTCCTATAGGCGTCGGCGTTTTCAGCATACTGCTGTCGAATGAGGACAGGGCGCTCGGAGTTATCTGCGGTGTCAGCATAGTGTACTTGCCCAGAGCTGTCGCTTCCCGCTTGATCTGCTTGGCAGGTGTGATAGCTAGAGCTACTGCCTGTTGAACGCCCAGTGGAGACCTCCGCATCTTCAGTCCTGATAGGTTGGCCATCGCAGAAGGCATCGAGACGCACTGTGATGCTTTCCGCTTCTTGTTGTTGACAGGAGTCGTTGGCGCTGGAGTTGGCTCCGTCGCTGGGATCAATCTGCGCGCTACTGGTGGAGACAGTGGCGTGTCCATCAGAGCATCAGCTGCATGTTTGGCTCTGTTTTGTTGACTTGGGGCTAGCTTTCGATTAGTGGGGGTCTTGAACTGGTTAACATCCGGCGTTTGTCCGTTCCAAGGGTGCAGCGGTGATCGAGTAGTGCGTGGTGATGCAGCTATTTTGACTGGAGTTTGCAGCAATTTGCGCTGAACATTACTGGAGGACAATGCCTGTTGTCGCTTCTCCTCTACTTTACGACGGCGAATGTATTTCTTCCGCTTTCTACAAGTCAAACGCACAAGGTAGGTCAGTCACGCTTCCAGTCTCCGATCCTTCCAACGTAGGAGACTTACAAGCTGTTGTTGATGGCCTGAATCTCGCGACTATGATGCGAGTCAAACGATGCTGGAGAGTCTCCAAATGACGTGTGGAGCTTCATCTTCATAACGCTGTGACCACCAAGCTTCGACCGTTCGTCTTTGCCTGGCGTCGCGCTTGTCGAAGCCTGGATGTTCGGGAAAGATTCTCTGAAAAGGTTGGGAGAGACCAATCCAGTTGCAGAGCCAGGAGCGGAAATGCCGCCTCCAGCCAATGACCCGGCTGATGAGAGACCTCGAGTGTTCTTTGATCTGTTCTTCGGTGTCGTGAGAATCAAAGGGATGCCATCGTGGACGCCTGTATGTGGACTCGTCTCTCGATCACCATTTTGCTCCAGTTCTGGGAAGGGTGGCAGTCTGTATTAATCCATAAAGAAATACAACTGATTAGAACGTACGACAAAGAAGAAAACCCTGTTAGTGAATTGGCGTACAATTTGGGCAGTTCGTAGGACGAAAGCGCCACGAGTGGGGAGAGTCTCACGGACAAGAAGCTGTTCTCGAACTCCTCCGCTGGCATGAGCGGGGAAAGTGAGTTGGCAAAGGAGAAGAACGAGTCGTGCTCGCTTGGACTAGTCGTGAGGCCACTGGGCACGCACTGAATATCGTCAGCATCCAGTAGTGAGGCCGAGGTATCCACCCTCCTGCCAGTAGCTGGTGACTTCACTGCTCCTCGACCAATTCCACGCTCGTCGTCATCGTCGGTACGGTCAAACACATCCTTCAGTCGTCGAGATAGCAGCTGCTGTCTATACGATGGGGATGGAGTCCGTGGAGGCGTCGCCGACGTCGAAGTCTTCCTCACTGGCTCATTAGTCTCCACTTTATCAGCTGCAGGCTCTTTGTCTTCCTGTTCATGGAGTGAATCAATAGCCTCTAGCAACCGCTTGGGCGTCGCCACTCTAATAGGCACAATAGAGCGTCGCTGAGGCGTATTTACTGCTCGCTTCTCCTTCCCTGTGGACCTGGTACTCGTCACCAGAGGCGACTTGAGGAATCTAGACGGGGAACAAGCGGCGCTGGATCCACGAGACGATAACGGCGGGGACGCCAACGGGTCCCGCTACCATCTCCATATCCAGAGAAGAAACTGCAAAGCCGCGGCGAAGCGGCGACGGCGTGAGTAGCGAGAAACCTGCGTCTGAGTTGAGCTGTAAAAAGTCAAAGTCGCTGTCATGAGGCGATACGTCGCTGGAGATGACGCTCATCGCCTCGTCCGGAGTCTGTACCTGCTGCCGCTTCATCTCCAGCTCCGGTTCTGGCTCTGGCTGCTTCTGTGTGGTCTCTGTGGCATTATCCGGTCGGTCTGGTGTCTGTAATTCGGCCTCTGAGGCCGCGGCGTCGCCCTGTTCCGCGCGTTTGGGGATGGACTCGACCATGACCTCTAGCGGCGTTCACAGTGCGGCGATGGGGCGGCAAAAAGGTCCCAGAGTCGCCTGCCCACGCGCGACGTCTTCAATGAGCAGATGGAGCGTGCTCTGAATTATGGCGCGGGAAAAGACGCGGGAAATAGTCAAACGGGGTTTTGACCAATGAAACGGTAGTAAAAAGTTGAATTCCACGAATGAGAAATAAGATACGTTTTGGCGGGAAAGTGCCAAATTGCTGCTATCACTGGGCTACGGTAGCGGTGGAATGCATGGCAAGGCATTGATGCTTCTCTGGATACCATGAAAGGTGTAGACTTTGTTGTTAGCTTAGAGCTTCGCGGGGGCTGAGATAGCACGCAATGCTTCAGTCAATGGCACCTGTGTAGCTAGAAACAAAGTTTGGCTCGGGTTGGTCGTGCGTTTTGGTCCTCCAGTATCAACAGTATCGCGCCAATTTTTGCTTCAAAACACCATTATTTATTTTGCCGTCTTAGCTCTAATACGTTGGCGACGACTCCATTTTAATAATACTCCTATTCTATTCAGCGTTCTATGCCGCTCTATTAATAACATGCATGTCTCCTCTGTCCAGCCTGTAGCAGTATAAGATAAGCTGCGGTCGAGATTCGTAGTGACCGTAAGACGCCACAAAACCTTTTCTTAAGAGTGAGTTCACTGCTCCAAAGTGCTATTCACTACAGGACAGCTGTCCACCCTGGCTAGTGAATAGAGAGGGTCTATTCATTTCGGCCGATGATGTTATGTTACTTTATTTATGACTACTTTTTATTCCTATCACTACACCGATCGATAAAGTTTCAAAAATGTCCAGTTGCTCTATAGAGCAAAGAGCTTATTACAGGAACCCTGATTCCCATACCCCTCTGCTTATTTAAGTATCTTTCCAGATTAAATAAATGGTGGCAATCAATCAACTGAACTTAAGACGGGCATACGAATTAAACCGATGAGCCTACCTACGGTAGTTGCTATTTCAGTACTAACGGACTCCCGAATAAAGCCCTTTTCTAAATATCGATATTTTTCTTTTGGCCAATACAAACTTCAAGATAAATGTTTTAAAACTGCTTAAATGTTTGAAAAACCGTTGCATTTGGTCCCGCACTATTTAATAAGAGCCCGGGTACTAATAAGGCGCATCAGCAAGCAAGATACATAATGCACCGTCAGGCAGTCCGAAAAGGTCGTTTTAGTCCGAACTGTTGCGATCTATTTTTTGTCACAAATCGGCTGAGAAGAAGCCATGCAGGAGGGCGTCCGAGACCTCCTGGGCGGCGCCTCTCATCAATGGCTTCGGCCATCGAGACCGACATCCCCCTGCGCTGCGCAGATCTCAATGGCTTTCACCGACCCAAATTCATTGAAGCCTCGCGGCAAGAAGCGCGTGCGGCGCATCCAGACCGAGCTGTAGTTCTTTCGGCATCAGGTGCGCGACTTGGAGCTCAAACTCAAGCGGCTCAAGTTGCAAAACTCGTCGGTCGTCGGCGTCACCAAGTCGGAGCTCAAACCACCGCCGTTGGAGCAGAATTTGGTCCGGCGTGAAGCGGACCAAAATTCAGTCTGGAACGGCTTCGCCGAACGGCAGCTAAAGGAGCGACTACGCGTGGAGCAGCAGCAGCAAAAGTTGAAAAGACGCACACGGATTTTGTGAATATGTCGATGGAGTTGCAAAAGTTGCTGGAAAAATGGAACGAGAACCAGGTGAGGGACCTAAAAGAAAACTTCTATTTGACCTGCGACTGATGAAAAATGTGTCGGGTTGCAACTTGCAGCAAGATGTGGGAGAGAGAGTGGAGTTCAAACAGCAGCAGCAACAACGATTTCGGGACTTCAAGACAGACCCCGAAGATGAGATTTACGCCGATCAACTGGCACTTGTGACGAGGATGAGGCTGCAAACGCAGAAGCAGAGCCCTGGCAGGACGCTGTACCTTTCGTCGGGGTTGTCGATGGGTGCTGAGATCCTCAAGAGGGATCCGAGTGTGAAGGCGGGTTTTATCCTCGAGTTGCAATACGGGACGATGCTGCCGTTTGGGTTGGAAGTTGCTGCTCATGCGTTCTGGTGGTTCTTCGGCTGTGGCTATGGAATGCAGCGGATGGATCGGAACGAGGGGGACTTGTCGGTACGGTTGTGGTACTGTATTTGTTTTCGATGTCTTTTGTCTTTGAGCTCAAGTGCTTGTACATGTACAGACGGGTACGATAGCACGAGAATTTAAGATTCAGACGAACTTCGAGGACTTCAGGACGAAGGTTGGGGGCAAGTACACTGCTCGTAGATACATGGAAGAAGATGGCAGTATCATCATTGAATGGACTGGTAGTGGAGACGTCGAGGAGGTTAATGGTGTCAAGTTCAACGACACGCACCTCCACAAGCAAGGCTGCATCAAACTACGATCAGTACCTCGACAAGGACCTGGGCAGGAGTCCACGTCGACTATACTGGAAGGTTCGTTCAAGACGATCCCCTTGTTTCGCGAGAGCGTCGTCGACTAGACCCAGCAAGCGCTGACCCTTTTCGGCGCGATCACAAAGTCGTACAGCAAAGTCGACGAGCTTTTTTGCCAACGAATGGGTGCACAGCTCGTGGAAGAAGACTGGAAATCCACCTTCGGACACAACACTTGAAGCTTAAACAAACAAAAGTAATCATGAAGTCATGAGACGAAAAAGGTTCAAATGGGTTCAGTCACCTTTGACGAAGGTAATGACTATTTACTGAGACGACCGCTGCCGAAAAATCCTGTTTACAGTTAACGTACACTTTTTAGTGTGGCTGTTCGTGTATTCAGCCAAAGCGTTTTTTACCTTCGTGCACCCCTGGCAAGGCATTGGGCCCACCGCTTCATTCCTCAATTCGCCTCGCAGCAAGCAACACCACTTCCCACTCAAGACTCAAGATGCTGAGCTCCAAGATCCTCGTTGTCTTCGCTCTAGCGACCCTTGCGGCTGCCGACGACTACACCACCGACGACTATGACGAAGGCAGCAGCTACGTTGACGAAGGCAGCAGCTTCGACTACAGCGCGCTGCCGGCCTACACGTACACGTTCGATCCTGAGTACTCGGCCGGCGTGAGCGGCACCATCAACGTGCAGTACGGCGGCCCCTTCTCCACCTTCGCCGTAATCTCGACTGATCTCGACTTCAGCGACGTGGATCAGAGCGAGATCATGGCGTTCGACGGCAACTGCACCGAGGAAGTGACCGAGTACAAGTGGCACATCCACGTCAAGTGGCCGCACGACTACGACTCCGAGTCTTTCCAGCAGTGCGGGCTGGCAATCACGGGGAACCACTACGACCCGCTCAAGGCGTGCGGCCCCAACTCCGAGTTCGTCGGCACGGAAGAATGTTTGCTCAAGACACCGGAATACGCCTGCAACCCGGACGAGTACGCCCAAGACCCACTCGTGTGCGAGAAGGGCGACTTGTCCGGCAAGTTCGGAGACTTCAAGCTGGATGACAGCAAGAAAGAGAGCGGCGAGTACTTCGACCTCAACTACCCGCTGCCGGAGGAGAACACGCCCGAGTGGAGCATCATTCTCCACGCTGTGTGCGGCAAGGTCACGCCTCGTATCGCCTGTGCTGTGGGCAAGCAGACCTCGGGCTGGAGCTCGCTCTCGGGCTCGTACTACAAGTAAGCTGCACTCTGTCGGCCAGCGCGCGAGCTTGATCCATGCATATTAACCAGCGAGACCGTATCCGATGTGCTCAGGGTCGTCTTACAGGCCTTGAGACAGTCTTCAGACAATTATTCAATTCGTATGCCACATTACCTCCTTCGTTGTACTTGTACTCTTCTTCAATCTTGCGTATTTACTTGTAGTTGGGCTACTTGAGGTAGCTACTTGTACATATTGGACGCTTCTCTGCAAAATCTACAAAATATAGCAAGCACAGACCGAGAGTAAGCCGACTGAAGCACAACAATCTACGCAAGAATGTCAAATGCAATGCACTATCAAGAAGCAAGTTCGCCTCCCTCTTATCCATGCAAAATGTATAGCGGGCACTCTGCCTACCAGCTGCAATCACGAGCTCTCGTCATTCCTGTCGATATTGTAGCAGCATCAGCAGATC
Source organism: Phytophthora cactorum (assembly GCA_016864655.1). Taxonomy (NCBI): domain Eukaryota; phylum Oomycota; class Peronosporomycetes; order Peronosporales; family Peronosporaceae; genus Phytophthora; species Phytophthora cactorum. The sequence continues at coordinate 172,283 of NHQK01000080.1, forward strand.
TGCCTTGTTCTCGAGAACGCGGTCTTAATTCTACGCTTTCAGGATAGTTCTCGGTTGGTTTAGAGACAGCGACACTGCAGTTCACACACAGGCACAACGCACAAGTTAGTACACCAATCGATTACTACTGAGCTTTTTTAGATAGCGAAAACTAACCCCTCATGCAGATGATGTGTAAATCCGCTCACCCCCACGGCGCTGTCGACTAAGCTGCGCTACGCTCTTGCTTGATGCGCGGTCCCCGGTGACCGGAACGAGCGGTACCGTACTTGTTTTTCTTGTTGGCTCTCCCGCTCCTGGAAGACGACGGAGACGGATCCTCTGCTCTGTAGTAGTGGCTGCGGTCTCGACTGTGGCTTCGGCTAGAGCTGCGGCTTCGACTGTCTGAGCGACCACGACTGCTGTAGTTTCGTTTGCGCTTCCGGCTGCTCCGTGAGGACTCCCGGGGGCTTCGAGACCGACTTCTGCTTCGGCTGTTGCTGCGGCTGTCGCGTTCACGATGGCCGTTACGATCGGATTTGCGCTCACGACGGTCGAAATAGGACGGATCACGGTAGTAGTCGAGGTCTCGAGCGCCGTGACGATCGTAGCTCCGCTCCTCTTTGTCGTAGTTGGAAGACCTGTCGCGAGAGGAGCCATACTTGTCATCACCTCGTCTGCGTTCCCGATACCGGTCACTGTCGTCGTAGTCTTCGTAGTCGTATCGGTCGCGACGATCTCTACTACGCGGTCGGCTCTCGTCTCGTTCATACTTGACTGCCGATCCACTTCTCCTTCCGTAGCGCGAGTCGCTACCGCTGCGACTCCGACTCCGACTACGTGGTCGATACCGGTCCCGCTCACGATCGTATCCCCGGCCGCCAGCTTGAGTTTTTTCCAGCTTAATACGTGGCTCGTTGTCGTCTCTGTAGTTGTTTCCGCGTCTTGATCGACTGTCGCTGCCGTTCTTCGTGCCGCTTTTAGCCCATTCTTTAGAGTCTTCTTCTGTCTTCTTGGTGAACTCTGCCTCGTTCAGGATAGCCGACGGGTCCAGACGTAGACCGCCCAGTTGAGGCTTGAACGCCAGCTTAAGTTTGGCAGCCTCGTCGCCTTCTAATGAGCTTGCCGACTTGACCAGCGCATCAAACTCTGCCTGTTGACTCTTCTTCCACCTCTGAAGCGCTCGGTAACTCCGCAGTGCGTCTCCTGTCAATACACAAAGAGAATATAGCAGTGAGAAACAATATAATTGTTAAAACTAGAATATGGAGGTACGTACTCGCTGTCCGCTCGTTGAAAGGGTTGCCTTCCTGACTCGGACTGCACCACTTGAACTTAAAGTCTTTGCCTTTGTTCCACGTTGCGATGTACGCCGCTGCTTCGCCAAGTAACTGGGGAGAAATATCCACACACACTGGCAGGAAAAATCTTCAGGTGATCAAAAGCACACTGTTAGTCGTCACAATAGCACATTTTCTCATAAGCCCACGCACAATTCTTCGAGGGCTGTTTGCGCATCGTCGTTAATGGAGTCTCGGACTGCAGGACAACATAATGCTGTTAAGTCATGTCGCTCGCTACATGGCAAACCAAGATGCGGCAGACACGTACATTTCTCCGGCATCTTCTCCAGTACTCGACGGAGATAGTAGAATGGCATCTCCGTGGTCAGCTCAAAGTCAATGCCTTGAAGCACTTCCATCTCGTAGTAAAGCAGCTGCAAACGCTCGATCTCCAGCAGTTCCTCATCGCCAGCGAACAGCGGAGTCTCCAAAATGTCGTACATGACACGCACCATGCGCAGCAACTTCATGCGCTTGCTGGACGCCTTAGCCGAGAGGAAGAGACAAGCTGCAGCGAACTTGTACCGCTCTCGAGTGTAAATGCCTCGATCGAACACGCGATGGAAGAAGATGCAGGCAGTGAGTGCAATGTCGCTGCTCAGCCCAAGACACTGCGACAGGATGTCGATGAAGGCAATGGCCGTGTAGCGCCAGTGCTGCTTCTCTTCGGGTTTGCTGTCGAAATTGCGGCGCTCGAAGACCAGCGGGCAGTTGGACCGATCGAGTTGCAGCTGCGGTGTGCTTGGGGGCGGCAGTTCGAACGACTGAAGCTGGTCAGGAGCCTCAGCCTGTCGTTCCGTTTCGCTGCGAGGCAGCGGCACAGGAGCTCTGCGAGGCTTGCACTCCCCCATCACTAGACTCTTCCAGGCCTTGATCTTCCTCGGATACAGCTTCAGTTCTTCCCACCGGGCGAGGGTCTGCACAATAATCAGAGAGTAAGACGTTAGTCCAGCCAGAATTAAAGGCCCCATAAGACAGTCACTTTACCTTGAACACTCGCTTCCGGTTCTCCTCGGCGTTGCGTTTGTCGCCGTAGCGGATCTCCCTGGCACAAGCGTTGAGCACTTCGTCGATCGTCTGGAACCACTCGCGTTGCACTTGTTGCAGTCTTTCCCCTTCAAAGGACTTCAAAAACTCGTGCAGTACGTAGAACAGCATCAGTTTGGCCTGGAATCCTCTCGCTCCTTCAGCATAAGCTCGCTACAGACAGTAATAACAAAAGACAATGAAGTTAGTTTGTGTTTTGAGTACCCAACAAGACAAAATGCAAAGCTACAGAGGTCTATTCCATTAAGCACGCCGCCACCAGTACACACAGCACAGTCAGACACCAGCCAGCCAACAGCAATAAATAAAAGATAGCCAATGACTAACATACAGTGGGGTACCAGGCTCCCGTTCCAGGGTGGCTTTTGTGTGAGGTGGTGGTTTAGTGGCGGCAGCGACTTTTTAAGGTAAAATGGCGTGGTTTTAGAGGCTATCAGTACCTGCTTCATCTTGATCTGGAAGCGCAGCGCGTGCTGCGGGAACGTGGCCATGTACTCGGCCGTCTTGGTCACCAGTTCGCGGTTCGTCACGCAGTGTAGCACGTCGTTGAGCACTGTACCGAAGCCCGCGATCTCGTTTTCCCACTGCGAGTCCGACAGCAGAGGGCACTCAGGCTCCAGTGGCGCCGTGGGGATCGCTGGGACCTCGGGTGGCGTCTGGAGTGGCGTGTCACCGCCGCTGGGGCCTCTATTCGCGCCGTTTTTACGGCGTTTGCGGTCGCTGGAGCTGCTTGGCGGTGTGTTCAACGGTTTGCGCGACTGTTCTGGTCGCGGGGGCCGCTGAGGAGCCGATGAATCGGCGGTGGAGGTGTTCTCGACGTTTGAGGCCGATTCCGAGGCTTGTGGCGCACTGTTGAGGGCAGCGGGTGGCGCGTTGGAGGCTCCAGACGCCACTTCATCGATTGGTGTGCGCTGTGAGGGCGTGGAGACGGCGACAGCGCGCTCCTCGCCGCCCGAAGAGGCCGATCGACCGCGTCCAGTGCCCCCCATGAGGCTTCCTCAGGTCTGGAGGTCCAAAGCGCTGGATAGAAAATCGAACTTAATCGGAAAGTAAAATCCGTTTCGAAAAAAAAATATTTTTACGGAAGATATGTCATTGCATCATTGCCAACTCCATCTCCGTAGCGATCGAAATGTTGTGGGTGGGGCGGTTCCAGTCCGACTCGACTGTGTCCGTGTTGTACTGACCGGGGCCCTGAGATTGAAGGCAATTGTTAGTTGAGTTGGATTGAGAGTGAAAGTGGTCAATGTGACGGGACATACCAACACTGGCATCTTCGGCCGCTTCTCCTTGAAGCGAGGTTCCTGGAGCAAAAGGCAGCGATAAGACCCCCTGTGGTTGATATGAATAATTGTGACATACGGCAGCGTAAAACACGTTCGGTCGAGCTTTGTGCTGCGGTTTCTGCTCCAAACGCTCCGTGGAGTACGATCCAGGTCCCTGCACATTTTTTCAAGGTGAATCCGTGAGCAAACCACAGCTTTTTAAGTTACGCAGTTGTCGCTGTTGACACGCACGGGGACAAACGCGTTCGCGCTTGGCTTGTCCTTCGTTCGGTCGATGCCGGACTTGAAGGCACCTTGTGCTCCTGAGGCATTCCACGATCGTTGAATCTAGAAGTTCCAACAATCCAGTCAACGTTAGCACAGCAACGGCATTTTTTAAGTTCTTCATAATGCGAACCTCGTAGTCGCCTGGCGATGGGCCTGTGGCTTTTTGAATTTCATGTGGTCGACTTGTAGACGAAGCAAACATGGATGAAGCCTTGGGCTGTTGTTGCTTATTGTTGTTTTGTCCTTGCTTTTGCCGCTCTGCTTCTTGCTCTTTCATATCGCGCTCTAACTGGGACTCGAGCGTCTCGCGACTGGTACCGGATGAAATTGTATCGAAGCGCTTTGTAGTGCTGCCAAAATTTGTCACTCGGCTGGTCTGCAGAGAAGCAAGTTTTAGCACCGACTAGATCAACAACAGATTACAACGCAACTTACCACTTTGTTCAATACTTCAGACACGGCCGACGGTATCTCGTAAGATCCTGGCGCAGCCAAACTCTGATCCCTCTCTTTCGGAGCTTCGAAGCGCTCTTTTTTCGAGCTGAAGGGTGCCTTTTTCCTGCCAGGATCTGACCGTGGCTGCTGCGTGGTGCCCGATGGTGGAGTATAGTAAGCTCCAGGGCCTGGAACAAGTCCGTCGCTGCACAGGGACACCGACACCCTAAAATTTAGCAGCTACAGTACATAAATCCTCTGAAAGCAAACTTACTTACCGCTGCGAAGTCTCAAATCGAGTCGACGTGCTTCCGAAGAATTGAAGATGCTCAGGCTTCGTCTCCTTCGCGAATCCGTGTGTTTGATTTGAGTTGTACGCTCCAGGTCCAGGCATATTCTTCGTCGTCGTGGTCGGAGCTGCTTGGTCTCTGGTAAGGGCAGACTTGAAAACAGCATTAATTCGCGTAGGGTCTTTGAGTGCTGCACCGTCTCCGGTGTTCTTGTACTCTCCTGGGCCTGGAACCTCTGATTTTGATCGAACTTCGTGCTCAATGAATCGCGTCACTTTACCCTTGGAGAAGTCGGTTGTTCGGGTCTTGTTGATGCTTTTCAAACCTCTCATAGGCTCGTACTCTCCAGGACCTAGCGTATCGTTTCCACAGCCAGTATGACCTACTTTGGCGGGCTCGTGGCGAACAAGCTTTCCATACTCTCCTTGCTCGTAGCCAAAGCTTTGAGAGACCGTTGGAATCGACGGAGCTGTTGGAAGCCTCGTCCATCGAATCTTGTTGTTCGATGGTGGTGTCCTCACTAAAGGGTTTCCGAGGCTTGTGTGACTTCCAGTACCAAAAAAAAACGAAAGGTAAGAACGATAAAGTCATGCCAGAAGAACAGTTCATCGCTTACGTTTTGGATTTCTGCGCGAATGAGTCTTGCTTTGTGTATGCTCCTGGTCCCGGAGTGGTAAACTCCCGACGCAGCTTTACATCGCCAAGTCGCTGTGACTTGGATTGAAAAATAGACGTAGCCGACGCCTTGCTCTTTGTAGGCGATTCCCAACTTGTCTGGTTGTTGCTACCATAAGCTCCAGGTCCCGGGGTTATCATTGTCAAACCTTGTGCGGGACCAGCATTGGCGCCACGTACGAGCTTTTCGCCGGAGCCAAAGCCCGCAGCATTCGGCCGCACATGACGAGATTGCGAAGTTTCGTAGCACCCAGGACCCAGGTACGCCGACGTACCAGCCTTTCCCTGCAGACCACCGGGACAATTGTCGCGGGTTGTGCGATTCACCCACGCCATAGCGCACCAGCGTTTGCTTAGCTACAATGATTCCTTGGTTTGCGTAAAAATAGTAGGGCGATTGAGGTCACCAAGTTGGAATTAGACGTCCACCATACAAGTTAACGCTGTTCTTTTCCTCCACCGTGCTCGAGAGTCTAACAGCGCAAACTATGAAGCAAGATTCCACTACGACACACTGTACTGGTCACCGGTGGCGCGAACATGTATACGAGAGGATGGTTCAACTCGAATTTTACATGCAAGAAGTGGCACGTGTGACTGCTGCGGGCGGTGATTTGCTGTCTGCGATGTAGGTTTTGGCGTGTTTCGTACAGCTGGTATCGACACTTCGACTGGAGTGACGTTGCAGCAATTCCTGGCAAACGTGTCAAGGCGAAACCAATGAAAAGCGCCAAGAGCACCAATGTCACCATCAGCAACCCTACATGGCGCACCTTTTCCGCGAGGCAATGAGCAGATCGGCCTGATTCTCTTGGAGCACGACGAAGTCTCCGTGTTGGTGCTGCATCGGTCTGTTCACTTTCCAATTCACTCCGAGACCAGAAAAATGGCTCCTCAACAACAAGACACCCAGAGCGTGGTTACGACCACAACCACCCCTTCCGTCGTGGAGAAGACGGTGCCTGCCGTCAAGCCCAAGCCCATCAAGAACGCGCTCAACGATGAGGTGGAGCACTTCGAGTTCGAGCACCCCGAACTTCGTAGTGTGTACCCCACGACCAAATATGACCCGATTCCGGTGCTGCCGTACGAGGACCGAGGACTGAAGGCCGACCCGACGTTCAAGAACCTGCTAAAGGATGCCACAGTGACGCATTTGGCGCCGAAAATCGGCACGGAACTGGCGGGTATTCAGCTCCACGAGCTGACGGACGCGCAGCGCGATGAGCTCGCACTATTGGTGTCACACCGCGGGGTGGTCTTCTTCCGCGACCAGGAGATCGACATCGAGCAGCAGCTCGACCTTGGTCGGTACTACGGCCCTCTGCATGTGCACCAGAACCTTGGTCACCCTGAAGGACACCCGGAAGTGCTGGTGGTCGAGAACTCGGTGGAGAACAGTAACCGGATCATCAAACGCCAGCAGTACGACCCGGACAATGTGTGGCATAGTGACGTGTCCAACGAGCGCCAGCCTCCGTCGTACACGAGCTTCAAAGTGTTAACGAACCCTCCACTTGGTGGTGACACCTTGTGGGCGTCCGCATACGAGGCTTACGAGCATCTCACGCCGCCGTTCAAGAAGTTCATTGAGGGTCTGACGGCAATTCACAGCAGCAAGGCCCAAGCGGAGCGAGCAGAGACACGTGGACACACGATTCGCCGAGCTCCGGTAGAATTCGAGCACCCGGTTGTGCGCACCCACCCGGTCACCGGTCGTAAGGCTCTCTTTGTGAACCCCGCGTTCACCAGACGTATCCCGCAGCTCTCTTCTCGCGAGTCGGGTACGACAAGCTTGGGCATTAGTGTGTTGTGAATGGAATGCTCACAATTAATGTTTTTTGCTCATTTAGATGCGGTGCTCAAAGTGCTGTACAAGCATATTACGGACGGCCACGAATTCCAAGTGCGCTTCCGCTGGACCAAGAACGCTGTGGCGGTCTGGGACAACCGCATCACTGCTCACTTCGCGACGTTCGACTACCTGCCGGGCAATCGACACGCGGTTCGAGTGACTACGCAAGGAGAGATCCCCTACTTCGAGGGTGAAGCGGACGAGCCCTAAAACCAGTCTACTTTCAACTCCTGGCACTCTGAAGTCGCTAAGTGCCATTGTATTTGTAGTTAACCAAAGCGACAATATTTTTTTGCACAGTTCCCCTTAATAAAGAGACCGACGTTAACGATAGACAGTTATAGCAGTTGACTGAGTCATCACAACGTCCCACAACGCAATATCTCGTATACAGAAACCATTTGGTGTCTTCTTTCACTTCTTACGATGACGCCTCCGATAATTATCGCCACCATCCACCAGCAGCAGACTCCAGCGACAATCCATCCCAGCTCCTCAAGCCAGGAGGGACAACTCGGTTTGAGAATACCTAATCAACAATGTTCATTCAACATCATTAGAATCAGTATAATAATGGGATTGAGATAAGTACAATAAAATAGTTCACAGTCAGAACCTTGCGATGGGATCTCAACAAGAACATGCAGCTCATTCTCGGAAGCTTGAGGGAAGTCAAGATTCGCGCTGTCCAAACGCCACACGGGATCCATTTCGTTGGCACTGCTCAAGATGGTCTCGAGATCGGCAGATGTGCTGCCTTGAACCAAAGACCAGTATGCGCGGTCACTGTTCTTTAGCCAGTGTCTGCCCGTCCTGGCTGCATAAAGCGTCAGTTTGTGGGGGCTGCATGAGCGCCATATCGCCTTTTTGATAGCGACTTTCAAGTGCGCAACGCTCCAGTAGTTCTGGATCTCCACGAAAAAGACATCGCCTAGTCCGACCACGGCACAGAATAGCGTCTTCATCCAGTCACTTTCCTAGCGAAGTTGAAAAAGGCACAACACGCCTTTCAAATGAAAGGATCTGACCTTCACCTGCTGCTCGTTAGTGCAGCTCGACTAAGATTCGTTCACATTGAAGACAACTTCAACTACACTTTAACGTCATAGAAGCCGTTTTACTCTAAAGCACACAAATCAAGTCTTACAAAATACAAGATGAAACGCTGCTAAAGCGATATTTCCTTTTGAACACGTGAGTGATGGTTCTCTCTAATCGCGATGTACACTTCAAGAGGACTGACGTGGTCTTGAGTCTTTCTCGTCACTCTTCAATCCGCATCCAAATGGCGTCAACTGCCACGATTGTTGACCCGCAAAGCCGCTGCAGCGCCAACGCTGAGCTCTACCGCGTACGCAGTAGCAGCTGCTGCAATTGCTCTCATCCAATTGCTAACCTTTTCATCATAACAGGACGCGGATGGGGTGCGCTGGAGCTTCATGTTGAACTTAACGGACATTTCCTACGGCACCTACGGGTGAGACAGGGATCGACTTCTCTTGCTCTTATATCCGTCGTAGTTTTGACACTGTGTGTGTCTCTCTCTAGTAACAACAAATTCTACTTGGGACAACTCATCGTGGACCGCGGGGGCTTCGTGGTCTTCCGCAAATGGGGACGCGTGGGCGCCAAGACGCCGCAGTCGAAGACGGAATTTTTCAGCAGCGTTGAACCGGCTGAAGGTGCCTTCCAGAAGGTCTTCCAGTCCAAGAGCGGCAACAAGTGGCCGCTCACGGAGCCTTTTGTCCGCAAGAAAGGCAAATACTTCCTCGTCGGTGAGTAAAATCGACACCTTGCAATAAGTTATATATTTTTCTAACGGTGGTGTGATGTGACTTGACCTTGCTAGAGCTGGACGACGGAGAACCGGAAGGACCCTCTGTAGATACAGAAGCGAAGGTGGAGGAGAAACATGTTGTGGCGTCCAAACTGCCACAAGAAGTACAAAATATCGTCCAGGTGGGCGCAGCATGGTGCTTTCTTGCCAGATTTGGGCGGTGACTGATCGTGCTGACCTTGTTGACAGCTCATCTGCGACCCAGAGGTGGTGACGCGAGAAATGGCCAGCTTGAACGTGGATCTAAAGCGCTTTCCGCTCGGTAAACTATCGAAGGCGCAGATTTCGCAGGGCTACGAGATCCTGCAGCGTCTTTCGGCTGCTCTGGAGGAGATTGAGCAGCTGACAAAAGCCGCTACTGCAGCCAAGAGAACCAAAGCTGGCGCGAAGACTAGACGAAAGGCCAAGGCGAAGGCGAAAGGACCAGCTGCTGCTACCACCAAAAGTCTGGCAGCTCTTCAAGCTGATCTCAAGTCGCTGTCTAGCGAGTTTTACTCGCTCATCCCGCACGACTTCGGGCACTCCCTGCCGCCAGTGATCGGGACGATGGCTGATCTCAAACTGAAGCTGGAACTACTCGAAGTGCTGTCGAACCTGGAGATCTCGCAGATGCTGCAGAAACAAGCAGCGGAAAAGCCGAGCGGACCTGCGATTCATCCTCTGGATACCCACTACAACATGCTCAACACGAACATGGAGCCTCTGAAAGCGCGCGGAAAGGAGTACAAGATCATCGAGAAGTACGTGATTTTATCCACGACGGTGTGTGGTGTCCATGACTTGCTTTACTGAGGCGTTATTTTCTGTCGGAAGGTTTATCCAGAACACTCATGGCGGTAGCAAGCTCAATATCAACACAATTCTCAAGATTGCTCGACCGGACGAAGAAACCCACAAGGACGTTCTAGGATCTCTTGACAACCACATGGTACGTTATTCACTTCTGGATTTGCCCCATCCGTGCTTAAAAAGACTAACCCCTTGGTACTTTGACAATTGCAGTTGCTGTGGCACGGCTCCCGACTGTCGAATTTCGTTGGCATTCTATCGCAGGGACTGCGTATTGCACCGCCTGAAGCTCCGACGAACGGATATCAGTTTGGCAAAGGGGTAAGCAGCGTCAGTGGGTGGACCTTGCGGGTAGATGTCTAACTCTGCATAATTATTTGGATATGTTGTAGCTTTACTTCGCCGATGCCTTGGCGAAGTCTGCGAATTACTGCTGCGCCACATCCCGAAACGCGACGGTAAGGCCGCGTGGTGGTGGCGCATTTCAGCGTGTTGTTAGTACTTATGGCTCCTGTTTCTTGATGCTCCGCAGGCGGTGCTGCTGCTCGCCGACGTCGCACTGGGTACGCCGTTCAAGACTCCGAGCGGCGAGTTCCTGGACTACAAGACGGTCAAGGGCCAACGCGGATGCGACAGCACGCACGGACTTGGACGCATGGCACCGGCGAAAAATGAGTTCGAGACGCTATCCGACGGTGTGGTGGTGCCGGCCGGTACGCTAAAGCCAGTGGACGGCAACCAGTATTTGCTGTACAACGAGTTCATTGTGTACCGCCGCGAGCAGGTCCAGCTGCGCTACCTCGTGGCTCTGGACTTCCAGAACGTCGCGTGCGCTTGGTAAACGCGACGACTGTCTTTTTACGAGAGCGCAATGGCAAGAGAGGGAGCAAACGCTATGGAGCGACAAACCTTATTTTATGAACGGAGCAGTGTTGAAGACGCTTATCCTCAATTTTAACTGGACAAAATAACAGCCAACCACGTTGACAATTACATTTTGGCGCCTTGAACACTTGAAATGGCGGCTCGAAGTGCTGCGAAGCGCGTGGACCCGCTGAGCGGCTGCCCCAGCTCAGCAGAGGTCTACCAGGTGCGTTTATATCAATTGACCTTTCAATATTGTATAAGTTTGACCGTTTTCATGTCCATTTCGGGTTGTCGACTAGGATGGTAATGACGTCGCCTGGAGCTTTATGCTCAACTACACCAACATCTCGTTCGGGACGTATGGGTGAGTTCCAGTGATGGACGTGCAGTAGACGAGTAGCTACTGACCATTGGCGTGCAGCAACAACAAGTTCTACATGGTGCAGCTGATCCAGAACGGCAACAATTACATGGTCTTCCGCAAGTGGGGACGCGTCGGAGCCAAGAACCCGCAGGTGAACATTGAACCTCAGCGTTTGTCGTGTCGTGTTATACTGATACAGCGTATTATACAATTTGCTAATCGGCAGCGCGCTCTGGAGCATTACAACACGTCGCTGGAGAAAGCGCAGGCCTCCTTCACCAAGAAATTCCTGGACAAGAGCGGCAATGAGTGGCCACTGACTGGACCGTTTGAGAAAGTGGAGGGCAAATACGTGCTTGTCGGTGCGTGGCTGTAGCAGTTGACTTTGCATCAAACCGTTGAAAAAAACTTATCATGGTGCTTTCGTGGCATTTAGAACTGGACGACGAAGTGCCAGAAGAGGAGGAAGAAATGAGCGACGTCGAGAAGGAAGAAGAGGTGTTGTCGACGCTACATGAGACTGTTCAAGACGTGTTGAAGGTTAGTTCCTACTAGAGTAGTATTATTTGGGACGATAATCTGACTGCTGTGCTTGTAGCTCATCTGCGATGCCGACCTCATCGCTCGAGAAGTGGCAAATATGAACCTTGACTTGAAGAGGCTCCCGTTAGGTTGGTGACAGGCAGATTGTGGCTGTTTCTACCGTGTGCTAACACTTGCTCGTTCATCAGGCAAGCTTTCAAAAGCACAAATCTCGCAGGGTTACGCGTTGCTTCAACAGCTCTCTGAAGCACTCAAGGAAATTGAAGAGTTGAACAAGGTTATTGCAAGCACTCAGGAGGAACCTCCCGCAAAACGGACTGCACCACGCCGATCCACTCGGGTCAAACGAGTAGCCAAGCCGAATGCTGCCCAAATCCGCCGCCTAAAGACCAGTCTGAAAACCCTATCAAGTGACTTTTACACCCTGATTCCGCACGACTTTGGCCGAAACTTACCGCCCCCGATCGATTCATTGGACGAGGTGAAGCTAAAGATCGACTTGCTCGAAGTACTGGCAAATATCGAGATTTCGCAGAAGCTACAGGCTGAAAAGAAGAGGAACGCGAAGAAGAATGCCGGCGCCAAGTTGAACTCGCTGGATGCGCAGTACAATATGCTCAACGTTAAGATGGAGCCACTTCCCGAATCGACCGAGGAATTCAATATTATCGAAAAGTACGTAACGCAAAGACTTAGGTGCTGTTGGCTTTAACATTGACATAACTGTCCTTTTTGTTACAGATATGTGGAGACCACGCACGCTCCGACCCACGTGCAGTACAAACTGCGAATTAAGTCCGTTCTCAAAATTGCCCGTCCGGATGAAGAAGAGTTTAAGGACGTTTTTCAGTCCGTGGACAACCACAAGGTTCGTCGAGTTTTCAGTAGCAAGAGCAGTGCCGTGATGCTTGTGAACTGACTTATGTTTGGCAATGCGTAGTTGTTGTGGCACGGATCTCGCCTGTCGAACGTCATCGGCATCCTGTCCAAGGGACTTCGCGTGGCTCCACCTGAGGCGCCAAACAACGGATACATGTTCGGCAAAGGAGTACGTGGAATTGTTTCAGTATGCTGCTTGATTCCGTCAGTGCTAATGATCGCGAAAATGCCCACAGATCTATTTTGCCGACTCTGTGTCCAAATCGGCAAACTACTGCTGGACTACGCCTCAAAACCCCAAGGTACGTCTGTCGATCAGTTGAGATGCTTTCGTTTCCCATGCACGTATTCCTCCACTTGACTTCGCGTTACAGGGTGTGTTGATGTTAGCTGAGGTGGCCTTGGGTACCCCCTACAAGGCTCAAGAAGCGGAAGATCTGACGTACGCTACCTTGAAGAAAACCAAGGGATGCGATAGTACGCATGGAGTAGGGCGCATGGCCGCCCCCGAAGAAGACTACGAGACCATGTACGATTGGTACCGTCCATTCTCTTTTGTATCATTGCAAGGTACTTCAGTACATGTACTTAGTAGTAACACTGTGCGCTTGTGCTTGACAACAGCGAGGACGGTGTGGTTGTTCCCGTCGGCGAGTTCGTGCCATCGGACGGCAGTGGCTCGCTGCTCTACAACGAGTTTATCGTGTACCGCCAAGAACAAGTAAAGTTGCGCTATCTGGTCAACCTCGACTTTCTCTACGAAGACGAGGAAGAGGAGGCATAGAGGGAAAGCAAGACAGCAAGGATTCCTCCACAAGTGACACGCAGCAGCAGTCCATATCGTTGTTGGGCCTGTCTTCTAACTTTATCCCTAATGTGCATCGCCGACTGCTTCGATAGCTTCAGGACACTAACTACTTTCGCCTTTTTACTCTTGTCACAAGCGAGCGAGTTCATGCTGACGCTCCCCCAAAAAGTGTGGAATTCCCACCACAAACGTGCACTTGGCTCGCCAAACTACAACGTCCAAAGCATCGAGCGAGTGAGCGACAACTAGCTCTCGCGGTACACTTGCGTGACTAAATAGGCGATGACGTCTTGCGCGTAGCGGTCGATGTCGCCATCTCCATCGAAACTGCGCTGCAGTTCCTCGCGGCACTGTGCCAGCGGCAGGCTGAAGAGCGGGATGACCTTGTCTGCTAGCTCCTGGAAGTATCGGCACACCTGCTTCTCGCCCCGGATGAAGAACAGAGCCTGGATGCGGTTGGAGAACAGCGGGTACTGCTTTGAGGCCAGAAGTTCATTGTCCTCTTCAATAGTCGTGTCGTACAGACTGAGCTGGTGGGTCATCAGATTGCGTAGATACTGGAGCGCGCGAATCTCGTTGTCGAAGGAAATGGGCGGAGACGAGTGCGCGGGGCTCTTCATCTTCATCGTGGAGAATTCCTCCTCAGTGGCGACAATCAGCCGGGCAAAGCTGAATCCCTCACGCGTGTTGGCATCCGAGTGCGAACAGCTCAGTCGGGCGTCCATGGTGTAGATGCCGCTCTCGTGGAGATACGCTCGCTTGTCGTAGAAGAGCTGACCGTCGGCAGGTGACAGCTGGAAGTCGATCAGCACCTCGTTCGGGTTGCGACCGTCCTCCTCCGTGTTGTCCTCGACGGCAAAGCCGTAGTTGAGAAGAAAGCGGTGGTTGCACTTCTTGCCGTACGAGTCGTAAACCTGTGCGCCCGTGCCGATCGTTCCCAAAGACGTAATGGTGAATGCATCAATGCTCTGGTCGAAGGTCCAGCTCGTCTCGCGTGGACGGTAGTGGTTCAGCATGTCTGCAAATGGCACGAGCGCCGCCGTCTTCACCCCATCGACCGTCAGCCCGAAGTTACGACTGCACACAATCATTCGCGCCCAACTGAAGCGGTCGAGAGAGAACCGCGCAAAGGACGGGTCCACCTACAGCAACAAAACCCAACTATTAGCGAAATAATGACCCTGACTACTGTCAAACAAGCCCAACGTACCCTGCAGATGACGTCGTAGTCCTTGCGGATAGCGGCCTTGCGCTCCTGGATCTGCTGGATGATGTACGAGCCCTTGAGCCAGCTGAGCTCCTCCTCGGACCAGAAGATGGGCATGTTACTGAGTGTGGAGGGAAGTGTACTGTAGTAATTACGGAAGAAGGACGTCTCCACGTGCTCCATGTCCGTGAGCAGGAACATCATGAGGAAAATGTGCTTGGGCGCTACAAAGTCCACATTACAGGCCAGCAGCTTGCGCCCGATATCCGTCTGCTTGCCCATTTCCACCGTGATGAGGCATTTCTTGGGGATCACGAGAATGCGCTCACCAGGCACCAGAACCTTTCGACTGTGCACGCCGCGAACTTCGGGCGCGTATTCCTGCAGCGTCAGCTTCTTCGTGTCGGCGCCGTTGCCCTCCAGCCACTGGATCAGCTCCTGACCCACCACGTCCTCCTTGCTTAGCCCATTGCGCGGCGGCGACGTAGCCGTCGTCTGTGTGGAGGTGCCGGCTGCAGACGGAGACGGCGGAGGAGCGCTCATGACCAAGCAAGCGTGTCTGATGTACTTGTGGCGAGACGGATGCTTAGACGTCGAGAGGTGACGCGAAGGTGGACTGAGTGGGAAGTTGCGGTAGTGTATAAACTGTGAAACAGAATGGATATGATTATGGAGAGGAGCCTGTACCTCCACCGGTTCGGTGTACAACCAGTGGCATTCGGTGGCGTATTTTCTGGCCATGCTACAACTACTGCTTTTCACGCCCCTTGACGAGGACAACGCAATGGACTCGTCACTGCTCCGTTGACACATTAGTGCTGAATCAGCTATGCTGATGCCAGTCATCTCCAACCGGCGGCCGCGGTCCTCGGTAGCTCACGTCAATTGCGGCGCACGGAATTCGGTGGCGCTCGGCTCATAAAACGTCCCGCGGTGGAGGCTTTCCCGCCAAATTGTCGGACACTGAATGCGGCTCTGCTGCAGCTTGCAGTGCAAGCATCCGCCTTTACCGGAAGTAACTTTTACGCTGGTTCCTGCGCGGCATCTAAAGCGGCCTGCGTACAGTACTCGCGCTACGTCGGGCACGCCTGAAGCTGGCCACGTTGATCGGATCACTAATTTACGAAACTGAGTTTCTTTTGCCTGTACGATGCCATGATGCCGCCCCTTTTCTTCAAGTTGCGCGGATTCACATGAACTTCACGGAGAAGGTTTGGATCGTTGGCGACATGCGAGTTAATATCTGTAGTAGCAACAGTGAGCAGGCAGAACTCCAGCGGCCAAGCGAGTTGCCTTCAGTTGCCTCCGCAGTCGTTCGATTTCTTCCAGCGTGCAACGCTTCAGTGCGATATATGCGGAGAGACAGGGCGGCGACATTTGTAAACCGTCGTTTAGCATCCAGCTCGCGTGCCCGTCAGATCTTTACAAAACTCCAGTTTTATCCTCTACCAGCACTCCTACTTTCTCGAAAAAATGAACAGACAGTCGGTTGCGTTAGTAACTCCTCAAATCTTGGGCTAAAACCTAGGGGCCACCACACACTGCAACCAAACGCCAAACAGCGAGACGCACCACGCCAGCACCAGACCTTTCGCTATTTATTCCTCCACGGGGGTGGGTCAACAGCCGACCGGTGGCCATGCGCATGCTGGCGATGAACTCGCTGATGCACGACGCCGATCTCCGCCGAGCGGACCGTACGACTCGTGTAGTACGCAGCCCCATGGCCAGCAGCGACACGGACAAGGAGGACGACGCTTTGGACGACGACGTGGACGAACTGGACCCTGTGGACGGATTCCCGAGCCCTCCTGCGCGTGTGCGACCCCGTCGGCGCTTCGTCAAGCCTGGTCAGACTACGTACGAGCTGTCGTTCTCCCGTCGTCGCGCGCGTAGAGCCGCAGCCCCCAAGGACGAGGAGAATGAGGGTCAAGACCGAGACGAGTACCGACCAGCGCTGCCCGGCGCCTCCCGCCCCGCGCCCGCTGTGTCGTCCCTCTCAAGTGTGTTGACTGAGGTCATGACCGGCAAGACACAAGCTCTCAACAACATCGTGGACACGACCCCGCCCCAGCCTAATGTGACGTATGTGGTGGAGCACGCGCCGGATGGGACGCCTTACGTGGCTGCATCTGACGGAAACAAATACTTTGAGAACTCGACCATCGGCCAGATCTTCCTCAAACAAGCGCCCAAAAACGTTGGACCAAAAGGACGACGCTCAGATTTGGACTTTTTGCAATCTGGAGGCTGGAACCACCAGCAGCAGTCGAGGAGGTCGGACTTTGTAGGGGCAGATGCAGCCACATCGGCACGAGCAGAAGCAAGTGAACAACAGGCTGCAGACATTGACGCTAAGAAAGGGTCGAAATCGCTGCTGGGATTTAAGGGATTCCACATGGGCAAGAAGAAAAAGGGGTCAGCCAGCGACTTGAAAGCCGCACAGGAACAGGATGCAGCGGTGCTAGGCTCACATGACTCACCTGTTCACCAGAATATCGACAATGAGTTCCCCATGCTGGACCCGGACACGGTGGACAGGAACCGCGCAGACTCGAGTTGGGAGGTCCCAGCAGTCAAGAACAACGTGCAACCAGAGCCGGAGATCCAACAACCTGTCGCTGTTCGACTGCTCGACTCGAATGGGATGCAATCCGCTCAGCAGGCGAGAACAGACTTGCTGGCAGGAGCGGCAACGACCAAAGACAGCATCGCCAGTGGCACTAGCTCGACCAGTTCCGCTGGTGCTGCTAGCGCTCCGACGAAGACGCTTCCTCGACTCCAGCCCAAGAAGGACCTACCGGCGCCACCTTTAGCGTTCGACGCGTATGACGAGGACGACAACCCGCTGTGTCGGTCATTCCAGAACGTGCGAGACGTGGATAAAATTCAGTCAAAATCGGACGACGAAGAAGACGAAGAGGACCACGAACAGGGACACGAAGAGGAGCATGATGACGCGGCCGCGGCTGCGGATGATGATTTACCGGATGCGAATTCTCCCGACTTCGCTGGACGTGTTCGTGTGTCATCGGGCGCAACGAGCGTGGCGGAGTTTGTTGGGGGATTCAAAGGCCAGCTTTCTCGTCGATCAGGTACCAGTGGATTGGTAAATCGCAAGCGTGCTGCACGGCATGCGCGTCTGACGGCAGAGGAGCAGAAGGCGGCGGATCTAGCTCGGAAAATCCGCGAGGCTCGCAACCGAGTTCCACTCGAGTTCAGAGACGAGTACATGTCACTCGCAGCACAAAATGAGCTCCAGAAGAAGAAAAAGTGGCGAGCTCTCAGTCGACACGTTCGCTTTAACACAGACGTGCTCGTCCGGGAATTTGAGGTTGAGTCGGAGGACGAGGACGACGGCTACAACAGCCCAGACGAGATCGTAGATGCTGTTCAGTTAGTGAGTAAACGCGATGTTGTCCATGCTGAGGATGTTGTTGCTGCGTTCCCGATGGAGCAGCTGGAACTTCCGCCGGAGGAGCTCCAGACCATCGCACACGGTTTCCCGTCCCCACCAGCAATAGACGACGCTGAAGCAGCCAACGAAAGCGTGCAGGATGACCCGCTGACTTTTTCCCAGCTCAACAACGACAAACGTATGTCATTCTCGGATCTCTAGCAGGAAGGAGGCACCCGCCGTTGGAGCGGGTAGTAAGTAGCGTATCTATTTGGAGGAGAGCAGAGCGGAAGACGAGAGCTGGAACCCCCCGCTTGCCTCGCCGCACATAATTGAACATTCATTGGTTTCCCGTATTCTTTCGCTGTGCAGAGTAGCAGGTTTACTCGTTGACGTTGTGGTGGATCTGGTTCACGTCCTCGTCCTCGTTGAGAGCGTCGATGAGCTTGTCGAAGGTCTCACGCTGCTCACCCTCCAGATCCAGGAACTCCTTCGGGTTGTAAATGAGCTCGGAAATGGCTGGCTCTAGTCCAGCCTCAGTGAAGCCCTTGCGTACGGCAGCCAACTCGCTGGGATCGCATGTGACTTGTGCCAGACCCTCACGCATCTCCACGTCCTCAGCACCCGCCTCGAGCTACAATACACAGCAGCAACGGTCACAGTCAGCACATATGAATCCAGAGCCCATTATAAGAGTTTTCAGTCCCGTACCGCGATCTCCATGAGCGCGTCCTCGTCCAGCTCGGGCTTGTCTCCATCACCCGACGGGAGTTCGATCTGCACACAACACGATGATAAACATGATAACCATGGCCGCTACAGTCTCGGTTGACAACCGTCAGGATCGTACCTCGAGGTAGCCCTTGCGCTCAAACATCCAGGCGACCGAACCATTCGTGCCAAGAGCGCCGCTGTTTTTGCCCAAAATGTGCCGCAGCGCAGGAGCAGTTCGGCGTTTGTTGTCCGTCAGCGTCTCAATCTAACGGCAAGAATACAAACAGCAAACGGTAAGTGCCTTAGCTGACAACGAGCTCACAATGCTCGGCCTCACCATCAGCGCACTTCCAGCTGGACCAGTGGCTTCGTACAGAACAGCCTCCGCATTACTTCCTGCATTCACACAACTTTTATCAATTTCGAACCGAAACTCAGCATCGAGAGTCTCGAGTCTCGAGTCTACCGTCTTTGCCATCGACGCCGCGCTTGATCGCCGCCTCGATCTTCTCCTTGGGCATGTTCGCCGCCTTGGCTTTGCTCACCGCTGCCACTAGACGCTGCAACCAACAATCAATACACAGTAAGTATCCAGCATTGCTCTGCACAGTAACCTCCTATTCTACGCACCACATTGTTCGCGTCGCCTCCCACCGCTGCAGACCAAGACGTCAACCATCGTCAGTCTAAAGCATCTAGTGCACGCCAGAGCCCGCCACAATGGATGCTTACACTTGGAGATGACCATAATCTCGCGCGCCAATTTGGCGTTGGTAGCCGTGCGTTTCTGCGTGGAATACAAAAACCTTCGTCCGTCAACTGTTTGTCAATTGCTGAAAGAGTTCGTCGCTGTCGTACCGCATCTGTGGCATTCTTCTTGCCCTGGATGGTAGGGCCACGACCCATCCAGCGCACATTCTGGCTGTAGACGGCCGCGGCGGCGGACAAAGGGACGTCGGCCTTGAGGGCGGCGCGGCAACGAGCGAGCATCATGATGTTCACGTGTGGCTCAGATTATGCACACATAGTACACTATGATGCAAAACCAGTTATGGAGCGGTTTGGATTGACAAGCAGCACTTTGATTGGTGGATTACTTCAACTTGATTTAGCCAATCGCGTGACAATTTGAGTGGATGCATTCGTTAGCCCGCACGCAAGAAGGTCATATTCTCTCGGTACGAGCCCTCGGCGGCATTCGCCACGAGCAACGACAGACCAAGCAGTGTATGGGTGAAGGGAACCCTGGTCAAGCTAACTGAAGGGCCCCATGCGTGGAGAGAGAAGGAGAAATCTTCGCGGACCTAACGGGTGAAAGCATGCCAGAATTCAGTCAATGGCGTGAAACTAACGGGCTTATCGACGTGCAGCCGCCGTCTACGAGGCGGCTTGCATGTTAACGGTCGAATCCTTGAACAAATTCTTGAACGAGGAAGACCAAAAT
This sequence comes from Phytophthora cactorum, assembly GCA_016864655.1. Lineage (NCBI taxonomy): Eukaryota > Oomycota > Peronosporomycetes > Peronosporales > Peronosporaceae > Phytophthora > Phytophthora cactorum. Next base: position 192,309 of record NHQK01000080.1, read on the forward strand.
GATCGAGCGAGAACTTGTAGCTCAGTTTTCAATTTGCCTCGGTTCGCACAGTGCGTTCTCGGAGCAGGGAAGAACGATCGGAAGAGTCAAGAACTACACCAACGCTGTCGGGAATGGAGGGTGACGAGGTGCTCAACGCAGTTTTCCGCTTCAAGCACAAGGTCCCAAGCGACCGCCAGGAAGCAGCGGTGTGCAATGCACTAGTAAAGCTGTTTGCTGCATTTGTAGCGAGCTTGGAGGCGGTTGAGGTGCAAGAACATAAGTGTGGTCTTGTGGAGCCTCTTGCGGATGACCGAGTTGTTCCAGCCTCAGCTTTCACTGTCCACGAGATGGAAGTGCTGCGGCAGACGTCTCAACGTCTTACAGCGTCGGGTGGAACACACAAGAGAGGTGACGTGTGGTATGGCCCGTGGCTGCCCAAGTATGGCTGCGTGCTGCAGCGGCAGCAGAAAAACGCGGTTGATGTGACGATTCAAGTCGTTTCCGTTGACGGCTGGGAGCGGAAGCTACATTTCTTGCCAACTGGAGCGTGTGTGCATAGTGCAGTTCCTTCGACATACAGTCCACATCCTCCTCAGTGTTGCGCAGTTTTAGGTACAGAGTTGGAGGCGAAATTTTCAACTGTGTTTGCTTCAGAGCTGCGTAAAGCTCATAGTAGCAAAGGATCTGAGAGAAGTGCAGCGACTAACGAGCTGGGACATCAAAAGACGCCGCAGTTCATCGCTGCTGTCGTGAAGCGCGCAGTTGCTTCGTTAATGGGAAATGTTCCAGGAATTGGCAACGTCAGCTTTGCTGCGCAAGGAGGCACAACTGATGTGGGGCAGCATACTGGAGGACGAGCACGAGACACTTGCTGGGCACTTGTCCAAGAAGTAATTGCCCGCAATCTCAGCTGTGAACAGGGATTGTTTCGAAAGACGATGGTCGCAATTAAGCTCAAGTTGCTTCAACAAACAGTGGACAAGACCGAGAGTGTTTTGTGCGGCGATAGCATTAACCTAGAGGATGGATGTCCCCGCGTGGATGATTTGTTCTACATGCTCGAGGTTGTTGTCCAGAATACAGTCGAGTTACTGGAATGCAAGTACGACGTATCGGAGATTAAGGACCAGTGTGCTGCAATGCGCTCCAAGATTGATGAGTTTATTGACTTTTTGAACCGTCAGACTGCAGCGCGATATATTTTGCCTGAGAAGACGATGTTGGTTCAGCTTAATGAGCTACATTGTGGAATGGAGATGGTCTCACCACAAAGGATCAAGGATTCGGAGAACAGTGAAAGTGCCGAGGAGCGCCACCAGCGAGCGTGGAAGAATTTAGAGGGATGCTACTTTTTAAATGGGGTATCGTGCACGTTGACTGAGCTGCTTCAGTGGGGGAATTCAAACGACTGTTCAGCTGCCAACAAATGCATTCTGATGCTGCGGACATTTGAATCGTTCATGTTTGAAAAGTCTCTGCTGTTGAATGGCGGTATCTATAATCAAGGAGCTGGTGATAACTCATTCAGTTTGGAGAGAATACAAATGCTTGTAACCCAGTACCAACAAGATGTGACGCAGTGGCGTCGACTTCCGCGGATGACTTCTGTGTTAAATGTGGAGCAGCGCAGTCGAGAAATGCTGGTCATGTGGATTGCGTTTTGTCTTGTACACCAGAAATGTGTCGATGAAGTGCCTTTGTGTGCCGAGTACAACATTGCGTTAGATTGGAATGGTCTCAATGTGGCGGTTCTTCGTGATCGAGCAGCCATTTCTGCACTTCAGCGTGTCGCCACGTACATTCGTGGCTGGAATGAGACAATCAGAGGAACTCCACTGTTTCACTTGACCAACCAGAAACCAACATTTGATTTTGGACGAAGGTTTGGTTTGAGCAGCACCAGCATGATTGATGTCTACAATCGTGAGGTGGAGATTTGGAACTCATACGTGAGGGGGCAATGGGGTGTGGTCGAAAATAAAAAGCGAGAAGCCGCTCAACTTCGAGCAGATATTAATTTCCAAAATCAGAAACTGTCGACAAAGCGGCAGCAACTTGCAAATGAGGAGGAGCGTCTACGCCAGGAATATGCTCGCAATAACTACCATTACCTCTACTACCCCCAAAGCGCTGTCAAAACCCAACTGAAAAATGACATTGGGCGGATTAATTCGGTCATCAGAAAAAAGGAAGCAGCTCTTAGTAGAGCACTTGCTGTTCCCCGGTACTTGGTACGACCGCTTCCTCCAGCAACGAACGATGCGATTCAAGTAATTTTCATGCTGACCATGCCGCGCAATATTGAAATTTTGGGTAGTTTGTGCTTAACAGCGCAGCGAGCTCTCGCACCAGCAGATGCAACGTCTGAAATGGCAAGATTACCAGCATTGAGTCCTACAACATGGCAGGCGTTTTACTCCCACTGCGCGCCATCTCAAGCTTTTCACACAATCAGCAAGGTGTTCACGCCGAACCTCGCTCCGTTCTCCTACCCACATTCTTTGGGACCCAAATCAGTGGACGACTTATGCAATCTTCAGCAGTACAGCTCTGAATGTGTCTGGAATCCTACCTTGTATGGCACAGCTCTGACGTGGACAGACTCATTCGGCCATAAGATCGACCCATTTGCTGCTACAGAGTCTAGTGTGATTAATAGCTTCACGGAGACGATGCCTGAAGGATTTCGCCAGTTTCAATGGATGAATAAATGGCCTGGTGAAGGAGATACAAGAGGAAATATAGTGTACGCAAGCTTACACAAGCGGCCGGACAATTTCGAGAAAGTCGCTTTTATAGCTCTGGGATCATTGCGTGCATTCCCGAATCAGCAGTATCGAAAGCTGCAGTGGGCTTTGCTTGAAGATATTCTTCCGTGGTCGAACCCTTGCGTGGAAACTGTCGTGAGGCAGTCACTTTACCAAGTCGGAGCCCTCACTGACGAAGTGAGCCCTCAATTGCTGTGGAAGATGGATATGCTTAATGGTGGTGAGGGTCTTGACACATTCTGTGCCACGCTTGAGAATATCTCCGGCAAACTTGAACAGACTCCACGCAATTTCGAGAATGTCCCGCTTTTCAGCGAGCTAGCGGGTTTTGCGTTGCAGTATTCGAACGATGCACGGCGATTCGTGAAGACGTTTGCTGGAATGACGCGGCGTTGGGCAGAAGATGCCCGCTCGGAGTACAAGGAGGAATCGTCGCCCCGTCGGATTGCTGAAATCCGCCGAAAGGAATGCGTACTTTATGGTTTCGCATTGCTGGCCTACAGTCTCGGGCCATGGGACGACGAAGCAGCTCAAGAAGTTTGTGAACTGATTGTTTTGTTTCGCACCTCGTTCTTTTGTGCGAGTATTAATGTGAGCTCTACTGATCAGATGCTTCGCACGGAAAGTAAGATTGCTGAGGTGATGTCTCGTCGGATTACGGAGCTGATTAATTACGTGAAGAATAACGATATTGATACGGTGCTTACTGCTTTGGTGCGTCTGGTCAGTGCGACGTCTCCAGAAAGGTTGGAATGGAAGCAGTTTAGGGAGCTATCGACGGATGGTGAACAGTTCGGAAGCTGCTTCGAGGCGGTCGACACACGGATGGATGTTCACTACTCGATTAACCTGTTCACGGGAATTGTTCTGACGGATGGCTATGCGCCTGGAGGTCTCCCAATAGACATTCGTACACATGAACGGTTCCAGAGTTTGTTTGGACCGAGTAACTTTGAAGTTTTCTCGACGAACGGCTTGCTCCGAACAGAACGAAAGTATTGTGGTCGGTTGTACGATTTCGCACTGGAAGAAGATGACGAGCTGTTTGTCCAAGAACTCGTCGTAACCTCTTCTGGAGAGATAACCAGCACACTTCAGCGATGCACCGTCGATTGGGTAAAAAACCTGAGAAGTTTGTTTCCAGCTCAGCTACGGAAACTGTATTCCCACTGGTACTGGGTGGAGCAGAACTGTGTGCTCTTTCGACCACAGGAGGCGAACTGTCGAGAAGTTTTCTTCATTGCTACATTTGAAGAAGGAGGCTCGTTCCAATGCTACAAAGTGCCCTTCAGCGACACCAAGCGTCCGTACGAAGAACTCTTGATCCACCTTGACGAATATGACCAGTTTGTTCGAAAAGAGGAATCGCTTTTGGGCCTTTTCAAGATACTGACGAAGTTCGAAGAAGCGAAATTTCTGCACCCGCTGAGATCTCCTGAGGGCGTTCTAAAGATTGAGCTACCTCGGTTGAAACTGACGCTTTCCTTGAACAGCAACTTGGAATTCGAATCCGTGGAGCACAAAGGCTACATCTTGGCGACAAACCAGCAATTCGATGATTTCCTGCCAAGATTCAGTCGGTATCTGCTGCTAGAGCTGCAGGACAAATCCGATTCAGTTCGACCAGAGCTTCGGATGCTCCTTCCCGTCGGTTCCGTTGAAGAATCTTCTGATGAGATGGTTGATATCATTATTCCAGGCAAGGCTGATAGTATGGTGGAAGTTCATTGCTACGACGTTCATCGTCGCTTGAAAACGTTCGAAACGGAGACGATCGGTGCGAGATTGCAGCTGGCTGCTGTTTGTACTCGAGCGGGGACAAACGTACCCAGTAGACGGCTGCAGATGACAGGAGCGGAAGCTGCTATGCAAATGCTACGAGCGTGTCGGTCCAGTCGACCATTTTCTTCTTTTGAAAGGGATACTTTACTCACGATCTACAAGTTGAGTTATCGCGAACCAGCAGTGAAGATCCTGGCTGTGGCGCTCCTTAGAGAGGCAAACCGTCTTGGATTCCTCTTCGGTCAAACGCAAGTGATTAATACTGCAATGGCTTGTATTGATGAGAGAACAGAGTACGATGCCATGTGTATGCAGCGAGTCCAACGAAACCCCTTACGTTCTCAATTCCGAAGCAACGAAGAGAAATTTGTGCTTGGACACGTGCAGTACTCGTCTGTACCTGTATCCGCGAACGAAATTGTGTCGTGTGAACCGTCTCCAGTTGCTGATGACTACGTGAAGTCTATCGAGATGAAGCTGAAACTGTTTCTTCAGATTGAGGCTGGCACAACGAAAGATATCCCACAACTTCCGCTAGACACTGATACTGTCAATGCCATGAGCAAAGGGATGCTGGATGAGCTTCAAGTTAGCTGGAAAACGTACCATTCCCAGGCCGAACCGAAGCTGAAGGCTGAACCAAGTGTGATACTTGGATCATTTACGGCGCTACTGAGCGAGGTATCATCCCGGCGTGGCGAGATGGAAACCTATTTGGAAGATTCATTCTCTAAGGCTACAAGCAGTACACGCGATCAACTTCTCGCTCTGGCTAATTATTTGCCGCTGCTTACGGTGACTGACATTGTCCGGTGTGCGTTTGACGAGGAAACGCTGCGTACTCTGGCGCCGAAGTTGAGTGAGGAGTCCAGGGAACAATTCAAGAAAGCGGTTCTCCAGTATATGGAGTTATGTGTTCTGGAAGACAAAATGGAGCGGCTGATCTGGAAGGCTAAGCGCAGTGACGACTTGTCGGATGCTCAGCTGATAGATGAGCTCATGAATGTCCGTCAGTGGCAATCGACGGAGTTCCCGTACTGGCTGGCGTTTGAGGTGGAAGGGAGACTGCAGATCCGACATGAGCAATTTGTGATCGCACAACATCTCATCAATGGACCAGGAACCGTCTGCCAGCTGAACATGGGCCGTGGCAAGACTCGCGTGATTTTACCGATGCTGTTCCTGCATTTCACGCAAAGTCGCTGTCCTCGAGTCGTTCGTGCACATTTCTTAAGTCCTTTACTGAGTGAGGCGCGGCAATTTATGCACCGTTACTTGTCGGCATCCAGCGCTCACTTGGGTGTCTTCGAGCAGCCATTCCACCGCCAGATCGACTTGGATGCTCGCAGACTCGAGTTCATTCGTAATAATCTTGACGAGCTGAAACTTTTCGGTGGTATTCAATTGGTAGCTCCCGAGCATCGCATGTCACTGGAGTTGAAGCGTTTAGAGTTGGGAAATGAAGGACCCAACGTTGAGGCGCTGGACGAAATCCTTGACAGTGATCAGTTTGTGGACGTTCTGGACGAGTGCGACGCTCTACTGCACCACAAGTACCACTTGGTGTATGCAGTAGGCACACCCATTTCCCTTTGTAGCGGGGTTGAACGATGGAAGGCCGCAGAAGCGCTTTTGAGAGTGGTGGCGGATAAATCTCTTGGATCTCGAGTCGCTACGGTGCTTCAAGCTCCACATGTTTCTTGTGTTTCCCCAGACTACGCTGAACGCCTGGGTGCTTATGATGGAACTCGGTTAAACACTGTAGTGGAGAGCACAAAATCCCTGCGTGAAGAACTGAAGGAGGCTCTAGCACGGGATCTCATTACCAACGCTCCGTTTGAATTGATGTGGCTCAACACTTTTGGATCTACGGCAGCTCGAGAGCCGCTTGTGAAGGCAATAACTGACTCGACTGTGAGTTTGGAACAAGCTCTTGGCACTCACATGTCGAAGCTCATTCCTTATATGACTCAGTTGCTCGCGTTGAGGGGGCTGGTAGCCTTTGGGGTATTTGAACATTGTTTGGAGAAGCGCTATCGAGTCAATTTTGGCATTCCGGTCACTGGTTCACGACCGAAGAAGATCGCAATTCCATTCCGTGCTGCGGATGTTCCTTCCGAGAGATCAGAGTTTAGCCACCCTGACGTGTGTATCGTGTTGACACTACTGGGATATTATCATAGAGGTCTATCAAACGAGGAGGTTCGAAGCACATTTCAGATGTTATTGCGACTGGATATCTCGGAGCAACAGCAACAGTATGATCAATGGTTCAAGATAGTCAAGTCGGGTCTAAGCGATGAGGTTCGCAGGGCATTGTGCGATGTACGTCATATCAGTCTTGACGATGCTCGTCACTTCGAAACGCTCTGCAAAGTCTACAATTTCTGCATGGAAGCGATCAACTTTTACCTGAACACGTGCGTGTTTCCGAAGGATACCCAGCAGTATCCGCAACGTTTGTCGAGAACGGCCTGGAATCTCGCAGCAGGGAAAAACAATATTGGGTTTTCGGGTACCAACGACAACCATCGCCTACTTCCACTTTCAGTGACGCAGCGCGAGCCTGACGAGCCTTCGTTGTTGGGCACGAATGGGAAAATGATCGACAAGATCCTGCAAGTGACTCACAGCTACGAAGTGACTCGTCCCAGTCCGGAAAGTACATCGATTCCATGGCAGAATGTTCTTTTCTTCGCAATGGACAAGAAGGCTCAAGCTCTTATTGACACTGGGGCTCTACTTGCTGGTGTGGCAAACCATGATGCAGCAAAGTTTCTTCTTGAACGGGATGACTTTGGCTTTGCAGGTGTGGCATACTTTGATAGCCGTGAAGAGAACAACTGCTGGATGATCGCAGAGAAGGCTCGACGTATTGAGGTCTCTCTGAAGAAGTCGTCAATGCTGGAGAAGGAGACTTTCGTCATTTTCGACGAAGCGCGCTCACGAGGTTCCGACATGAAGCTGCTTCCAGATGCTGCAGCTGTACTGACTTTGGGGCCAAAACTCACAAAGGACAAGTTGATGCAAGGAGCTGGGCGCATGAGGCAGCTCGGATGCAACCAGAGCCTCTGGATCACAAGTTTCGATGAAGTTGCACAGAGTATTCTTCAGATCAGTAGCCTACGTGAGCTCTCGAGTGTTTCTCCTATCGACGTGCTGAATTGGGTAATGGATAACACTAAAACGGAGGCGGTACGTGGATTACTCGAGTGGGCAGGCAATGGTATCCACTTTCGAAAGACTCAGCTCAATCGAGGCAAAGAGCTGGTCGATGAAAACTGGCAACTCGAGACGTTGTACCGAGATAAAGTTCATGTTGACAGAATTGCGCAAGTGATTCAGTCGAAGGCTCTCTTGGCTTTCAAAGACTCAGTTGATGAACTGGTCCGACAGATCTGTTGCCGAGGGTTCGTATATGGACTTGATGACGAAGTGTGCGTTACTTCCCATACCGATGAATGCGAGCGAGAGTTGCAGGTAGAAGAAGAGGTGCAACAGGAGAGAGAACTCGAAGTGATGAAGTGTTCCCCGACGAGAGAAAAGCGGTGGGCGTACGATAGAATCCTACATGCACAGTCAGTTGGAGACCTCACGGGAGTTGTACAAGTGCTTGAGATCACTCGGTTCATACGCCAATCGGTCTCTCCGAAGCAAATGGTAGATCTGGACTGGACCAGCACGCGCATCTATGGAACTATTAATTTCTTCGCGACAATCCAGACGCGGAATGGTGTGAGATGCTTGAACGAATTTCTGCGAGTGATTGATGTCGTATTGGTGTTCAAGAATGGCGACATGTTGCTGGTATCGGAGTGTGAAGCCGACCATATTCTGGAGCTGCTCTGGTCTGCTCGTGGAGATTCAACCGCGTGCAGTTTTAGCTTCGTGAATCTTGCGTTTGCTTGTGAAAGCCTCGATCGTGGCGATGGATCAACGAAGTTTCACGAGACCCATCTGGCACTTGGCTCGAGTCTTGATCAAGATCTGCCACTGCTGTCGATGATTGCGTGTCATGTCTACAATGGTGAGACGATGCTGGCGAAGCACCAGGAAAATGCTGTGGAGACCGCATGCCGTGCGTTACTTGGGCCTTTGGTCCAGCGAGAAGCCACCCTGAGTAACTTTGTCAAGTCACGAGGCAATAGCCACAAGTGGACAAGGTCGTTCCTGCACGAGCTCTGCTGCCGCATGGACCTGGAAGACTGCCAGTAAAAACTATAACGTGGCCCCTTGATGAGTACTGCAGTTGAGCAATGCGTACATGTGAATGAGTTAAGAGTTAAAAGAGTTAATAGTATGCAGTGACTTCGACCTGTACCACACATTCCTGTCTTCACCGAATATCATCTTTCATACTACACCATGCCACTGGGAGAAAATAAGGAGCGCGCGCCCGTGCAGAATACACACTCAAAGGTACAGTACTGTACTGCGAGAGATAGGGCACAGTAGTGCATCATTCAACTCACTTTAACTCGCACGAGTTCATTTGAATCGGGCCTTAACTCACATTATCTCGCGCGAGTTAATGTGAATTTATCGGGATTAATATCTAATCCCAGACACAGCACCTTGCCGAGTCGAGGACATAGAGGCCGGTGTGGGGCAGGCCGCGAGGCGGCGTCCCCAGAGCACAGCGCAGCAAGCGAAGAGAGGGGCTTGTGTACACCAAGATGAACAACACGCTGCCCCTGTCAGCCGAGGACAAGCGAGCAAGAGAGGAGTGGGCATGGGAGATGCTCATGAACAAGGACCCCGTCAGGTCCTGGGACTGCATTATCTTCTCCGACGAGAAGAAATGGAACCTCGACGGGCCTGACAGGTTCCAGACTTACTGGCGTGATCTTCGCCGACCACTAAGGCAAACCAAGCGTCGCCAAGCGGGTGGCGGTTCTGTCATGGTGTGGGCGGGCATCAGCGCCGCTGGCAAGACCAAGCTGGCGGTGTTGCACGGCGAGCAGAACTCGGACGATTACGTGTATACTTTTTCCGAGTTCCTCTTGCCGTTTGCCCACTCACACTATGGCACCGATTTTTTACCTTCCAGCAGGACGGAGCGTCAATTCACACGTCCAAGCGGACCAATGAGTTTTTTTACTGAGCAAGAGATCTGCGTGCTACCGTGGACGGCCCGTTCGCCTGATCTTAATCCTATCGAGAATCTTTGGTCGATAATGACTCGCCAGGTTTACGCCAACGGCAAGCAGTACAGCAGCGTGGGTGAATTAACTGAAGCGCTGTACGAAACCTGGGACGCCATAGAAATGGATACCATCAAGCCCTTGATCGAGTCGATGCCTCGCCGATACAAGGAATGCATCAAGAAACCCGGTAATAAGACCCATTACTAAAACAACAATCGCTTTGATCAACATTCTGTTTAACTTGATTTTTGTATGGTTGAGTGGGTGTTCATATATTGGTCGCGATGTCGATATAATGGTCACTTGTATACCAGACCCTTCATAAACCGCTCTTTCGCGAGTGTTAAAACATGCTTCCTATGTGTTTGTGCGGTGCGAACAACATATCTAAATAGCGTGGCCCAACTCCTAAAATTGACTGAGTTACGGTATTAAATGTAGGTGTTCATAAGAACTTGGCGCGGAGTGTAGCATACGGGCGCTTGTATAAGATCTTTTCCACGCTGGTGCTCAGGCACTTCAAAATGGCGGCACGAACTCGCTTTTTTTTGCAGGCCTTCGGTGCCAGTACTCGTGACACCTGGACATCCGCTTCCTCGACAGGCAGAGTTCTGAAATTTGTGTCAATGAGCATTCCACTGCAGCCGACATGTTGTTGGAGCAGCCCAATTTTAAGTACTTCGTATACGGAGTACGTACCCTAAAGGGGTTCATTCGAGTACCAGACACATGTGGTGCACACCAAGTAATTCAATACTTTGTTCAAGTGAAATGGTTAATAACACTTCCGAACAGAGGCGTGCCTCCGGCCCGAAGTAGCTCTGGAATTTTAAGTAGCATAATTATATATACAAGCGTTAGGCTCTACCCATAAACTGTTTGATGGTGCTGGTATGAAAGCAACAATATGAGGGCTGCTTCTTTGGCGGGGTATGCCTCGCCAAAGAATAGCAGCATCACCTGCCATTAGAAACCAAACATAATTTCTTCAAGAAACGTAGCAGTGTAGTAAGTTTTAGAACACACGGAAATAAAATGTAACATGTTGTGTACATTCATCTCCAGAAGCTTAGGAAAGGCGATCCTCATGTGTGAAACAGTAAAGCTAGCAGCATATAGCCGACAAACCATTCGCAACAGCACTTTTGTAAGCTCACTAGAATAAAAAACACTCGCCAGGAGTACATGTAGCCTTTTGGATAGAACACTCGTGGTGTAAGATTTCGGAGACACGGAATGAGGACGGAAAAGTTTAGAACGACGTTGCTGCCACAATGAAAATCCATATAAATAGCATAAAAATCCACTTTTGCGGCTCAATTGCGGCAGAATTACTCACACATGGAAAAGACATTACAGCTACACCTCTATAGGCAAACACTCCCAGGTTCAGCACCTGAGGTACAAAGTGCGTGGTATTATTGCACTAAACCTCGTCTGCATTGGTTCGTTTCCTACCTTTACTGTTGATGGCTCGCCTAAGTCCATGAATCAGCATATACATAGTTTTGAACAACACAGCCTGTACACTATAAAGGCGTCCACCAATCCATCCCATTTACCAACTCTTCTATTGGTTCGTAAGCCGTAAAAGCCGTAAAGCCCCAGATGGTTGACAGCGCTACCGGCATCCTCCACTGCCAGTTTTCAATTTCCCACGGCCTGCGAAGATCGTTTGCCCAGTGCCCCATCAATTGCTAACCTCTTGTGCAGCAGTATGAATTCTTGCGCACTCAGCCCGCCTAACAGTTCGGCACTGAGTGAACGTTGAAGTCATTGACAATGTTAGTGAGAACACAAGTGGTAAACCGCAGGCGTCAAACGTCACACGACAGCTTATTTCACCTAGATGGCTACATGAAGGCATTTTCTATAACTGACCATTTCTTTGAAGGAAACGTTGCTTGCTCGCGTAATGTATTCCCGTCACACTGAAAAAGAAAGGAGGGAAGCTCCATACAGTACCCCAGTGTTGCCGACGTTGGGATAGGTGCGTTTTCTTCCTCGTTTCACTGTCCGAATCATCATTTGGAGTGTTGTCGCTGTTGATCTCTGCGGTTCGTGGACATCTGCATCTGAATCGATTTCGAGATATTCTTCAACGCTTTCATGAACGTTAACCCCTGCCAGCATGCTGACAATGTCGTCAACCACCACTTGGTCAGCGGTCTTCACGTACTCTCCTGCTTGCCGTATCTCGCCCAGTAAACGTGCGTCCACAATTCTAGACTGAACCCAACAGCTGCGTATACAGTCAGAGCTCACACCAGCCCAACTATCAATGTTAATATGAATGGCTTTGGGGACTTTCAGCTTCCTCTTTATGCCACCTTCGATAGCGTCCAAACACCATTGAACAAAGCACCGTCGATAGCGAGCCTTAAATGAGCGGATGGTGCCTACGAAAAAATACCAAGAGTTAGATTTACTAAATAACAAGGCATACTCATTTTTTTAAACCTGAATCCAGCGGTTGCGCGGATGATGTTAGATTGGGAGGCAGAAATCGCACTTCGACATTTGAAAAGGTCCGGATAACTTTGTGACTTGATGCGTTGTCGATTAGCAAAAGCGCCTTTCGGTTTTGGATCGCCATCTTTAAGTTGGAATCTCGTCGCCACTCGGTGAAATTGTAGCCGTCATCCACGCTTTTTTGATGTGGAAATATTTTACTGGCTTGTTTTTGAGAGCGCGATGACTACCGCCAATGAAACATCGCGGATCCGCTGCTGTACCAATTATCACTGGGTCTAATTTATCGGTGCTGGTCGCATTGCAGCAGAACGCAATTGCGATGCGACCTTTGCCGCTTTCCCCCCTCCTTTTCTGCTCTTCGTTGCCAAAGTTTGATAAGGAGCTAGTTGATAAAAAGAGCACCCTCGTCAAAATTGTAGATGTCGTCGGGCTTGTAGCCAGGGCTCCCGATTATGGCATTGATATTTATCGGGAGCCTTGCCTAAGCATAAATAATGGCATTGAGCAGTATGTGCAAAGCCATACATAATGACATCTACGATGAGTAAGAAATGAATAAGAGCATAATGTAGAGTAATACAACACCATGTTGATTATTAACGAGTGGCCTCATCGACAGTCTGTGCTGACCAATACTCACCATTTTTACGAAAGAACAGCACCATTTCCAGTGTGATGGGCTGCAAGCTGTGGCGCTCTTGCCCGTACGTCGTCCTGGCGACGCTAAAAAACCTTTCAACAAGGTTAGAGGTGGGTGGAATGCAGCTAAGCAGGTCGTACCGTGGCTCGACCGCTGCTAAACGGCGCCGTTTCTGGAGATTCTCAACGAACGAGCCTTCGACTTCGGTGTCGGATGAGGAAGCCCTCTCTGCAGTGCGTGATGGCTCTTCCTCCACGCAGCGAAAGGGCTGCAGCGCCGTCTTCTCGGCCCTCGTCAACCGGTGGCTCCCTCCAAGAACACGTACGCACCCCGACTCAAAGTCGGGGCTGTGCACGATGTCCGCACGAGGTCCTGTGTCACACAAATATATATGTTAATAAATCTGCAAATTTGATCTGTAAATAATAATCACAATAACTCACAATGAAACCTGGCGTAATGTGACTTTACGTCAATTAAGCCGTCGAACCACACACGCATGTCACATTTGAACGTTGAAGTGCCTTGGACACCGACTCGACCTTCTTCAGGTCCTTCAGCAGCGAAAGAAGACTCTTGTTACAGGCTGGTGCAGGAAGGACGTCCACGATGTCGTCGTCCGTTGGGTCAAGGTGCTCCAAAAGCTTTAAATAGCGGTGTACCATGCTGAAATTTGAGCTCCAGCGTGTGTCCTGTCGAATTACAGGACGGAGTAAAGTTTTCGACCTACAAATATAGTCATATAGAAATAAAAAATTACGAAGTTAGTAAATTATCTAACAGATAATACCACAATATACCAGCAATTACCTGAACTTGGCGGACTGCTAAGAGTGCGTAGGCGCACCATCAGAGCTTGAATACAGGCCAGGTCGTCGTCGTACTGCTCCATATCAACTTGAACTGCCCTGTTCAGCCGATGGCAACGAGAGGGACGCCCATGAGCGTGGCCAACAGCCGGTTTACGGCGCAATTATCGCCCACAACAAAGAGACAATCACTCAGCTGCTTACCAAAGTCACGGGGCAGCATCCCGGCTAGGAATTCATAGTGACCGCGCGCCGAGAGGTCCTCGTCAGGCTCGTTCAGCAGGGGTGCTATGCAGAGGAGCGGGATCTTCATGACGCCGCCGACTTCGTAACAAGCGAAGCGGCGACGAAATGCTCCAAGGCGTGGCTCCATCCGTCCAGGATGAGCCCAAATCGCTCAGGCATTTCGGCAGCGATGTAGCCCTCCACAATCCGAGTGAGGCTTTCCATGGCCCGCTGAAGTGTTTCGACACAAATTGGGTCCAAATTTGAGTATCTGAACAACACAAAAATTATTCTGACTAAAAATAAACCCCATAGTTAAATCCAGTTAAACAGTAAGCTTACCTTCTTGCAGCAGGATTCTCGCAGAAGTGGAGCGGGAGGTCGTTCTTGATAATCCAGTCGAGCCAGCCGAACACGTTCAGTGCTGACCGACGTACGAAGTTTAACAGCGAGCCAGTCTCGGCTGTAGATGTAATGGGCCAACTCTGTGCCCACTACTTCGGCTTACACGTTAGCGCAACTGTTATTTATGATTTATGTCTGGACTGGGTTTCCTCCTAAAACTGATATCCTATATGTAAGGTATTCTGCCATCCGATGGCTGTCAGAACCCTGCTAATCTAATTGGTAGAAAGAAATGCTTATCTACCAATAGGAAGCCTAAATGCATACAGACCAGTGGTCTGCAAAGTGTAACCATTGGTGTGTCTTACACCAACGTTCGAGAACCCTCCAATTAACCAAGTGGCTACGTGTAGCCACTTGTGTGTAACCCCGTTACAGCTGTCACTTCAGCCGGCACTGCAGCAAGATGCACCATCTTGCTGAATCGGTCTACAAAGCCCACGACACCAGTCCTCCACTTAATGTCAGGCGGAAGACCAACGACAAAGTTCATAGAGATGGACAGCCAACACTCCGACGGTGTCGGAAGTGATTGAAGCGGAGCCTGCGAAAACGCAGCAGGCTTCACGCGTTGACACACCTTATAAGCACGTACGTACTTGCGCACCCACTTGTACTGGTGATTCAAGTAGAAGTCACGCGTGAGAAGCATGTATGTCTTCTCACGACCAGGATGCCCTGCCGTAGGGGCACCGTGGTACTCGTACATGATCCGCATCCGCAGATCATAGTCGTTCGGCATGCCAATGCGAATCACATCGTCGTCCACTGCGCTGCATAGCAGCAGTACTTCGTGCACACGATAACGATGTGCACGAGCTCGAAGGTGTGGTGCCAACTTCCGACGCGCCTCGTCGGAAGGTGCTGAGGCGTAGCTCAGCAGCTGCTTCGCGTCTGCGTCACTCGCATACGCGGCCTTCACGTCGTCGATCAACGACAACGACGGAGCACTCACACGCTCGACGCCAATCGGATTGGCGTCGGCTGTCTTCACTGCATAATCTGGCTGACGTGACAACGCGTCGGCCACCACGTTTAACCTTCCGAGTTTGTACTCAACCCGGAAGTCGTACTCTGCGAAGAGCGCCAACCATCTCGCTATCCGTTGCGAGATGTGCGGCGACTTCACTGCAGTTCGCGGTGAAGCGTGGTCGGTGTAGACCACGAACGGTCCACTTCCAAGTAGTTACACTCGGAACTTCGCGAGTGCTTACTTCATAGCAAGGAGGTCCTTGTCATATATAGGATAGTTACGTTCAGTTGGCTTCATCTGACATGACTGGTAGTATACCACACGATCACGACCCTCGTTATCGTGCTGCATCAACGCGCATCCGATCGCAAAGTCGGACGCATCACATACGACGTAGAACGGGCGATCTTGGTCAGCCACTGCCAAAATCGGCGCTTCGGTCAAGCCCTGCTTGACTGCATCGAAGGCCTGCTGACACTCATCAGTCCACTTCCACTCAGCTTCCTTCTTTAGAAGCTGCGACAGCGGGCGAATCTTGCCCGCGTAGTTCTCAACGTACTTGCACAAGTACGTTGCAAGCCCAAGGAACTGCCTCAGTTCCTTGACATTGGATAGCGTAGGCCATTCACGTATCACTCTGACCTTCTCTGGGTCAGGGCGTACACCGTTCTTCCCGACGAGACACCCGAGAATGGGTATCTCGCTCGCCCCGAATATACACTTCTTCAGGTTCCAGTTGAAGTGACCATGGGGTGGCAATCGAAGTTTTCTGGACAGTGGCACCGGACGCGTCAACAGTAGTCGACACGGTCCCAGCAGCGGCCGAGACGATCAAATCTGGAGCCCAGCTCGCTGGTCCTGCCGAGTCACTAGTTGAGGGCATCTCAAACTCATAAGTTGAGTCACTGAAGCCGGTGGCATCATCCTCTGAGAAGGCATAAATGGCCGGCTGAGTGGCCGAACTCAACTGGAGACGGTGAGTCTTCTTTCGCCGAGTCCGACGGGAAGGCTTGGGAGAACGCAGACCTTCGCCGTCCGACATGGTTTCTTGAGGAAGACTCTACCCCAGCAGCGTGCTGGTCTCTTCATGACCTGCCTCATCTGGCAACGGTCAGGCGTATGGCTGAGGAGGTGGCGGAGCTGAAGGACACCGACGAGACCCAGCAGCCGTAGGAGACTTGGGGTTCGCGTATCGACCAAGCTGCTCCTTTGGAGTCAAGGTCGACAGCGGAGCGCGGCGAAGTTTGTCTAACGTGCGATGAGGACGCGGAAGAAGACTAGCCGAGCTCGCCGGTTCTTCCGCCGAGCTAGCCACGGGTCCAAAAGCAACAGAGGTCTCAGACGAACCGGCAGGAGTTGCCGCCGATCTCACGGCGGCGATAGGAGACGCGCCTGACCCATCTTGTCGAGGATGAATGGTCAGCTCGAATCGACGAGACTCCCCAGCCGGGATGTACACCACCTCAGGGAATCGCATCTCAAAGAGGCGGCACAATCGCGCATTCAACTTGAGGTCAGCGGGATTGAGCCCAGGCACATCCAGCCCCGCTCCGGCAGCAGCAGCCATGTGAGGGTCATGAAGGGATAAAAAAAAAACCTGGCGCTGGATGATGCGCTTCTGTCGCAAGATGACAGCCCGCTGATCCTTCACCACAGCTTGAGCGTGTCGGAGGGCAGGGTCACTAGTCGAGTTGAGCAACCGAGCCGACTCCTGCAGCTCCTCGAAGTGTTTGGCGGCGACGCCTTGGAGAGTGATGTAAGCTGTGTTCTTGTCAGCGATCGTCTGATGCAAAGTTTTGATCTCGGCAAGGCGGTCCTGGACTTGTTGATTGTGGAGCCGCGCCTGAGCCAAAGCCGAGTCGACTTTGCACTTCTCTATCTCGACAACTTAGCGAGTTTGGTTTCACTCAAGGCTATGACCTTACACAGCGAAGCTACGTGGTTAGCCGAGTGCTTGGCGTCGGCTTCCAGATCAGCGACCTGCTTCTCAGCGACTTTCATCCGAGTCCCTAAGTCAGCGTTCTCAATAGCGAGTGTGTCCAGCCAGCGTGTAAGTGAGGCGTTCTCGGACTGGGCTGTGTAGAGATCCGCCTTGAGCTCAGCGAGCGACTGGGAGTAGTCGGGAGCGGTGTACGGACCAGGCAGCACAACCAACAGCTCCGTGGCCGAGCTAGCATTTAACAAAGCCTGTCGCTGTGTTGGATTGGATGGCTTGTTTGGTCGGGTAAGCCCGTACGCCATGAGGCGGGCTAAGAATGTGTGGTCCTCTTGACGCTCATCACCTTGTCGTGCAATCAACGCGACGAGGGAGCTTAAACTCACAGATCCAGCCGAGTCCAACTTATTGCTGGCGCCCGAAGTGGTGTCGCCCGGCGAACTCGGTCGACCAGGAAGAAGCGTGCGAGTAGACCCCGAAGACTCCGGGTCGGACTCAGGAGAAGTAGCCAGATCAACCACCATACGTTCATGACGACGTCGACACAGCGGCCGCTTCCTCACCTCGACGTTGGGCCGAAGGTGAAGCCCGATTCGAAGAAGACTGTGGCGTACGTGTACGATCACATGGATGAGTACGTGGAGCAGCGGGAGAGGTCTGCGAGGGAGCGCACGTACTGATGGTTGAGACGAAGGAGCGCGAGACGTCCTGGCGGTGCGTGGTCTAACGGTGGTGAGAACGAAATGAGGTGTCAAGACACTCATCAGCTCGGCTCGTATCATAACCGGGGCAGTTGTGATGTAGGGATTTCCACATTCAGTCCACCTCTAGAGGCTTAGGAGCAGTGGATCACGGTACGAGCTCGGCGGTTCGTCCGGATACCATTATCCGGATAGTCGCTCAGTTGAACGGTCACTTGAGCTCGGCGGAAGGGTCGGATGAGATCCGAAACGACTTTATTTCACTTGTTATGTGTATAGGAAGAATAGGAGAGAATAGGAGGAGCCCAAAGAGGCTCCCGAAAGATTACAGATAGCAGAGCAGAATTTCCCTAGTCCAAGACACGTGTACACTCTTCCGGTAAGTCCCTGCACAGGGCCGGATTGTGTCTGCTGCGAGTACCCGAGAGGCATAGCTTGTAGGGTACTCGGTTGGCAGTGCCAAGCGATTACGTTGTTCCAGGAAGGACAAGCGTCTCGCTACGCGTGAAGAGCAAGCCCCGCCGAGGTCGGCGGGCCGGTACACTGTACGGCCTGGGTGCTGTAACACTTCTAGCTGAGCTGCCACTGCGCGTGGTGTCCTGTAAAAGCGCTCGCGCGCCGCCGTCCATCCTTTGGTGGAGGGCACAGGGTTTGTGTACGAGGCAGCCAAGTCTAACTCCGCCGAGCCTCGGAGAGTCTGACTTGGTTAGTCGGAACTCGTCGAGAGTGAAACCGCACGCCTGCCCCGGCTAGGACGAACCGTGAGAGGACCACCCTCCGCGCAGGCCGTACAAGCGCCGACCTAACTCGGCGACAGTTGTGGTTTGTGTGAGGAATCCACATCTGACGGTATTTGTGCGTTCTGCTACACCACAAAGAAGCTACGAAGAGGGAGAACCAGCGAATTGGAGGCCGAAGCTATGGAGAGCCGGGCTGAGAGATCGGCACGGTACGATCACGGACTAGCGCCGCCGGTAGGGTTGAATTTGTTCAGGAGACGACCGATCCGGCGTGCTGGGTGAGCTTGGGGATGGTCGCGGTAGTGGTTGCGCGACGAATCGCTGGTGTCACATTAAGTTAGGTCTTCCAGGAGGTTGTGAGGCTCTCCCTGGTGCGAATTGGGGTTTCCGGCGTTATGCGCCCGGGAAGTGGCCCCAGGATACCAACGTACACGGTACGCGTCGTTCAGCAGGTGCAAGAAGAAAGGGTCAAGCAACAAATCGACATCAGCCCACCCCCCGCGCAGGATCGGAAGCAAAGCAGTGATGATCCTATGCCAGCGTTCGTTAGCACGAATCCGTCGCAAGCGGCGAGCCAAATGATAATGGTTCACCACCGGGTCGAGGAGCAACTGCTGTGTGATCGGGAGGTATGGGTGATCTTCCAGAAGGTGAGCCGATGCTGCCACACGAACGTCAGGTAGGCCTCGGCTAGCTAATATAATGTGGTTTCATGGAGCTGGTGAAACGTTAGGTCGAACGTGAGTGGGTCTCGGGGATTGTTCAGAACTCTCCACGGGTGTGCGGCAAGCAACGCGGTCCAGTGATCAGGTCGTCACGATACCCGGTGATCGGACGAGGGGCGGCCGCCCGTGGAGTCCGACGGGGAAAGAGCCATCCCCGGGGGAATCGTGGTCGTCGCAGTCAGAGTTCGCACAATCAAGGCCGTGAGCTGGTGTTAGCTCAAGCCATGGTCCGACCAAGGCTCTGTATCCGCCTGATTCAGCTGTCGAGGGCGATAAAAACCATGGATCGCAGTCGCCAAAGGGAAGATCAGCGGATCAAGGGGCGTGCGTGGAGATACCGGTGGAGCTCTGGGCGGAGGAGGAGTACCAGGAGGAGTACCAGCCGGAGCAGGTGATCGGTGCGGAGAAGCCGGAGATCTTGAGGGCAATCTAGGAGGGGGCGACCCCGCGGTGATCGTGGAGGTGAAGAAGGAGGAGTCCCCCGCGAAGATCCGCCCGGAGAACCCCCGGGGCTCTGACCACCTGGGGTGGGGATCGGACGATCCACGCTGCTGGCCGAGCCCGTAGAACGTCGACACCTCAAGTCTTATTGGGAACGAGCCAGAGCCGCTCTGGTCTCACCATCGGAGTCGGAGGAAGGTGCTTGATCGTGATCGAAGGCGTTTGCGGACAGTGCCTGCGATTCGACGTCAGATGCGGGGAGTTTGTCGGCACCTTGTTCGTCGGAACCCTCCTCCTCGTCGTACTCGTACTGATCGCCACCGTCGTCTTGAATCTCCTCTACCTCGGACTGATCCGTTCCTTGGAGCTCACCGTGGTCACCACCTTCATCTTGGATCTCGATAATTTCCGACGGGTTTCTCTCGTCGCGATCGGGTGAGCCCTGATGCTGAGAGCCGAGGAACTGCAGACCCGCACGTCCCGTTCCCTTCGAACAGAGGGGTGACGAGCGGGCAGGAACCAACGGAGAAGATCTGTCGCCTGGAGGTGCCGATACACCGCGCGTAGACGTCTTGGGAACAGGTTGCCCAGCGGCTGGCGAAGCTGATCGGCTACGAGCCCGTTTGCCGGGAGCCTGACCTGCCCGACGAGCTCGAAGCTTATCAGCGGCCTCTGCGAGCAACGCAGCGGTCTGATCGAGATCGGCGTCCACGTCTTTCGGGGAGTCTTGAAGTTTGGTGATTTCTTCCTGTACGTCGGCGTACATTTCCTGAACTCGCGTCAAGTCGTAGCTGATTCGATTGTGATCATGACCTGGAAGAGGGAACGAAAGTCAGAACGACGTGGAACTAGAAAGAAAATAGATGGAGAATGGATACTGATGGAGTGTGGTAGCCTCGTCCCGAGCGGCGTCCCGATTCGCTACGGCTGTCTCGCGCGTGGCGTGGTCTTGGGTAGCTTCCGCGGTGGCTTGTTCCAGACTGGCAGTAGCTCGACGAGGTTCACCTTCCAGACGAGCCGAAGATGCGACCGCTACGTCTCTTTCGTTTCGGAATGTATTTCTCTCCTACCGAAGCGCGGTCAGATCGGTGTCATCGGAGCGAGCGGCAGTCAACGCGTTGGCGGAAGCACGCAGGACGTCGCGAACCCGGATCAAGCTGTGGTCGGAGGTGGCGAGAGTATCGCGAAGATCGTCGATCTCGCGCTCCTGGTTCGAAATCTGCGTGCAGAGGATGTCGATCTTCGATCCGGCTAAGTCAAGCTCGCGTTCCAGCACCTGATTGCGATCGCGGTCCAGCCGACGATCCAGGTCCTGTAACTCTGTGTTCTGCTGAGTAACCTGGGCACGGAGATCGCCGATCTGCTGATCGGCACCGGTGGCCAGAGCGTTCGAGGCTCCACGTTGTTGAACGTCTATCTCGGCCTGTAGGTGGGCGATCTCAGACGCTTGATCGAGGCCGGATCTCTCCGTGCCTCGCTGCTCATCTATCAGATGATTGGTCGTTTCGTGGAGACGATCCCGGCCATGCTGGAAGGTCTCGTAGTTCCGCGCCGCCCGGCGGAGCTCGTCTTCCAAGAGGGAAATCCGGCGCTGAGACGCATGATCGGTGGGGGGGCTAGGGCAACGAGAGCGACCTGTACGAACATGTGTGCTGCCCGGTGAGGGAGGAGGCGACGGTTCCCCATCGGGCCCGCCGGGATGCGAGCCACTCATAAGCGCTGGGACGAGTGTGGTGACTTTGTAGGAGATGGAGGTGGCCAGATCGACCAATACCATCGTCAAATTCTAGAAGTGACGGGGACTGAAACTGTGAACGTGACTTCTCTGGCTTCCGGAACAATCTGAGATCTCGATGCAGTGGCTCCACGGATTTGTCTACGAGATGAAAGGTACTCGAGTGTCGCCCAATGACAGGTGCGTGCCGTTCGAGCTGAGTCACAAAGACGGTGCACTGCACTGGCACAAGCAACTCCCGACGAAGACCAAGAATACGTGGGGTTTCTTGAGCGAAGCCTTCATCAAGTACTATTGCTCGCAATTTACCCAATCTGCTGAAGCACGATACTATTCGCAAAGCGAGGAGACAAGGAGCACGTATGCGGCTACCTCAGCCGACTCAACGACTATGCTCGTAGCACCGGAATCAAGTTTGAGAATGGCGGTCGCAAGGCGCCTGACCACGTCAAACAATTCTTGGAGACTGATGGAAGGTATGGATCTTGGACACGAAGCTTGTATGAAGCGGAGGGAGGGACGTCGCAGACGGTGGGACCGGAGCGAAGACACTTGAGGGGTAGAATGAAGATTCGAAAGTGATTGATTGATCGGAGCATACACTATCTTCACTACCTAGTCTGCATCCAATCATTTGGTGCATCCAATCACCAACACTCTGTACTCGTCCAATCATCCTACTCGTCTAATCATCGGTGGCGTAAACAACGTACCGTAATCATCGCGGGATCGTATTGGACCGGTTCGGGTTAACCGGTTAATGGGTACAACTGGTACACAGTACCCAAGATCAGCAACCCTCAATAGAGACGTGTGGCGACCGTGGACTCGAGAAGCGTTGTGCCACATCTGGGTTATGGACATCCACGAGTTAAAAGAGATGATCATGACATCTTGAAGATCGAGGAGCGCACACCGCCACGTGAGCCAGCTAAATCGAGTTCACGAAGCCGAGATAAATCCCGCTGTCGTGAAGAGCGCCGTCGCGAAGACTCCAGACGCCGCCGTGATGATTCACGAAACCTGCCGCGCGCGACTTTAGCCGAGCTAGCGGGTGGCGACGTATACGTGGAATCGCGAGCTCAGGAAATCCGTGATATCCGTAGTAGTCGCGCTAGTTCACGCCTACAGCGCTACGAAGACAGTGGTGACGAAAGCGGCTATGGATCCGAAGCCTCCAAGTACTCAAGCGAAGACCAGGACGATAACTACTCCTTCGACGGGGGTGATCGATATCTCGCGGCTGCAAACGATAACGGGAGGCGTATTACCACGAAGGGCACCTGCGCCCGAAGCGAGAACCGGCCCCAAAGGGCTGATGGCACTGAATGTGGATGTGAGCGAGAAGGTTGCTACCCGAGACAGCCCAACCGAGATGATCGCTACCAAAGTCGAAATGACCGCGACGGCCGACATCAGTACGGCCCGTACGCAGCCACTGCTACAGAACGAGGTGAAGTTGGAGATGATGGAAATAAGGATGAGCTGGTGACTTGGACGGCGATCTAATTGTGCATCCCTGGCTATACACGGCAGTGACTGTTTTTATATGCGGGATAAAGGTTTCTCGCATTTTTTATAGAGAAGCCGCTTGCGGCCTCCTTCTCCGAGGTGCCCTAAACAGCTCAAACTCTTCTGTTCGGACCTTACTACCAACCTCACCACCCAGTAGTCATGTCGTCGATGTCGTCTTTCATTCCGCAAAGCCCGAAACTGAAGCTCAAAGGGCATTGTGGAGACGATGTTCAAGGCCCCGGTGGCTATAGGTTTCAACGCCTGCAACGGCTTGCGTCAAACAGACTCAGAAAGCTGGATTTAGGAACTTGATAAAAAGTTTGCATCTAGGGAATTGGGTTATGAGTAAGTCGTTGGGCAATTGTTTACGAGAAGCGTCATATGAGTATGGGCAAGTTTGTTGATCAACACGCGTTATCAACGCACCAGTGAATGAGTCTTGTTGTCAACAAAAACTTGAAGTTCACGACTGTAGTTGTTGATGTTGCAATCGGCGATTGAGTACAACAGTACGCTTCCGTGGGGTGGGTGTTCGAAGCGGAAGATCCGGAAGTGAGACCAACTTTGTGTGCGCCCGAAGTGAGCCTCTTAAAGCCCAACTTACGGGCGAGGGACGGTTGTGTGGTAAAGCGCGACTAAATATTTCCGGAAAGTCCAGATAGGACGAGACAAGTCGACCCCGATCGGCGATTGAGAGTATCAGATCGGCTGATCTAGATGGAAAGAAAGTGACGCCAGGCGTGGGACATGCAGAAGTGGCAGCCGCCAGACAGAAAGTTGGTGACTGACGGATGCGTGGCGACATATCGATGTGCGGCAACGCAGTCGATTGCCAAGAGTCACGACGGACCAGAACGAACGACGTCGAGATCCAGACGTGCGGCACAACAAATAATATCAGCGGCGACAAGCGGCAGGACATGTGGATTGGATGCCAGGGGCTGCCGAACCGAGATCACCTATCAAGGGATCGCTGAACGGAGAACGAGATCGCCGAACGCTGATCGGCGGGGATGTACTGAAGATTTGAAGATTCGATCGGGTACGTAGAAGTGGACATAGGAATGACGCAGGATGCAGTCTAGGATGGGAAGAAGGTAGACATAGCGTAAACATCAATCAGAGTTGAATTTTCTTGGAGGTGCGCAAGTGGCCTTCTGATATAAGGAAGCGGGATAACTTTGGGCCCCATCAAGTGTTTAGAAGGCATAGATAGAAGGAACTAGCTACGTAATGTAAAGGTGTGGATTAATATATTGGTCAGACTCACCTACACTAGCATTCCCTATCGTTCGCGTTCAAGTTTGCCCGATTGACCAGACTTTGGTGCTTGGCTGGTGATCGCATCGACCCTCACGTTCAAAGATCGCGCTATTGGGAGCGGCAAGAAACCCGGAAAGGAACCACACCCATTAGCGCAACCCTCAGGCTTCGGATCAAGTTCAAGCCGCTAGATCGGAGTTGACCAGACACTCCGTTCTAGAACGAATACTCGGGTGAAGAGCGAAGAAGTTCCGCGCTTCCCGCGTCCCGCCAGGACGGTTAAGTCTCCACTAGTTGAACGCCTTCGGATCCCTGAGAGAGCAGATCCAGTACGCCGACGGGTACACAAGGTGAGACCAAGTTCAGCTGATCACAAATCATCGGGGGACCCCTCCGTTAGTCGATGTCTGGGCGCAGTGTGTGAGTGGCGATCGGCCTCAACCAGATTGTGGCTGATTCTGCTACGCCGCATCCTGCCAATGTTGTTCCTTTATTTTCACGCGAAGCCGTTGCCTGCGGGTCGTGGGTCCTTTGCTGAACGAAGCGAGTCATTTCATGCACAGCTATTTGACGGCTTCCAACGCTCAGCTGAGCATTTTAAGCAGTCATTCCACCGTCAATTTTCCTTGAATGGTCAGTGACAATCTTCGAGGAATTGAAACTTTTCGGAGGTATTCAAGTTGTATCTCCTGCTCATAGCATGTCACTTGAGCTAAAGCGTCTCGAGCTGGGAAAAGAAGCTACTCTCGTGAACACGCTGAACCGAATTCTCGACAACAATCAGATTGTGGGCGTTCTGGACGAGTGTGGCGCTCTACAAGTATCATTTGGTGTACGCGGTAGGCTCTCCCATCCCTCTTTGTAGTGAAATTGAGCGGTGGAAAATTGCAGCAGCTTTCTCAAGTCGACCAAGTGCTTCATGTTTCTTGCATGTCACCAGACTATTCAACACGCCTGGGTGCTTGTGACGGAACTCGGCTAAACACTGTAGTGGAGTACAAAATTACTACGAGAAGACCTGAAGAAAGTTTTAGCGTTGGAACATGGACAACGCTCCGTTCGAATTGATGTGGCTCAGGTCTACTGCCGCTCGGGGACCGCTTGTTAGGGTAATAAATAACTCGAGTGTGAGTCTGCAAGAAACTCTAAGCAACAACATGGAGAAGTTGTCATCGTACATTTCTCAGGTACTGGCCTTGTGAGGTCTGGTAGCGTTTGGGAGCTGTATAGAGAAACGGAATCGAGTTGACTTTAATCTTCCGCTTCCTGAACTTCGATCGAACCTCTTCTGTGCTGCAGATGTTCTTTCAGAGTTCAGACACCCAGATATTTATATCGTTCTCACGCTGTTGGAATATATCTCAGAGGTCTGACAAACGAGGAAGTTCGCTACTACGCTTGAATATCTCGGAGCAGAGACAGCAGTACGATCAATGGTTCAAGAGAGTCAAGTCTGGTCTAATTGATGAAATTCACCAGATATAGCGCGATGTACGTCATATCAGTCTTTCCGATGCTCGACGGTTCGAGACTTTCTGCAACGTTTACAATTTCTGTATGAAAACGATCAGTTTTACCTGAACACTTTGCGTGTTTCCTAAGGATATCCTACGCAGTTTCCTCAACGTTTGTCAAGAACGGAGTGGAATCTCGCAGCAGGAGAAAACAGCATTGGATTCTCTGGTACAACGCCAATCACCGTCTCCTTCCACGCAGAGTGTTCTTTTATTCGCAATGGACAAGAAGATATAAGCTTTTATTGACGCTGGGGCTCTACTTGCAGGTGGACGAAGATAGGACACTTAAGACTTTGTATCAAGAGAAGGTCAGTGTAGACCAGATCGCTCGAGCCATCGAGTCAAAGGCTCGTTTTGGTTTTGACGACGTAGATGACGCGTTGATCGCTCAAATATGTCGACGACGGAAGTGTGTGTTACTGCCCACACTGACGAGTGTGAGCGAGAACTGCACGTGGAGGAGGAAGAGCAACAAGATCAGGAAATGGAGGCGGCCGTGTAAGTCTATGAAGGAGAAACGCTGGGATTACTCGAGAAGCCATGGTGCTCGGTCAGTTGAGGATCTCCGATCGATGGTGAACGTAGCTTGGCTCACCAAGAACCAGGTACAGATCGAGAGCAGCAACAGCGGCGAAGAAGACCAGGAGCAGGTAGTTGAGCCAAATTGGCTGCTGATAGATCGAGCCAAAGCTGAACGTCCACGCGGTCGTGTGTTGCTGGAAGATGACCGAGAAGAAAAGCACAGTCGCCATGTGATTGTCCGAGAGCAGCCACCACTTCGCAACATCCACGTTGTCCGGCGAGAACGGGCAGTACCAGACTTGGCTCGACAGCATGTGGATGCTAAAGCACAAGTAGATGATGTTGATGGCCTCCTGTCCGAGGATGGATGAGAGCGTGGTAGGCCCAATCAAACTGGACGTCGGACGCATATCCTTCAGTTCATCCAGCGGCTTGGACAGCGTGATGACGTACGAGCATCCAACCAGCATGAAACCCTCCACCAGGATCCAGCACCATTGCGACAGGTTGATAGCGTGGTAGTACATAAACAACCGAAGCACGGAGCCGATGAGGCCGTACATGATGAGGAACTTGACGGACGCGAAGGATGTAGCCACACTGCAGCGGCCCTCACGGCACAGATCAACCACCGACTGGATCGTCTTGGACTTGCTCGTGAACGGCGACACAACCGAAGCTTCAGCGTCACTCAGAGCCACACCGCAGTGCGCGAAACGCAGAGCACCACAGTCGTTGCCACCGTCGCCGCACATACCAGTGACCGCACCCGTCTCCATGTGCAGCCTCACACCCTCCACCTTGCCGTCGGGTGTCATGCGACTGTAGATGCGGATGTGCAGCAGCAAACCCTTGATCTCGCCCATCGACACCAGGTAGTCGAACGCCACACCGTCACGGCCAGCTCCACGTCCTCGCCCCGTTCGACCAGGTTCTTTACCGCAGGCAGGTCATACTCCTCCTCCGAGTCCACGTCACGCCACACCAGCTTCTTCACCTCCGTCGTCGACACCATCTCGCCCAGAATCACACGCGCACTCGACGACACCATGCCACTTTGGCGTGCGATGTAGCAGCCGCACATGGCGTTGTCGCCCGTGATCATGACCGTACGGATGTCGCCGGCCTTGAGCTTGGCGATGGCGTCGGCCGTGTCGTCCTTGAGCTCGTTTGCGGAAACAGGATGAGACCCAGCAGCGACAGACTCTCGTCCCACAGCCTCGCGGTTGTTGGCGAACTCGACAACCTGCTCGTGCGTCCAGTGGCTCGGCAGCTCGCGGTACGACAGGCCAAGCACGTAGCATCCGTCCTTGGCGAGGCGGTCGGCCACGCTCTTGTAGTCGGTTGGCACACTGCCGGGTGTGCTCAGTTGCTGCATGCGCTCGTACGACCCCTTGCAGAACACGTAAGTACTTGCCACTCTTGCGGTTGCGCACCACGACGCTCATGGACATGCGGTGGTGGTCGAAGTCGTAGCGCTTGACGAACTCGAGTTCCAGTCCCGGGTCCACCTTCGATCTCACCAGCGGCTTTCGCCTTCCTTCTCGACCAGTTCCCAGCCCGTAGCCGTAAACATGCGCACTTCTAACCTCGTTACCCACGAGACGGTCCTCCAGAGAACCGACCGAGTGGCACGTCGTCAGTGCGTACAGCAGTTCTTCAGACGACGGTGCGTCCTTGACGTCGTGACAATCGGAGTGAACAGGCTGTCCTTGACCGGTTGCACGCCGAGGAAGTCGAGTCCCTGCTTGGTGAGCGTGCCGGTCTTGTCGAAGCAGAAAATGCGCACCTTACCGGCGAGTGATACGCTGAACGTTGAGCGAGAATACACCGAGCTTCTCGAGACGCTGCGAGGCGTTCACCTGGCCGACCGTGATGACAACGGGGAGTAGTGGACTGATGACGCACGACAGGACAAAGATCGCGTAGCAGAACGCGGCGTATCGGTTGCTTAGCTTGCCTTGCCTCAGCAGGAAGTTGATGACCAGAATACAGGCAATGACGGCGTAGACGAGGAGAAGTCCAATCAACACCTTCAGGTGTTCGTTGTACTTGAAACGCATCGGGATTGGGAAGAGGATCGACTGGATCAACTGACCCTTGGTCGTGTGCGCACCGGTTGTCTGCACAATTGCCAGGATCTCCTCATTGCGACCAGAAGACAAGACGCGAGTACCAGCAAACAGCGTGTGCTTCTTGCTGCCCTTCTCAGGATCATACACTTCCGAGCTGCGTTCTGGGATCGGGAACTTCTGCACCGGCATCGATTCTCCAGTCAACATGGACTCATCACACACCGTCGTGCCCTTCACGATGGCCATATCGCACGGCACCACCCAGTTCTCAGACACCTTGACCAGGTCACCGGGGGCCATATCGGGAGAGGATAGCACTCGCCATTCACCGGCACGGAACACCGTCACATCCGTGCGGTAGCGGGTCATCTTGACAATAGACGACTGGATCTGACGCTGCGTGTAGATGTTCACCACAGCAGCACCCAAGACCACAACCGTCATGACAATACCCATGTTCCAGTACGTGAAGTAGTACCAGACGTAGTAGCACATGATCTGGTAGATGTAGAAGAGCGTGAAGAACTCGTGCGCCATGGACACAGGCAGCGACGGCATCTCCACGTCGACCGAGTTAGATCCCACCGTGTTGATACGGTGTCTGGCTTCGGTATCCGATAGACCGCTGGCTTCCTGTTGCATGTCATTGTAGGTGCGACCGAGTGCGACGGCACCAGGCACGAAACGCTGCTCAGTCTCCTCGTACACGTAGCGGAGGTGCTGGAACTCGACAAAGCGAAGACCATCTACCTCTACCACCGGAACCGTCTCACGGTACCCGCTGATCTTTCCCTTGGACGCGAAGAAGCTCTCGACCTTGGCAACGAAGTCCGACACACCCGAGCGATCAGCGAGCAGCACTTCGGTCTCATCACGCTTGAGCATGTAGACGAACTCGCACTTGTCGAGTGGCACGCGGAGACGGAAGAAGTTGAAGATGCGGTCTTGCATCGACACGATGACCACGAACCAGATGGCCGTAATGACCCAAACGATGATGAACACGAGCGCGTTGTCCTCTGTCGTGTCGAAAAGCAGTGGATCGAAGTTGCGATAGAAGTCGGCAATGATAATGATGAGAAGTACGTTCAGACCAACCGATGCTATCACCAAGCACCCGAACACGAACGTGCCGAGTTAAGAGTTAGAGAAACCCGTCTGTAAGATCCCCTCGCTCGCCTTGATCTGCATGCGGCACGAACGCCCGTGTGACGACCAGTAGCATTGTCCGCAACAGCTCTTGACGGTGCCTGCGGGGTAGCAATGAGCTTCTTGCTCATCTCGTTCTCGGACTGGTTGGTCTTCTGCGAGTAGTTCTTGTAACCCATTCATCCAGCCACCGAGCACCACGAAGAACGCGAGGTATAGCAGATGGATGACAACCAATGGAGTCTCCGTGTACGTGGTGAAGCGTGGAGTCGTGGATGTGGATGTTGATACGCAAGTAGCCTTGAGATCCGAATCCACAGAGCCGTCACGCAGCATAAGACTGTAGCAATTGGCACCCACAGGGAATGAAGCGTTGTTATTGCCCACGTTGGCTGGGTACGTCCAGAAGACGGTGTTATCGCGCGACGCAGTTGCCAACGACGAATTCGTGTTGGTACATTGCAATTCCTCCATCAACTCACCCGTTTCCATGTTGGCTACAGCCTGCACTCGGCAGATTGTGCTGGGATCGTTGTAGTAGAATTTAGGCGGCTGCGGGTGGTACATGACGTACGGGAAGTTCACTTGGCGCTGTTTGTTCCAACCATCGATGTAGTACGACTCGTAGTCACCGCCCGACGGACGGTTGTACTTGGTGTAGAGCACCTTGGTGGTTTCCGTGCACTCGCAGCATAAATACTCGGGACTGTGTTGGATCAGACAAGCAGCGAAATCCATTTGGTTGGCATTGGAGGAATGAACTTGCGAAGGTGCTAGTGCCAAGGTTGGCAGGAGCATTGAACTCCAGCGAGGCATCTTTGTGGCAAAATCAATAGGTGGATCTGGTGAAGGTACTGCCGGACGGAGGTTGGTTGGATGCTACTTAAGTACGCTGTCAACGCCGAATGAGTTGAGCGGGGGCGAATGCGTTGAAGTGCGTGGCCAGCTGCAAATCGCTTTGGGTGCTCAGCGCCGTGTGTGGTACCGTCACGTTTCAACGAAACGCACACGCATCCAGAACACCCTAGACTCGAGCAGGCAAGTTTTTCGCCGCTCGCGCCAATCCATAGACGGGCCGCGGCGAGCCGAAAATTTGGAAGAGTGAAGGGCTGGTGGGGGTGCCGTGTGGAGGCGAAGGCGTGTAGCACAAAATACATGTATCGCGACGCATGGAAATGGCACTTAAATGGCGTTCCAGTCAATTGGCTCAGGTCCACATCAAGACGCTTGTAATTACACGTACTGTACTGTGGACATTAAGTTTCACATCAACAAGCATGAGCAAGTCAGAAATCGCTGCTCGACCAGCACATGTCACAGTAAGTTTATCCTGGTGCTCAGACTAATGACCGTGTTTGCGACGGCGAAAAACAGGTTTGTCTTCTCCACTGTGTGCATGTATGTACAGCTCGTTCCTCGCAGCGGCCACTCGCGGCGGTCTTCGCGACGATAAAAAGTTGCTGGTCTCCTGCCCAGGACAGCTCTACGTGTACTGGGCTCGTGTAATCGCGACTCTCTCGCTGCATGTGATTGAGACACACCATAATGCAACCACGGCGCGGTCTGCAAAGATGCCATAGTGACACAGCTCATGCACAGCTGGAGGTCACAATTCACACCGCGGCGCCCATTACCCTTCGCTCCATGCCCGAGGTGTTCGTCCTGCCGCATCTATGCTTCTCATGCTCGGAGCTCGCTCTCTGCAGCTGCTGCCCCATCCACTCTTCAGGGACTCGCAGGCCTTCATTAACGTTCGTGTGCCGCTAGCCGTGCGATGGCAGCGGCAATGAACTAAGGTTATTGAGCTTGCCTCCAGCCGGCGGCACTGGGCGGACGGACCTGCTAGCGTGGCTTGGCTGTGTGGAACACGACGTCCAGAGACGGAGAACACGGTATCGGTGTGATTGGCTGATATTAAAAGAGAAAACTTCATTCTATCCAATAAAAATCGTCCCATGTGCATAACCAGGTGATATACATGTTGCGTTCAAAGCACACGTGAGCCTTTGCTTCCACTGGCAGTGAATGACAGTCATCGCAAAATGACACAAGGAATTTGGTGGTTAGTCAACCACTATTAATACATACCAGGCTTGTTGTGTTCCAGCTCGCAAACCCAGGAGTGACACTGGGGGCTGGCAGTGCCAGTGGCACTGCAGGCAAGCTCGATTCGAGGCTTTCCGCACCTTGCACTTCAACGTAAGATTCGACTGCAGGCAGAGAGCCAGAATAAAAATGCGCGTTTATCGTCTCTTGCAGGCGCCAAACTGAAGGACGAGCCCTTGGCGGGTACATGTACCAGATTACCCTACGGTTGTGGTCTCGGCCTAGCATTCCCCTCCAGGCGCGTCGGAGGTGGTATCATTAAATTGGCATCGTTAGACTATCATGGGCTCATCACATGCCATTGCTTTCTCGCTGGCAGCACGGCGACTCGCTGCGTTGCTGCTGACGGAAATGCGAATGATGTTCTGCACCGACGGAGATCGATCTTAAACGTAAAGTGTCCGTCGCCTTCCCATCTCGTTGAAATTTCAGCAATTTTTTAGTATAGGTACAGTACTGTACCACAATTACTGTATGTACATTTACCATAATTTTTAGCCTTATGTACAGCACATATACATACAGCACTTGTATACATGTAAATTACATTGTAAGGGAGAATATATGACTAATACTGTACCAGAGTACGCATGGTGTAGTTTCCCCACAGTTATGCTATCCGTCCATCTTCCTCGTGACTGACAGCTTCTGAACAGCTCCTGCTGTAGGTGCTTTATTGCATTCAAGTGGACCAAAAGTTGCAGACAACCACTAAAGCGATGCACTGTAGTAGGGACACTTGTTGCAGTTGCACTGGACCGGATAAACGCCTGTCTGCCTACTATGGCAAGCTTGGAGCCTACCAGTACATGTAATAGCGGTGGTCACTGCTTCAAGCTCATACACTCGTGTACTAGTACACGGTACATGTACTACATGTATTCCTTCTCCGATCTACAGCTTGGTAGTACCAATGGTACAGTAGGAATCATAGACACTCTACTACGAGTTGCAGTGAGTCTTCATGCGCAGTTGGCGTGGGACTCCTCCGCCCGTGACAATGTCATTTACATGTACATGTCCCGTGATGCGAGAGCTGCAACTAGAGAACGCTGCTGAAATCTAGTGAGGCCCATGCGGTGCCAGCTGCGGCCCCCACAAGTATGGGCTACCGGTACTGGAAAATTGTGGTGGCGTCGCAGTTCTGGATCGCGTGGCCTGAAGGTTTACACGTGTTGAGGCATAGGAACACGCTGCACGAGTGGAATGATTTGTGGACAAGATAAAGGCCGATGACGCTGACAAAATTCCAACCGTACACATGCATGCACTGTACAGTTTTATAAATAGTTCACTTCGAAGTACCGGTACTGGTGAATTCGCAGCCGCCAAACGCTGGCCAACAGAACGGTTAGCTAGCATGCTGTTGTCAAAATATTTGCTCCCGCCATAACGCCATCAAGCGAGCCCAAATACTGTATCATTTAGACTAAACGTCCAAGCTGCAGATCCTCGTCCAATCTAGGAACAACAACATGATTACGTTTAGACTAAACGTCCAAGCTACAGATCCTCGTCCAATCTAGGAACAACAACATACATGTAAAACGAAGTAGGCAAGGACCTCGTTTTAAGTCTTGCTTTATATGATGGTCCATCATAGAAAGCAAAAGCGGAGGTTCAGATTCTACCAAAGTTAATAGTAAACGGGAGCAATACCACCGCTATCTTACTGTTGTTTGACTTCATGCAGTCCGAATTCCTCACAAACCACTACTTCGAAGCACTTCTTTTGCTGAGTTTTTTTTTTGTTTCTTATTCAAACTTAGATCAAGCACCGAAACCCTGGTCTTGCAGGGTTTGGGACATTTTCTGATTAACTATTTAGGTGTTGCAGAGACGGTGGTGGTGCTCTACCATCTGGCTCCATGTGGAGTCCATGAGCTTGTCGAGGAGCTCTACATCTGCAGCCGAGGTCGCAGGAAGCGCAACACCGCCGACACAGCCCAAAGCGAATCATTCGGCAATTTGCATCGGCGGACTCACATCAAACCTTCCTCAAGCCAAGCACAATTCTTAGTATCTACCACATCAAAGATGCCTCGCTGGAGTACGATGCTCCTGCCAACGCTGGCTCTGGCCACGTTTGCACCCACCCAAGTACGCGCTGCAGCGGCTGACCAAATGGACTTCGCCGCCTGTCCAGTTCGACACAGTCCCGAGTATTACTGCTGTGAATACTCGGAGACCACCAAGGTGCTCTACACCAAGTACAACCGACCATCGGGCGGCGACTACGAGTCGTATTACATCGATGGTTGGAACGAGCAACGTCAAGTGAACTTCCCGTACACAATGTACCACCCGACCACTCAGGAGTTCTACTATGACGACCCCAGCACGATCTGCCGAGTGCAGGCCGTGGCCAACACGGAAACGGGCGAGTTGACGGAGGAACTGCAGTGTGCCGACACCAACTCGTCACTCGTGGCAGCGTCTCAAGACAGCAGCGTCTTCTGGACCTACGCGGCCAATGTGCGCAACAACAACGCTTCGTTCCCCGTTGGCACGACGTGCTACAGCGTCATGCTACGTGATGGCACGGTCGACTCGGATCTGATGGACGCGTGCACGTCCACGTCTTCAACTGTTGAGCCTCGATTCACTACGTTCACGGAGACTCCGTTGGTCATTATCTACCTGTTGTACCTGGCCTTCTTTATCGTCCTCGGAGCCTGGGCGGTCTACAAGAACTTCATGCAGAACGCCAACAAGTCGGTGAACGAGATGAACAAGAAGCTGATAAACACACCTCAGACGCCGTCGAGGGCAGTCGCGGGCAACGCTCATGGCCGCCACACCAGTGTACGTGTCTCCGATACTCGCATGCAAATCGAAGCTGCCGAGGACATCCTGCAGACGGGTTTCTCCAAGTCGTACCTGGGCAACTTCGTCTTCGGGTGTGTGGTGGTGGCGTCTCTCGCTCTGAACGTGCTGCTCATCATTATCATCTGCGACTACTACGGCAACTTCGACCCTCCGCTTTTCGACACGACAGAGGACAACGCGCTCGTGTTCATCATCGTTTGGGTCATTACGGCCATCTGGTTCGTGGTCATCGTGTCGATGCAAGACCGCATCTTCAACTTCTTCCGTCTCCGCGTGCCACTCGACAAGTGCGAGTTCGTCTACATGCTCAAGCGTGATGAGACCGAAGTGCTGCTCGCTGATCGCTCGGGTGTGTCGGACTTCGTTGCCAAGGTCGAGAGCTTCTTCGCGTCCAAGGGAAAGATCAGCGGGTACCGTGAGACGGTTCCGGTGGTAGAGGTAGATGGTCTTCGCTTTGTCGAGTTCCAGCACCTCCGCTACGTGTACGAGGAGACTGAGCAGCGTTTCGTGCCTGGTGCCGTCGCACTCGGTCGCACCTACAATGACATGCAACAGGAAGCCAGCGGTCTATCGGATACCGAAGCCAGACACCGTATCAACACGGTGGGATCTAACTCGGTCGACGTGGAGATGCCGTCGCTGCCTGTGTCCATGGCGCACGAGTTCTTCACGCTCTTCTACATCTACCAGATCATGTGCTACTACGTCTGGTACTACTTCACGTACTGGAACATGGGTATTGTCATGACGGTTGTGGTCTTGGGTGCTGCTGTGGTGAACATCTACACGCAGCGTCAGATCCAGTCGTCTATTGTCAAGATGACCCGCTACCGCACGGATGTGACGGTGTTCCGTGCCGGTGAATGGCGAGTGCTATCCTCTCCCGATATGGCCCCCGGTGACCTGGTCAAGGTGTCTGAGAACTGGGTGGTGCCGTGCGATATGGCCATCGTGAAGGGCACGACGGTGTGTGATGAGTCCATGTTGACTGGAGAATCGATGCCGGTGCAGAAGTTCCCGATCCCAGAACGCAGCTCGGAAGTGTATGATCCTGAGAAGGGCAGCAAGAAGCACACGCTGTTTGCTGGTACTCGCGTCTTGTCTTCTGGTCGCAATGAGGAGATCCTGGCAATTGTGCAGACAACCGGTGCGCACACGACCAAGGGTCAGTTGATCCAGTCGATCCTCTTCCCAATCCCGATGCGTTTCAAGTACAACGAACACCTGAAGGTGTTGATTGGACTTCTCCTCGTCTACGCCGTCATTGCCTGTATTCTGGTCATCAACTTCCTGCTGAGCAACGGCAAGCTAAGCAACCGATACGCCGCGTTCTGCTACGCGATCTTTGTCCTGTCGTGCGTCATCAGTCCACTACTCCCCGTTGTCATCACGGTCGGCCAGGTGAACGCCTCGCAGCGTCTCGAGAAGCTCGGTGTATTCTCGCTCAACGTTCAGCGTATCACTCTCGCCGGTAAGGTGCGCATTTTCTGCTTCGACAAGACCGGCACGCTCACCAAGCAGGGACTCGACTTCCTCGGCGTGCAACCGGTCAAGGACAGCCTGTTCACTCCGATTGTCAACGACGTCAAGGACGCACCGTCGTCTGAAGAACTGCTGTACGCACTGACGACGTGCCACTCGGTCGGTTCTCTGGAGGACCGTCTCGTGGGTAACGAGGTAGAAGTGCGCATGTTTACGGCTACGGGCTGGGAACTGGTCGAGAAGGAAGGCGAACAGCCGCTGGTGAGATCGAAGGTGGACCCGGGACTGGAACTCGAGTTCGTCAAGCGCTACGACTTCGACCACCACCGCATGTCCATGAGCGTCGTGGTGCGCAACCGCAAGAGTGGCAAGTACTACGTGTTCTGCAAGGGGTCGTACGAGCGCATGCAGCAACTGAGCACACCCGGCAGTGTGCCAACCGACTACAAGAGCGTGGCCGACCGCCTCGCCAAGGACGGATGCTACGTGCTTGGCCTGTCGTACCGCGAGCTGCCGAGCCACTGGACGCACGAGCAGGTTGTCGAGTTCGCCAACAACCGCGAGGCTGTGGACGAGAGTCTGTCGCTGCTGGGTCTCATCCTGTTCCGCAACGAGCTCAAGGACGACACGGCCGACGCCATCGCCAAGCTCAAGGCCGGCGACATCCGTACGGTCATGATCACGGGCGACAACGCCATGTGCGGCTGCTACATCGCACGCCAAAGTGGCATGGTGTCGTCGAGTGCGCGTGTGATTCTGGGCGAGATGGTGTCGACGACGGAGGTGAAGAAGCTGGTGTGGCGTGACGTGGACTCGGAGGAGGAGTATGACCTGCCTGCGGTAAAGAACCTGGTCGAACGGGGCGAGGACGTGGAGCTGGCCGTGACGGGTGTGGCGTTCGACTACCTGGTGTCGATGGGCGAGATCAAGGGTTTGCTGCTGCACATCCGCATCTACAGTCGCATGACACCCGACGGCAAGGTGGAGTGTGTGAGGCTGCACATGGAGACGGGTGCGGTCACTGGTATGTGCGGCGACGGTGGCAACGACTGTGGTGCTCTGCGTTTCGCGCACTGCGGTGTGGCTCTGAGTGACGCTGAAGCTTCGGTTGTGTCGCCGTTCACGAGCAAGTCCAAGACGATCCAGTCGGTGGTTGATCTGTGCCGTGAGGGCCGCTGCAGTGTGGCTACATCCTTCGCGTCCGTCAAGTTCCTCATCATGTACGGCCTCATCGGCTCCGTGCTTCGGTTGTTTATGTACTACCACGCTATCAACCTGTCGCAATGGTGC
This sequence comes from Phytophthora cactorum, assembly GCA_016864655.1. NCBI lineage: Eukaryota > Oomycota > Peronosporomycetes > Peronosporales > Peronosporaceae > Phytophthora > Phytophthora cactorum. The sequence continues at coordinate 229,541 of NHQK01000080.1, forward strand.
TGGATCCTGGTGGAGGGTTTCATGCTGGTTGGATGCTCGTACGTCATCACGCTGTCCAAGCCGCTGGATGAACTGAAGGATATGCGTCCGACGTCCAGTTTGATTGGGCCTACCACGCTCTCATCCATCCTCGGACAGGAGGCCATCAACATCATCTACTTGTGCTTTAGCATCCACATGCTGTCGAGCCAAGTCTGGTACTGCCCGTTCTCGCCGGACAATGTGGATGTTGCGAAGTGGTGGCTCATGTCTGATAACCACTTGGCGACGACCCTCTTCTTCTCGGTCATCTTCCAGCAGCACATTTCAGCTTGGGTCTTCAGCTTCGGCTCGACGTACCGTCAACCGATCTGGAAAAACTACTTACTCATGGCGTTCTTCGCAGTGGTTGGAGCGCTCGACCTGTACATGCTTCTGGGTGAGCCCAGCATCGTCACCGATCGCTTCCGCATTTCGAGCGGCACCAACGTCGTCGGACTGCCGGACATCCCCATGCCCATGAGCTTCCGTCTCAAGTTGCTCGCCATGCTCCTCGGCAACGTCTTCACCTGCATCCTGTTCGAGTACTTCGTGGTGCTTGGACCTGTGCGCTCGTACTTCCGCAATAAGTACCACAAGGACCTGATCCCGATGAAGAAGTAAGGCGTTTGAGAGGATCATGCCCTGCTGCCAGCAGTGCTGGGTAGTGTACATGTTGTAGTGTCCCCAATGCCAGCGATAGCACAATGCATTGCACCTAATCATACAATCCAAATCCGATTTATTAGATCTTCATCCTTGGTTAGGGTACTTAAAAGTACCCTAACCAAGTACCGTAACGACTTAAGTGCCCTAACTCTATTCGATGGTGCTCTAATGGGAACGACAGTGTACCGACCGATACCTTGGTACTTCTGAAGTACCAGGACCAATGTGGACGTTGACAGCAAGCAACTTATTGCACGACAAAGTTTTGCGGTGGGAGCTAGCTTTCTCCTATCCATGGATATGGCGCTGGAAATTGTAAACTTCATGCTCTTGTACTATTAATACATGTACGCCTCGATATGTGAGTCACTCCCATTAATCTGAGGTTTTAATAGATTAGAATTTTTCAAATGAAACGACATAGGGGTGAAAGGTCCCTTTACAGGCCAATGGTAAATGTATAATATATTGCTCATTCAGAGTTTGCACAGCGTGGTTGGAATCATCACCTGTTACCGGGTTTTGCAGTAAGCTTACACGTATTTAAGGCATGCGCTTGCCGGCATGTTGCCACGCTGACAGGCCACAATTGCTGCAATTTGTTAGTCCTGCAAGTTTCCGCATTCATCCCTCTCTCCCTGAGCAGGGGAGTTACTCTAGCGTGACAGACCCAGAAGCACGACAACTCGCCCATGTATTAGTCATAACGAGTAACTGGTGCGCTGAGTACATATCTCTGACCAACCATAGGCTGGATAGGCTTCTCCGCATCGGCTGTTTTGTTTGATTACATTTCGTTGCATGATCTGATCCTCGAAAGCACTCTATCCCAGCGCCACCACTTATCAAGAACACGTGTGAGTCATTTTGTAACTTGCTTCGGCGGACTCGCATCGATCCCCCACCAAACAACATTACGATCACCGATGCCTCGCTGGAGTTTCGTGCTGGCACTAGCCGCACTTGCGTCCATACAAGTGTGTGCTGCTCCAGCTCATCAAAGGGACTTCGCTGCTTGCCCAGTCTGCCATAGTCTCGAATACTACTGCTGTGAGTACTCGGAGGACGTCAAGGTGCTCTACACCAAGTACAATCGACCGTCAGGGGGTGACTACGAGACGTACTACGTGGACGGCTGGAGCAAGCAGCGCCAAGTGAACTTCCCATTCACAATGTACCACCCCAGCACGCCAACTTTCAACTACACCGATCCCAGCACCGTGTGTGGAGTGCAAGCCGTGGTCAACAAAGAGACCGGCAAGATCACGGAGGAACTACAATGTGCTGAGAGCAATTCATCACTGACTGTAGCTTCGCAAGACACCACCGTCTTTTGGACATACAAAGACAACTGGCGTAACAACAATGCTTCGTTCCCTGTGGGTGCGAACTGCTACAGCCTCATGCTTCGTGACGGCACGGTTGACATGGATCTGAAGACTGCCTGTGCCACTGATCTCACCGTTACGATGCCCCCAGTCAGATTCACCACTTTCATGGAGACGCCGTTGGTCACCACTTACCTCCTGTATATGTCGTTCTTCGCGTTGTTGGGGGTCTGGAAATTGTATAGACTCTTTCATCAGAGAGACAAGCAGTTGGCGAACGACATCGATAAGAAATTGCTCGCGACGTCCCAGACTTTCGCGAAGCTTGCTGCGGGTGAGACCTATGGGCGTCGCACGAGTATTCGAGTCTCAGATGTGCAAATGCAAGCAGCAGCCAGCGAGGACATTCAGCAGATGGGCTTCTCCTACTCAACCTTCGGCTCGTTCGTGTTCGGGTGCTTGGTGATAGCATCGGTTGGTCTGAACGTACTTCTCATCATTATCATTGCCGACTTCTATCGCAACTTCGATCCACTGCTTTTCCGACACGACAGAGGACAACGCGCTCGTGTTCATCATCGTTTGGGTCATTACGGCCATCTGGTTCGTGGTCATCGTGTCGATGCAAGACCGCATCTTCAACTTCTTCCGTCTCCGCGTGCCACTCGACAAGTGCGAGTTCGTCTACATGCTCAAGCGTGATGAGACCGAAGTGCTGCTCGCTGATCGCTCGGGTGTGTCGGACTTCGTTGCCAAGGTCGAGAGCTTCTTCGCGTCCAAGGGAAAGATCAGCGGGTACCGTGAGACGGTTCCGGTGGTAGAGGTAGATGGTCTTCGCTTTGTCGAGTTCCAGCACCTCCGCTACGTGTACGAGGAGACTGAGCAGCGTTTCGTGCCTGGTGCCGTCGCACTCGGTCGCACCTACAATGACATGCAACAGGAAGCCAGCGGTCTATCGGATACCGAAGCCAGACACCGTATCAACACGGTGGGATCTAACTCGGTCGACGTGGAGATGCCGTCGCTGCCTGTGTCCATGGCGCACGAGTTCTTCACGCTCTTCTACATCTACCAGATCATGTGCTACTACGTCTGGTACTACTTCACGTACTGGAACATGGGTATTGTCATGACGGTTGTGGTCTTGGGTGCTGCTGTGGTGAACATCTACACGCAGCGTCAGATCCAGTCGTCTATTGTCAAGATGACCCGCTACCGCACGGATGTGACGGTGTTCCGTGCCGGTGAATGGCGAGTGCTATCCTCTCCCGATATGGCCCCCGGTGACCTGGTCAAGGTGTCTGAGAACTGGGTGGTGCCGTGCGATATGGCCATCGTGAAGGGCACGACGGTGTGTGATGAGTCCATGTTGACTGGAGAATCGATGCCGGTGCAGAAGTTCCCGATCCCAGAACGCAGCTCGGAAGTGTATGATCCTGAGAAGGGCAGCAAGAAGCACACGCTGTTTGCTGGTACTCGCGTCTTGTCTTCTGGTCGCAATGAGGAGATCCTGGCAATTGTGCAGACAACCGGTGCGCACACGACCAAGGGTCAGTTGATCCAGTCGATCCTCTTCCCAATCCCGATGCGTTTCAAGTACAACGAACACCTGAAGGTGTTGATTGGACTTCTCCTCGTCTACGCCGTCATTGCCTGTATTCTGGTCATCAACTTCCTGCTGAGCAACGGCAAGCTAAGCAACCGATACGCCGCGTTCTGCTACGCGATCTTTGTCCTGTCGTGCGTCATCAGTCCACTACTCCCCGTTGTCATCACGGTCGGCCAGGTGAACGCCTCGCAGCGTCTCGAGAAGCTCGGTGTATTCTCGCTCAACGTTCAGCGTATCACTCTCGCCGGTAAGGTGCGCATTTTCTGCTTCGACAAGACCGGCACGCTCACCAAGCAGGGACTCGACTTCCTCGGCGTGCAACCGGTCAAGGACAGCCTGTTCACTCCGATTGTCAACGACGTCAAGGACGCACCGTCGTCTGAAGAACTGCTGTACGCACTGACGACGTGCCACTCGGTCGGTTCTCTGGAGGACCGTCTCGTGGGTAACGAGGTAGAAGTGCGCATGTTTACGGCTACGGGCTGGGAACTGGTCGAGAAGGAAGGCGAACAGCCGCTGGTGAGATCGAAGGTGGACCCGGGACTGGAACTCGAGTTCGTCAAGCGCTACGACTTCGACCACCACCGCATGTCCATGAGCGTCGTGGTGCGCAACCGCAAGAGTGGCAAGTACTACGTGTTCTGCAAGGGGTCGTACGAGCGCATGCAGCAACTGAGCACACCCGGCAGTGTGCCAACCGACTACAAGAGCGTGGCCGACCGCCTCGCCAAGGACGGATGCTACGTGCTTGGCCTGTCGTACCGCGAGCTGCCGAGCCACTGGACGCACGAGCAGGTTGTCGAGTTCGCCAACAACCGCGAGGCTGTGGACGAGAGTCTGTCGCTGCTGGGTCTCATCCTGTTCCGCAACGAGCTCAAGGACGACACGGCCGACGCCATCGCCAAGCTCAAGGCCGGCGACATCCGTACGGTCATGATCACGGGCGACAACGCCATGTGCGGCTGCTACATCGCACGCCAAAGTGGCATGGTGTCGTCGAGTGCGCGTGTGATTCTGGGCGAGATGGTGTCGACGACGGAGGTGAAGAAGCTGGTGTGGCGTGACGTGGACTCGGAGGAGGAGTATGACCTGCCTGCGGTAAAGAACCTGGTCGAACGGGGCGAGGACGTGGAGCTGGCCGTGACGGGTGTGGCGTTCGACTACCTGGTGTCGATGGGCGAGATCAAGGGTTTGCTGCTGCACATCCGCATCTACAGTCGCATGACACCCGACGGCAAGGTGGAGTGTGTGAGGCTGCACATGGAGACGGGTGCGGTCACTGGTATGTGCGGCGACGGTGGCAACGACTGTGGTGCTCTGCGTTTCGCGCACTGCGGTGTGGCTCTGAGTGACGCTGAAGCTTCGGTTGTGTCGCCGTTCACGAGCAAGTCCAAGACGATCCAGTCGGTGGTTGATCTGTGCCGTGAGGGCCGCTGCAGTGTGGCCACGTCCTTCGTGTCCGTGAAGTTCCTAATTGTATACGGTCTTATTGGCTCCGTTATGTGGGGCTTCTAGTCGTATCACACCGTGATGGTGTCGCAGTGGTGCTGGATCCTGACTGACGGGTTTTCGGTGCTGGGCTGTTCGTACGTGATCACGCTGTCTAAGCCCCTCAAGGAGCTTAAGCCTTTTCGCCCGACGTCCAGTCTTATCGGACCCACCACACTCGTGTCATTATTCGGTCAGCAGGTTGTCAACGTCGTTTTCCTGTGCTGCATTGTCCGCCTACTAACCAGTGAGGTCTGGTACTGCCCGTTCTTACCCGAGAATATTGATGCCGCCAGGTGGTGGATCATGTCGGACAACCACTTGTCGACGTTGTTCTTCTTCACGATTATTTTTCGGTTCGCGCTACCGTCAGCCAATCTGGAAGAACAACATGCTGATGGGATTCGTTGCAGTTCTAGCAGCTATCGATCTGTATTTGCTTCTAGGGGAACCTAGTGCCGTCATGGACCAGTTCCGCATCTCCAGCAGCACGAACGTCGTTGGACTACCGGATATCCCCATGCCTTTCAGCTTCCGCCTCAAGTATTTCGGCCTCGTTTTGGGCCACATCTTTGTCAGTGTCTTCTTCCAGCACTTCGTCGTGCTTGGCCCCGTACGCTCGCACTTCCGGAAGAAATACCACACAGACGCGATCCTCATGAGGAAATAGTTAAAACTATCAATCGACAGTAATCGACAGCAATTCATGAAGTACATGTATAAATATTTTGAACGCGGTCTTTACAACTTCAATATAATCCGGTCTGAGAAAAAGCCGATCTTTCAGATAAAAGCTGAGAATTCTCAGACTCAGAGTGGATCTGATTATACCATCATTTGGCAATTTTTCGACTCCAGGTTTTATTACTTCGTAAATAAAACTCGTAAATTATGTTGTGGTTTTGAAATGAGCTACCTTTTAAATTTTAGCTCTATCGCTTTAGTGACATCGAGCCGTGCTTTGGCGCATCAATTGTGCGGCTGCCACAACTTCACCGTCCCAAGTGTATCAATCCGTTGCCATGGTCTTTGCGTCTCTGACTCGCTGCGCGCGCCCATCGCCGCTGCGCCTTGCCCGCCGCCTGAGCACCTACAAGCCTGACATCGAGGCCGTCAAGAAGTTGCGCGCTGAGTCGCAGGCTCCGCTCAAGGATGTGCGCAATGCACTCGCAGCCACGGAGGGCGACTTCCCGGCCGCTTTCGAGTGGCTGCGCAAGAAGGGCATCGCTTCGGCCAGCAAGAAGGCCGGTCGCCAGACGGCCGAGGGCCTCGTGGCTGTTAAGGTGGCCGACAGCGGCCTGGCCGCCGCCATGGTGGAAGTCAACAGCGAGACGGACTTCGTCGCCATGAACGACAAGTTCCAGGCGCTCGTCAGCAGCGTGGCCGGCGCGTTGGCCGAGGCTCCGGCCTCGGTGGTCGCGACCCAGCTGCCCACCGACAAGCTGGCGCTCGTGGAGGTGGACGGTGCCACTGTGGCCGAGAAGGTGCCCGAACTGGTGGGCGTCGTCGGTGAGAACGTCGTGGCCAATCGCGCCGTGCAATTCCAGCTCGAAGAGGGCACGATCTGCAGCTACCTTCACAACGTGGCTGCCCCTGGCCTCGGCCGTGCCGGCGCGCTCGTTGCTCTGCAGTTCCCGTCCAAGTCGGCGTCGGCCGAGCAGGTGGCCGGTGTGAAGGAGCTCGGCCACCGTCTGGCCATGCACATTGTGGCCGCCAAGCCGCGTTTCCTGTCGCGCGAGACTGTCCCGGAGGCGCTGGTGGAGAAGGAGCGCGCATTCCTGGCCGACCAGGTCAAGGACTCGGGCAAGCCCGAGCACATTGTTGCAAAGATGACGGAGGGCCGCCTGAACAAGTTCTTCGGCGAGTTCACGCTGCTGGAGCAGGACCACTTCATCGAGGAAGGAAACCCCAAGGTGGGCGCCTTTGTGGCCGAGCAGGCCAAGAAGCTGGGTGTCGACGTGTCGGTGGCTGCTTACGAGCGCTTCGAGGTCGGCGAGAGCAAGGAGGAGGAGGCGTAAGTGGATTGCGCATGATTTAGAGAAGTCGGCGGATTCGGTAAGTCGAGTTGTGTAGAGCAGCCGAGGCTGGAGCTGCAATTGTAGTGGCGACTGGGTGTGTAGTAGAGAAACAATGGACACCGCTTTCGCTCAAGCTGACGAGGTTTGTCTTTTGCTTATACTACTGTAGTAGTACATGTATGTATGAGATGTCATTGCAGCTCTTGTACCGTATATCGTTTGCACACAGAGTGGAGACGAGTGAATAGTACTATGAGTTGGAGTGTAGAATGGCATTTACAAAGTCAGCACGGTGGCTTCTTAGAACATGAAGACGGGGTTGTCCACCGTGATAACGCGGGTCTCCTTCTCGAGAGCCTCACGCACGATCTTGGGCAGGCCAAAGAGACCCATGTGGCTCACACCGTCGAGGAACTGGAGCGGCTTGCTGATGCGCGACTTCACGAGGGCGTTGGTCGTGGCGATGCTGCGCTCGCGGATGGCCGTCACGGCGGCCTCACCGTCGCCGTCCTCCACGTTGGTGGCCATGTTGAAGGCCCAGATGCAGCCGAACGACGGGATGTCCACCGAGTAGGGCACGACCGTGTTGAAGTTGGTCTTGAGCGTGCAGTAGATGGACGAGAAGCATTCGTCCCAGTTGTACACAGCGCCGGGGCCCGACTGGGTGACCATGTAGCCGCCCTTGTTGAGCTTGGTGTTGGCGTACTTGTAGAACTCTTCCGTGTACAGCACGTAGCCCGGACCGGCCTCAATAGGGTCCGCGATGTCCATGATAATGACATCGAACGTGCCGTCGTACTGCTTGAGGAAGGCGTGCGCGTCCGTGTAGTGCACCTCGAGGCGCGGGTCCTCGAAGGCGCCATCGGCCCACTCGGGCATCTCCTTGCGGCACATGTTGCACACGAGCTCGTCGATGTCGACCATCACAACCTTCTCGACCGACTTGTGCTTGAGCACCTCACGGGCCGTGGCGAACTCGCCGCCGCCGCCAATGTAAACGGTCTTGGGGTTCGGGTGGGCCAGTAGGGCCGGGTGCACGAGCGTCTCGTGGTAGATGGACTCGTCGTTCTTGGCCGACTGCGTCTTGCCGTCCAGCACGAGCGTCTTACCGAATGAGTGCGTCTCAATGATCTGCATGGTCTGGAACTTGGACTTGGCCTCGAACGTGATGGTCTTGAGCGCCGCCGACAGGTACAAGTCCTCGGTCAGGGCCTCCTTGTACCAGAACGACTTCTCCATCGGGGCCAGCTCGGCCTGCTCGGTGGCGATCGCTTCCTTCTTCTGCTGCTGCTCAGCCATGATCACTGCGGTTGCTACTGCTTGCTGGAGAGCGAAACTCTAATGAATGAAGGAGGCTGGAGGAGAGACCTTGTGGTCATTGACATGCATCCGCATCAGTTTGCAGCCAACCACTAGATAGGGATAGGTGTCAAAGCATCATTTTGGAACAGTTAGGAGTTGTACCATACTTTAATCCAGCTAAATGGTTCAGAATGGTACTGAAATGATTGCCTCGTGCTGACGGGAAGGAGATCATGTTACGGCGAGCTTCCAGCATGGGAGTGCGTTGCGTGAGCATGGGAGCCCAAGCTACAATGTGGTCTGCACTATGATCCATCAAGACGAACTTCCACTGTATTGTGTTGAAAGCCTTTATAGTATTTGTGTCTGACCATAACAAAACAACAACAAAAAGTTGCTAACGTTATTATATGATCGGATCATAATTTGAGACATAATGGCACGCTCACTCCTCGCCGCTCAAGACGTCACAGAAGCCCAGCTTGTTAACTTACTCGAAGAGATCGTCACCTCTGGGCTTGACTCGATTGAGAAGCAGCGCTTCTCCATGTTCGGTGAAGACTCTTCACTGCCAAGTTCCGGAAAGGATGTACCTTGTTCTAACGATGGTGGCTACCGTACGAGACATAACTACATGGCTCCAGCAGTGCTGTACGCGATTCATTTCTAGGACGACTGGAACCTTACTTCCGGTTGGCAAGAGGCGGCGGAAGTTCCACTGTCGACTGCTTGGACTGCTTGTTGGAGCTCTTCTGATCCGAGGCAACAACAGATTCGATGTACTCATTAAGGTCGTCCTTGTTGCGGTGCTTGCACTGCCCCGATGCGACCCTGTACAAGTTTGCGCGACATAGCAGCATATACGCAACGCGAAGTAATTGCAGTGCTTCCTTCTGCATGCCAAACAATCGCAGATCTATCTGTAAACAATTAACGGACAATACACTTCATGGGCCACCACGTACCTCAAGACAAGATCCGGCGGTGAAGACGTCAAGGCCCAGCAAGAGACCGGTCCCGAAGTCGCACTCATCACTGGCGATTGTAGCCCGAGTGATCAGTTCACTCAGTCTCTTGCGCGCCGGCGAGTTCTTACCCGCGTCCTGTTCCACTTGACGCAACAGGTCTGCAAGGTCTTTTCCCGTCGTAGGTAGCTCACGGTATCCTGTGTTGTTCTTGGTGTCTACCGGAACCACAATGCCAAGTTGATGCAGTGATGAAGCGACGGTGTCCTTCGACCTCTTACTTCGAAGTGCCGATCTTGACTGTCCTCTAGCGCGCGTTTTGTGGCGTTCAATCTTCTGGAGCAGATCCGCAGCCGTGTCAGCCCCGAGAGTCGATTGGCGCTTCTGCACTCTGTTCTCCAGCACCTGGAAGAGATTACTCCCAACGATGTCGAACTTGCACTCACGATTGATTTCCGCGCACACGATGTACTCTGGAACTTGGTCAGAAGCGTCTCTATATTCAACAACCATCAGTTAGTCCATCCGGATCTTCCCCTAGAGATAAAGGACGAAGTTTAGAGCAACCTGAAGTATCCCCAGTGTCGACCTTCGTCACCGTCAGTGTCCACCACCGCAGCTACCACCTCTGGAGGGTCGAAGAAGAAGCGTCCATGCAGATACAGAGGCTTGTCCACCTTCACCTCCTTCTTGGTCGCCGCGGCCAGCAAGTCGAACGGACCGATCAACCGAAGCCCCAAAGTGTCCACAAATGCCTCTGCAGTCCGCCAAAAGTGGTTCGTTAGAGGTCTTGCATTAGTATTTCAAAGAAGAAGTAGTCGTTTCACCGCAGGGGCTTTCGGGTCGCAGCTCCGATGCCAGTTCGAAGACGTTATACAAGTCTCCAGGTGCCTTCAAGAACAGCTTGGATTCTAGAAACGCATTCCAAGCCGACAGATGCTCCGAAGGCGCTGGCTGCACTGCGGATAAGTTTTCGTTGTCATCAGACTTTTGTCGCTTGGCTGGGGTGTCCGGGGCTTCGGTGGCGTCCTCGCGACCGCGCAGACGACTCGAGCGGCGCATGTAGTTGCGATTGTGACTCGAAGGACTATTTTTGTGTCTTGGATGCAATTTAGTGACTTAGTGAAGATACCAAAGCTTGGTAACTTTTACTTTAAGTATTAGTTAACTAACATTCGTTCATTGCCTTCAACTTGAAGGGTTTTTACATGTTAATTAAAGCCGTTAATTAAAACTATAATACATGTACCACTACTGCAAGCAACTCGTGCACTCCAGACTCATGACAGTGAAAAATCGTCTCACGATGCCTGTATTGTACCGGCAGATTAAAATCGGTACCCGATCATTGAAAGATTTTGAAATCGATACTCTATCTTAAGCTTACCAGCAAAACTACATGTAAAACAAGAGCCGATTTCTTTACCTTATCGAGACAAACACAACGGACGTTCAGAAATTGAGTTCTGAGCTTTTGTTGCCGAGCTCGGCAAAGAGCTGTGCAGCTCGCACAAGCCCTACGGTCCCATGAGGAAATATATGGGTGGCCTCCTAAATACTAATAGCAAGGCAGCTTAGCGAGTCGTATCCCGCGAAAGCGTACGCAGTGCGCTTTGATGCACGCGCTCTTTAGAGGTAATAAAGGTGTTGGCGTGTAGCTTAAAAGCTCCACGCACACCACGCTACGTTAGCTGAATGCATCAGAGTTTTTTTTTTTTGCCGAGTTCAGCCTTCACGAGCACTTCAATCTGCCGGTACAATACCTGGTAGTCTTTTAACCTGACACAATGTCAGTTTTAAGACTTCGAGACGCTTAGCCCCTGAAATAGCTACTGCAGGCGACGCGGCCATCGCGTCCACGACACTGACACTGACATATCGTGAGAAAACAAAGCAGTACTGTATGCTTGAACCTGGAGCCCATTGGCATGAACGCTACGCAGTAGTGATTTGTCGACATTAAAAACGTTCTCTACGAAACATTCACATGTCAACTATCTCCGGGACTGTCTCCATGGTACAGCACAGCGTCGAGGATGAAAATATGGCACACCCACCCGTGAGTGACCCTCTCATGGGATCCGCGCACTCGTTTCAAATGAGTCATTTCTGGTTCTCGATTTCAGCAATTCCTCACAACGCGGTGAAGTGCATCGACAAGTACACTACGTAATTCATACAGATGCTTTATAAGCAGCTTCAAGAAGGCATGTTGGATGTGCTTTGGAGCAAGTGAGGTCGAGTGGTGCCAAAGTTTCAGATGGCGATTGCGCTTCCGCAGCAGGCAAAGGCTCGTGGCCATAAGCACGAGTCAGCCTGGATGACTCTACGCTTTCCTACGACACAACCGGCCAAGTACATTCCCAAATTTTCAGTCTGCAGTGCACAATCGCTTTCAGCCCAACAGAGACACCTCCCCGGCCTTGATCGATCTGCGCAAGATGAACCGACTTCAGCTCATCTTCATCGCGGTCTTGGCTCTCATAGCTCGCTCCACTGACGCCGTCACGATCGGGTCTCCTACTGGTCTCGCTAGTAGAACCACTGGTGGAGGCGATGTTACTCCCGTCTACCCGACCACCACCAAAGAGCTAGTTGCATATTTGCGGGACCCAAAGCCCCAGGTCGTTATCCTCAACACGACGTTCGACTTCCGTACGCTGGAGGGCAACACGACTGCCGAAGGATGTCGCCCAGACTACATGCGCAGGTGTATTGCGCTCAACAACGGCTTCAAAAGCCAAGACGTGATCCTCCAGGGCGGCGACTTGAACAACACGGGCGGATGTACCAAGGGCGTCAGTGTCAACGTCACCTACGACAATGCCCCATTCAACCGTTTGAATGTCCGAAGCAACAAAACGATTCGTGGCATCGGCAAGAGTGGAGTGATCATGGGCAAAGGACTCGCATTAAACGGCGACAATATCATTGTGCAGAACATTCATATCACCGAGATCAACCCCCACCTCGTGTGGGGTGGCGATGCCATCACCATCCAAGGCCTCAATGATGGGACAGTGCCTCTGAAGCACATTTGGCTCGACCACATCAAGATCTCCCGTATCGGACGGCAGTTTATCGCTGTCGATAAGGCTGGTGCTTCCACTATGACTATCAGTAACTCGGACTTTGACGGACATACGGAGTTTTCGAAGACATGCGATGGACACCACTACTGGGGCTTCCTGTTCTATGGTAAACACACGGGGATCAGCATGCTCAACAACTACATCCACTACTTATCCGGCCGCCTTCCGAAGGTTGGCGGCACCTCCGACACCAACGCCGTTGTCCACATTGCGAACAACTTCTACAAGGACAACTCGTACCACTCGATGGAGATCGGCACCAATGGCTACGTGCTCGCTGAAGGAAACTACTTTGTGAACACGACGAAGCCGCTGTACGACGGAGACGACCCGGATGTTCCTGGTATGGTCGATGGGTCTATCTACGCGCCGCTGAAGTCGTCTGAAGACGAGTGCAAGGCCCAATTGGGCCGCCTGTGTGAAGCAAATGTGTTGGAAGAGAGCGGCCCCTTTGGATCGCGCAATGGCACCACTGCTCTCGCAGAGATCAAGCCGCACCCTTCAATTGCTCGTCATAGGCCCCAGCAAGCTCAGCAACTGAAGCTGTCGGCTAGCAACTTCGGTGTGGGTGAGCTTGAATAGATAATGAGCTCCGTATCGTGAGCACAAATCTAAAACATTTATGTATGCGTTCATTAGAGAGGATAGATTGGCTTTTAACACAAATGAAGAGCAGTCGACACCTCCTACTTGCAGCCTTGGTCTGAATCTGGCTTGAATCTCACGATTTCTCAGTAACAGACCGCCTTTAAATCTCGTGCTGCTTGATCGGGTCCCAGCCGCTGACGAAGTACTCGTCCAGACTGTCCAGCTTGGCCATTTGCTCTATCGATAGCTTGAGTTTGGCCGAATCGAGGTTACTCTTGATCCGCGATTCCTTCACCGACTTTGGCAACGAGATAAAGCCCTTTGCGAGGCTCCACGCAATCATCACCTGCGCCTGAGTAGCGTTGAGCTCGTTCGCGATCTCCATGACCACAGGATCGTCCATCTTCTCCGCGCGTGCCAATGGCGAGTAGGCCTCCATGAGGATGCCCTGATCCTCACAGAACTTGACCGTGTCGCGACGGGCCAACCACGGGTGTAGCTCCACTTGGTTCACCGCCGGCTGGACGCGCCAGGTCTTTGCCAGCTTGAGCAGGTGCTCCTCACCAAAGTTGGAGACACCAATATCACGCACGAGCCCTTCGGCCTGCATGTCCTCGAGCGCTCTCCACGCCTCAGCACGGGTAGCGCTGTCGCACGGAGCGTGTAGCAGATACAGGTCAATGTATCCGAGACCGAGCTTGCGGTTGCTCTCGCGGACACCGTCGACAACGCCCTGGTAGCTCCACGGCTGCTTGGGCGTCGTCGACCAGGGGATCCACGAGATCTCGTAGTACTTGCTGGTAACGAAGATCTCCTCACGTGGGATGCCCGAGTCGCGGATAGCTCTACCCACGTCGCATTCGTTCTCGTAGGCAGTGGCAGTGTCGATGTGGCGGTAACCGAGCTTGAGCGCCGTCAATACGGCATTATAGGCTTCCGCTCCAGCATTGCTCTGGAACACGCCTAGAGCCAAGTTGGGGATCGATTTTCCGCTTGGGAGAGGCTTGGAGTGGACGAAATCGCTCATACTTGCGTCGAAAGATACTTGGGGGGGGGGGGGGGCTTGCGTTGTAAGTGGCAATTTGCAGAATGAACTCCAGAGTGCACGATTCACATGGATCAAGTACTTCGATCAGTGTAGGTAACCAGAACGTCATCTACCATCGTAATCGCTTCGTATTACGGTGGTCGTGTAGATATGCAGGGCAAGGCATTTGCCAAACAACGGCAACCACGCTGTCTTGATGAGTGTAGCGGTTGCTGTGCTGGATGCAGGACGAAGTGCAGAGATGTTTGCCGGCGCTTGGTCAACGGGAATGGGGTCGAAAGCTCACCATTGCGAACTGCTCGTTGAACCAGGTGTTACCTTTCGACTTCGGCTGATCGGCCGTCGTAGGCCATCACAATAGCTGCGAGAAAGGTGTTGAAGAGAGACGTGTGTGGAAAAATGCTGATGGAGTTCGGCAGAAAAGGTTTTCACTTCCTGAATTGTCCCAAAATATGAACCCTTACTTTACTCAGGATAAACGCTCCAAAACGATTGTGTCATTATTTGCTGCGTCCCAAGAACTGTCTCACCCTCATAGTCAGATAGCAATTCGAAGCTCGAGAAACGAGACAACGAATCCTCCGCCTGCATAGTAGATCATGGTGCGTCTTCCCCCCTCCTCCCCTACAACCGCTTCTAACATCAACGCCCTCCCCCTAATGCCCTACAGGCTAACACTCTCGCCCCGTACCTCAGCTCCATCCGCAGCTCGCTGGACTCGGCGTTGTGTCTGCGCAACTTTCCGTCGCAGACCGTGGAGCGCCACAACAAGCCCGAAGTGGAGCTGCAGTACGTCTCCCTTGGCCGCAATTCTTGTAAGGGGAGATATATAGCTAATGACTGTTTGCGACTCTGCCCAGGATGAGCAAGGAGCTGCTGCTGAACCCCGTTCTCATCTGCCGTAACGAGCAGGAAAAGTGTCTGATCGAGCCGTCCATCAACTCGACGCGTGTGAGCATCTGCATCAAGAAAGCGGACGAGATTGAGACGATTCTGAGTCACAAGTTCAACCGCTTCCTCATGCAGCGCGCCGAGCAGTTCATCATCATGCGGCGAGTGCCCGTGGAGGGTTACGACATGAGCTTCCTTGTGGTGCACCAGCACCTGGAAAACATGTACAAGCACAAGCTCATCGACTTTATCATCACCTTCATGGAGGACATCGACAAGGAGATCAGCGAGATGAAAATCTCACTAAACGCACGCGGCCGCATCGTCGCCACTGAGTTCATGAAGCAGTTTACGTGAGCCGCGACGGCGATAGGAACCGTAGCAGTGGCAAAATGAAATTGTTGTTGGACGGATTTCTTTTTGGCAGTAAATAAAAGAAGTGATTTTTGCCAGTTGCCGAAGCACATCGTGTCTATCTGATGTCTCGTAATGTTTGATAAAAATACAGAAAGAAGACGACGTGGCATTGTGTCTGCCCCGCCTGCTTCCTACGTCTAGCTAGGTCTACTTGCTCTGCTCGCATTGTCTACATAATGCTGCAGTTGGCTTCACCGGAAGAGTCGACGTCGTCACCGCACTGCTGGAGCTTCCCAATGAAGCATTTCTCCATCATCTTGCGGGCGTTCTTGGTGTGAAACTTCATATCCCGTGCACAGTCCGGGCCGCCAGCCTTGCGGAGAATTGAGCGCACACCGCCGGGGTGGGCAGTCACGAGCCCCGTGACGTCGTATACCTGGCCGCTGCACACGAGCCAGCACGACTCGAGCGACCGGTGCAGCTTCACCTCGCACATGCAGAGTTTGCGGACCTTGGAGCAGCGCATCTCCTCCTCTGCGTCTGTGTCTGACGTGTTAGGCGACGAAGGTTCAGCTGACTTGATGTTATGCTCGAAGATCACGCTCTTCCCCCTCAGGCTGCCGGGCGCTACCACCTCTGAGCTGCCGCAACGCGAGCGACGACGCGCATGACGCCCATTGTTCGACTCGCCGCCCGTCAGCACTGGCGCACAGGCACTAGGAGCACACGTGGCCGCCTGATGGCGTAGCTCCAGGTGCTCTCCGTCGCTGTCCTCATAGTCCACGACGATGCTCTTCTCCTGCCTCTTCTGTGAGACCTGCGAGGCTGCGGCCAGGCCGAGCTCCTCCAGGTCGAACGTCTGCATCTTGGTCACCAGCTCCGCCTCATACAGAGTCGCGTCCATGGCGGCGGCGGCCGGTCTCTTGGTCTGTACTCCAGGCAGCACCAGTTGGTCATCGCCTGTGCCCATACATTTGGGGTAGCACGCGCCCATGGAGCTCGAGGCGGGGTCTTCGCACACCGACAGCCCCTGTGCCTTCTCGGCTGGGAATAGCACTGGGTCGGGGCAGAAGCCTCCGCTTGGCGTCTCTCCCGCGATGGCCTCGCACTTCGTTGCCAATAGCAGCAGCTTCTTCTTGCTCGGCGCCAGTTGCTCCATCGTCATTACGTCCATCTCGTCTGTAAGTGCTCTTTTCGTGGCAAGTCTCTGAATGCGCCAACACCAACACGCGTTTTGTGGTTCTGGTCGCCTTCGTCCTCTCACAAAGACGCAACAACTTTATCAAATTGAACCCTAGTCACAAAGCCGCGCGAGTGTCCATACAAACGTCAAGTCATCTCATCTGAAAATGACCACGCCCCAACTGTCAGCACGCTGAATCTGGTTCACGCTAGTGTCACAACCTTGAGGACGGATGTCGTTAGTCAAAATATCTAATTTGTTCATCTTCACCCTCTTCGATTATTTCGCAGAAAAAAAGATCATTGCTGAGCTGGTTACAAATATCAACAAGTGTGAGATTGTAGTACTAGTCGTTTCTGCTGGCGGACTACCTAGACCACCAGATTTTTGTTTAAGTGACGTGTTCGACTTTGCCCGGTTTGCATCATACAGTCAGCACCTCCGGAATCGCACACGTCCCCCGCGGCGAAGCGCTTGACCAAAGCTGCACTGACTGGATCCTCGGAATGCAATGACACGCCAGAGCTTATGGCAGAGGAGATCACGGGCACGTGGCGAGGGGAGGTGCCATTGGCGCGAGGCATGCTCTGTTGAAACGGTGGGAGTCATACTGTTCTTGTAATCAGACAGGACGACGTCGGTCGGAGTGTCCGCCACGTCAGCTCTGTCAGTCAATGAGCTTAAAGGATGTCAAAGATGTCGAGGTGATCCTTCTCAGTCGAATCTTGGAAAACACTTCGGAATGCACAATTTTGGAAGGCGTCCAATATTGAATTGACGACTGTCCCCACCATACAGTATCCAGCAGCGAATCAATTTTCTTCCAAATATAAGAATCACATTTTATCAGATATGAAAGGAATCGGGAAGTTGTCTTCGCGAGTCGGTTGTGACTATGCCGCTGTCTTCCCTTGTCTATTGACAAGTGAATGTACTGTGACAAGCTGGCACAATACTCAGACTGAGCTCAATCTAAACGCTGTACTTCGTTGGCCGTTCGGTTAGGTGTAGGATATGACAATTACTTTAGGGATCTGAATGACAATTTGCTGGATATGACTTTTGCTTTACGGTAATGGATTGCGTAGTCTCGCATAATAAGCATAATGGGTCTGAAATTTATATTTTATAGAAATGTAGCTCTTGAATTTACTTAGGCTTAGTGTTAGAGCGACCGAGCCTCTATTTTCTAACGCCAAAACAATGTGCAATGAATGACAAAAGGAAGCCTCTCCTGCCACGCACAAACGAGCAACTTCAGTTTCTACACGCTAATCGAGACTTGGTTGGGGCTAGCACATGTAGCCGAGGTTGTGGACCAGCTGCAAGAAATGGGAAATGGAATTGACGGAAAAGAAACAAGTGCATAATGGAGTGGTGTAATTTCTAGTACCGGTAAGTGCAATAGGGGTCAAGAATGATACCTCATCAACTCACAACAATGTATTTTGCCTATGCCTGCTTAAAAGTACTGCTCGTCTCGTCAGTCTCCGCCGCCCTTGCCACTGCCGCTGCCTCGAGGGCTTCGGAGTCGAAGCGTCCACGGAGCGTCTCCCATTTCTTTTGGGATACAATCATCTTCAGGCATGTGCATCTCCTTCCAGACAGCAGAGAGCACCATTGCCAGAGCCACCATAACTGAGTACTGCATCGTTGTGATGTTTCTTCTGGGCTTGCTGTCGAGTGCACAAAGCGTAGCAACAACGACTCCATCTCCTGCCAGAACGGGGACGCCAAAAAAGAAGGAGAGACTGGTTTTCGCAGTGACCACCGTGTAATTACGAAATCGAATGTCTAGCTGCGCGTTTCGCACGAGGAATGGCTTGTTCTCGGACAGTATCGCGTGTGAGGAGAAGGATTGTTTGCGCTCCTGGATCAAGACGCCGTCGTCGACACGCATTGGCGGGATAAACCACTGCTGGTCCCCCACTACAGCAGTGATGACTCCAACGTCCGCTTCCATCTCTTTCGCAACCAGGTCACAGATCAGCGCCAACTCTTCGGAAACTTTCATGTCGGGTTCGTGTAGTTTGTATCTTGTGATCCACTCGATTCGCTCCGTTTCTCTCGAATGATTCGGCACTTGTGGCACTTGTGTTGCCGACTCGTATGTGAGCGGATAGCTGCGACGCCCATCCTCTTCTGCAAGAATGCACTGTTCCAAGGGAATTTCTGGAATCCGCACGTCCAAACATTGCTGGACGAAATGTTGCGCCCCACGGATTAGTCTCGAGTTCGAACGCTGCTCTGCTATTGTCTCCGACGGCGCCTGCGACGACGATACTGTGGCTGCCCACTCATTTTCACTGATGTCTTCCAGTAGGACCTCTGAATTGGTGTCAACTTCTTTCCCAAGATGTCGGAGCAGAGCGAGCGCTGCTTGGCGACGTTCTGGTTGTGATCGTAGAGTTTCAGCTAGATTCACTCCCAATGGACTCACACTCGACGAGATAACCCACGGGCAAAACATGAAGGCCACGATCTCATCGACATTGGGAGTCCATTTGTTCAAAAGCGGCAAGCAGCTCTCGCAGCACCGCACGTATCGAATAACTTGCTCTTCTCGCTCGCGCTCCATCACGCGTGAACACGGCTCACAGACCCACTGACCGCACACATGACACAAGTACGCCTTCCACTCTGTAGTGAACATGCGATGACAGTACGAACAGGATTTTACTCGATTTGTTGGCACATCGAAGATAAGTGACTGGAGCCCGATGTGACGTCGCCGAGCCACCAACTGCGCCCGAGAGAGTCGAGTGAATATCGGGTGATCAGGGCCTGGTGCGTGCATACTGGTCCTCCGAAGACAGTTGAAGTGATGTTGGAGACTGCATTTTTGCCAAAGTTTAGCACTTCACGAAAGTGAAACTTCCGTATTCGATGCCAAAAATGTGCATCTCTACATGTAGTTTGCAATTTGTTATATATAAAAAAAAATGATCATGCGAGGAACTTATAAGTCAAACGGCACGTCGAACTACGCCTCGATAACACCTGAGAAAGCTGTGGACGTGATCTGCCGTAGCTTCCGCGCGAACCAGAGCTGGGTGCCGTCCAAGGCGCTGTCTAAGTGTCTGTCGGTGCCTTACCAACGATTTCTCATCGTGACGACGCCAAAAGACGATCTCTCTAACTTGATCTGGACGAGTGTGTTGGTGCTGGTCTACTGTGCGACTCACCTTGTGGACTACCACGAGAGCTGGTATGAGGTCGCAGATGCGAGTACAGCGTGGCTGCGACAACAACAGCATTTCGTCGACCAGCGTGAAGATCTCGTGCGCAGTGCCTGCAATCTGTTGAACGTCGGAGATCCTGACCAACTTCTCTCGACGCTTTTCGCTTTGGTAGTGGAGACACCAGATCCAGCGATAGCAGAGGAAGAGGCTGTGTTGCTGCGTGAAGGCTGGCAGCGATGCTTCTTGAATGAGCCTCCGTACACTGCTTACTACTGGAACGCGGAGACAAACCACAGCACGTGGCGTCATCCGCTAGAGACTGCCCAAATGGAACGGGAACTTCAAGAGAAGAAGGAGAAACGTCAAGCTTTACTTGCTAAGGTTCTTCCCATGCGTCTTCCCATTAACCGCGAAGCAACGCCACCTACCGAAGTACAGATGTGCTCGGAGTGCGCTGTACGTAAAACTAAGCAAACTGCCAGTGTAATTTGCCTGGAATGCGGCTCGAAGTATTTCTGCGAGGCGTGCTGTGATACTGTACACTGCGATCGAGCCAAACGCAGTCATTTAACTACTGGTTTACGCTTCCGAGAGTGTTTTGGTCGAGCGGGCTTTCCGAAGATCGTACCTAGGCCGCGTACGCCGTTCATGATATACCAGGAAGAGCAGAAAAAGCTTCAGGAAGAACAGCAGGCTTCCAGCGAGTCAAATACTCTGGTTATTCCGAACTAGTCGCCCACAGAGAGGACAGGATCTCGGTCAGCTTCTTCATGACTGTGTACTGCATCGTCGTGATGCTTTTCCTGGGCTTCGAATCCATGACGCACAGCATGGCGATGACCGTGTCCGTGTGTGCTGCGGTGATAGGAAACCCAAAGTAGAAGAGTATACGGTTCGCAGCGCCTTCGGTGTCTCCTAGAACGCAGGCGAACGTTCGGAATCGCACGTCGAGCATCGTGTTCCGCGCGAGAAATGGCAGTCCAGACACCATCGCATGTGCGCAAAAACTCTTAGTGCGGTCAATGATCTGGCAAACAGATTCGTTGACACTTGCCAGTGTGTAGTGCTTCTCTGACTGCACCGTCGTGACAGTTGCAACGTGGGCGTCGAATTCTTTGGCAGCGAGATGGCAAATCAACTGCACCTCCTTCTGCGCCGCAATACCGCGTCCCAGTAAATTGCATTTGGCTATGCATTCGTCTCGAGTAGCTTCGTTCGGAAATGTGGGGGCGTAGGGCACGTCGGTCTCGTCATCGTAAAAGATCGGATACTGCCGCGTTCCGTCCGATTCGGAGATGACGCACTCTTCCAGAGGAAGCTCGGGCAAAGACACTTCGAAGCACTGTTGAACCAGGAACTGTACCCACTCGGGGTTTCCAGGCTTCACTCCGCTGTCCCCATTGCGTCGCTTCTCTCGACGTCGGTGCTGGTTACCGCTCTTGCTTCTGCTTGAAGCTGCCTCGAGCGTGAGGTTACTAGAGACCAACTCGGTCGCCGCGGCCCAATCTTCCTCACGGATTTCTGCCAGAATCTGAGCGTTTGTACCAAGTGGGCGTCCAAGGAAGCTCAATAGCTGCAGAACTGTCGGCCGCAAGTCCTTCTTGGTGCGTAACACGTCGGCCAGGTGCAGTCCGAGTTGACTGTTTGAGCTGGGTGTGACGTACGGCACTGCTAGACACGGCAGCAGCATCTCCGGATCCGGCAGTTTGTTGAGCATTTTGGTGCACGTGACGCAGCAGCGCACGAATCGAACTAGAAGCAGCTCACGTTCCCTCTCGACGACACTCGAGCAAGGCTCGCAGACCCATCGGCCGCATAAATGACACAGATAATTCTTCCAGATGGGGTTGAACCGACGTCCGCAGTGCTTGCATCGCGTCTTCCGGGAGCTGGCGAACGTCGGGTCCAGAACTAGCGGCTGGAGCCCGAGACTTCGACGGCGTACGATCAATTGCTGACGCGACAAGCGCTTGAACACGGGGTGGTCGCGAGTGTTGTTCATCGCCTTCAGATTCCGTTTTTCCCTTTAGAAACGACGTTCGGCACCGAACCCCCTGGCACGAAAAATTCACACAAATAGTTCATAGTTCATGTAACCAACTGTGCTTCAAGTGACAGAGCGAGTATTGTGTAAGCTCCTACGCTTTCTGGTCGCCGAATTACTGGGTGGGTCTGCAGAAATGGGAGAAATTATGCATGTCAACGTTCGACTGGAAAGTTTTCTAACAGAAACGATTGAAATTTGCCAAACCGACCAAGTCTTTTCTCTAGTCACGGAGCGAATAACTTGTGCCTGAAACGTTGTCAAGCACTCGCATTTGCATGGCTGCAAGAGCTGTGGTCGAAAATTGAGAAACAGAAGTTTGCTAATAAATGCCGTCAGTCTCCTACTGTTGCCACGTCAAACTTGCCTATGCTTTCAGCCAGCTATCGCGCTTTGACAGCTTGCCTGCTTGAGCTTAATGTGAAAAATAAATCACAATAAATAAAGGGTCCCAGCATACGCGTGTTTGACGAAATTGTTGCCGTGTTTGCTACGTTCGTTGTCGGTCAGGCAGATCTGGCGCTGCTAGTGAAGTCCTTTGAGCTCCCAACTCCTACGATAGTCTTCAGAAACGAAAACCCGCTCTCATACGCAGTATCATCCTCCGGCAAAGCGTCACTGTGAAGCTCTTCTTCATAGGCAATCCGATCAAAGCGTCGTTGTGCGTCCTGCTGGTTCTCGTACGGTCCACTCAAAGAACACGCACACATTTTGCCCAGATCTGCTCCCCAGCGGGTCCATACGAACAATGACGACTGTGCCTTGTCCACCTTCGACTTGTAGGGAAGCGCCGTGTCTATTTCAGCGCACCTGATCAACTGCAGAACGCGCGTGTTCCCCTCTGCGCATTTGCTTTCACATTTCTGCTGCCCAGGCGTAAAGAGGTGGCCAACGATAAGCTCGTCGACACGATATCGGTGGGGCAGCTTCCTCTGTATACAGGGGTCGATGGTGGTCGCGTAGTTCACTTTAGAGAGCGTCACAACTTCTGTTCCATCCTGTTGGTTCCCAAATGAAGTAGTTTCCTGGTCCCGAGCTTCTAAAAGCTGCTTCCTGGTGACCTCGTACTGTAGTCTAGCAAGTTTTCCCCGGATGACGGCCTGAATTTGAGCTGCTGCCACGGTTCGGGTGCGTAAATGAACTGCGTAGCATTTGCGAAAGGTACGCTGAATAGTGCGAGCAGCTTGGCTTCGATGGGCCTCAATGCGTCTGGCATCAATCGCATCTAGTTGCTGGAACTCGTTTCGCTTCATGGCATACAAATCCTCGTTCTGCAGTCCGGAGGTGGGATCCCCCCACGGAAGCGCCACTAGCCACTCCACCCAACGACAAGCGAGAGCGAATTCTGCGTCATCGGAGAGAGTTTTCAGCTTGTTCAGCTCACTGTCCAGCATAGCACGAGCTTGCGGTGTTGCATTCGTCTTGTGAACCATGTCCAGTAATTGCTGCATCTTGGAGGCCTTAGCTCTTGATGATGGTGCTACAATTAACCCGTTTGTGTATGGAGCAACGACGACAAAGGCCCCAGCCGCTAAATTATCTTTTGACCCATCGTGCGTCGAGCTTCGAGCAGTGTCCAGCAGTCGGTGTACACCTGGCAGGGGCATCAGCTCCAACGATCGCTGGAAATACTTCTCAGCCAGAACACTCTGACTCTGTCGGAGGCATTTTTTGCCCAAATCACGAGCGAGCGCTGCATCTAACGCCAACTCTTCGTCACTTTTCCTGTTGGCGTCTCCTAAACTTGTTGCAAGTAGTGGGGTGACAACTGAGGAAGATTGCTGTCCGTGACTGGTCTGGAACTGGAGAATCATCTGCATTTGTAACTGGAGCTGCTGAATCTGATTCTCATAGGCGTCGTGCCTATCAACCTGACTGCGAAGTGTAGTAAGCTCGTCTTCTAAACCCTGGATGCGTTTATTCACTGCTTCGATCTCCTTTCCGAGTTCCAAGCTCCTCTGTTTCGCCTTTTGAGCTTCATGACGCAAATACAAAACCTCCAAGTCACGTCGAAGATCTGGTGACTCAATTCGATCCAGCAACAGATCCTCTCCATCTTCACTATTCCTCTCACTGTCACACTCTTCCACCACAGCTCCAGATGCAATCAACTTTTCAATTATCTGGACCGCGTCGCCTTCTTTCGCGGGGTCATTTGCTGCCTCACAAGCAAGAAGAAGTGGCGAGCGTCCCCTTGAGTCTTTGATGTTGACATCAGCATTAGCTGCCACGAGATACAACGTACACTCAGCGTGAACGTTTGCACACGCCAAATGGAGTGGCGTCCTGCCCTCCAAGTCTTTCGCACTAACGCCAAGGAAAAGATACTTGTCTGTTGCCCCATCTGTCGCACTCTCCACTCGTGCATTAGCACTCAGAAGTAACTCCACACACTCTGATGAACCCGCACGAGAAGCCTCATGCATCGCAGTTCCTCCGCCAATATTCTGACGAGTCGGGAGTCCACCATACTCTTCGTCCACATTGTACAGCACGGCAGGCACTTGAGGTGCAGAGGATTCGGCGCGAAGCAGTAAGCGAGCGCATTCAACGTGAGTGTTAGCACATGCAACGTGTAAAGGCGTTTGCATCGCCAGATCCACAGCATCGGGAGTCGCTCCAAGCTGCAGTAACAACTCCACCACATTGTCGTTCCCACCTGCACATGCTTGATGCAGTGCTGTCAGCCCAGTTGAGACACACGACGTGTTTACTAGCGTGCGCGTCGCCTCCTTTCCCTCAACACTAGCTAAGATTCGCTGGCAGGCAGCATGGTCCCCATCACGACAGGCCACGTGGAGATCGAAGACTAGATCAGGAACGCCGTCACTGCTTCCCTGGTCCTCCCTTGATGGCATTAGCAAGTCTCTAAACGAGACAGTCTTCTGACTGGATGCTAAGAGTCCGTCAGCCGCTTCCCCAGCTAGACACAGGATCCTGGCTGTAGTGACGTTCAAAGCTGGTTGGATCCGCAAGAAAGTGTTGTGTGAGATCATCACAGCCGGTAAAGTCGCGTTGGCAGCGTCAATGTGGTCGACACTCATGACAAAGGCGGCGTCCAGATCCTCTTCGTCGTCATTGCACACGATGGCGGCCACAGCCCCAGCACGCTGCACACGCTCGAGCTTTTCGGGGAACGAGCAGGATCCTCGTCGCATTAGAGCGACGGCTCCACCTAATTCCTTTGCGTTTATGAGGGGTTTGTCGGCAAGTAGCGGATCACACGCCACCAATCTGCCTGTGTACAAGGCACCAGCATTTGCCGAGCAGAAATCCGCTAGTGGAGCAAAGCAGATCTCGTACGTCGAAGCGCTCGTGGCCCACTGGACAAATGCGAGCAGAGGTGGCTGCTGTTCTCGGTTAGTAGTAGTATCACTCTCACTTTTCACGGACGTTTGCCCTCCACTTCTACCATCATTCGCCACACTTGGAGCTTCCACAGCGAAGCTACCCGATGCAGTCGCGTTCTGAGGCTCCAGCAGCTTAATAATCGACGTCGTGGTGCGCTTGATCGCCTCCCACCCTTTCCCCGCCTCTGCTGCGTCGTACAGCTCTCTCTGCACTCTCAAGCACGTCTCTGCAACGACAACCCCGTCTTCACGCTGTAAAATCTCGAAACTGAGCTCTCCGTTCTTCACGGACGGCGGGAACTTCTGGAACAGTTCTCTCACATCACGCAGACACATCATTACGCAGGGAATCGTGATAGGTTCCGCTCCATTTTTCTTGTTATCCTCGAGTTCTTCAGACGATTCCCCCATTGTGAATGCCGCCAGAGGCTCCTCTCTCGTGTTGTTGGCCAGTAACATGGCCACTGCCCCCGCTCTCTGCAGCAATCTGGCCTTGTGCGCGAAGCTGCAGCCTCCACGCACCACCAGTGCGACGGCCCCTCGTAGTTCCGCCGCGTTCTTGAGCTCCGGTTGGTCGGCACGCGGTGGCTCGGCACAAGCCAAGCGAACATTGAGCATCTGTGGCTCTCGCGACCCGAACGTGGCCAACGGACAGGCTCGACGCCCATTGCTGCCGTCCCATGAGACGAACGCGAACTCCTGAGCAGCTGTAGCCATTGCAGGCAGCGACACGACGTCCGACGGCGTGGAGATGTCACTTGGAATAGTCGAATCGACTCCATGTCAATCGTACGACCTTTCGTGAAAAGATCTTTTGATCGCCTGTCTAAATCGATCGGAATTAGTGCTTGTAGATGGATTTCAGCTCTTGTTCAGGGTGTTATCAGATGAATCCATTCTGCTCACACGTCACAGATATGTGAGTTCCATTGTCATACCTTCTCCCTTGCTGCCGTCGAGTATGGCGTACCAGAACACCAACGCGATGCCCACGCAAAGTGACGGCACAGTGCTGCACTTGGGTGTCAAGGCTGGACAAGTGGCCAATCGCGTGGTGTCGGTGGGGAGTCTCGGGCGCGCCAAGCTGCTCGCGCAGCTGCTGGACGACGGACAGTTCGAGACCATCGAGTCGGCACGCGGGTTCACGACGTTCACGGGGGAAATGAAAGGCGTGCAGGTGTCTATTGTGGCGACGGGGATGGTAGGGAGGGAGAGGATGTTGAGAGGATCGGCGGGTACTGGTTGTGACCCTGAAGTGGTATCGGGAATGAGTGCAGGGCGTGCCCAACATGGACTTTGTCGTGCGGGAGACGAGAGCGATCGTGGAAGGGCCGATGATCATCATTCGGTGAGGCTAATGCGACTTGAGGTGGTTTGTTGGGGTGACCTCACAGTGTTGGTGACTAGATTCGGGACCTGCGGGGCTGTAAGGAAGGAGATTGCACCAGGCAGCGTCGTTGTGAGTGGTAATGGTTCCGTCATGATCACGCGCAACCCGGACGCGTTCTTCCCTGATGCAACTGGAGAAGAATACTATCGAGTGTCTCGGGTAATGCCTTCATCGCCAGCACTCTCCAAAGCGGTAGGTCATAGATTGCTGCCTAAAATTGACCTGCATAGCGTAACTCTTAGAATTGGTTGAGTACTGGCAGCTTGTTGCGGCGATGAACGACAAGCTCGGTGCTCTTCGTGCAGAGCCAATTATTGCCGCTTCCATTGATCGCGATGCGCTCAGTGTCTTCGACGGACTCAACGCCACCGCTTGCTCCTTCTACAGCTCCCAAGGTTCTCTTCCTTCCCCTCCTATCTGCGTACTATCGTCTTCAACTTTACCTCTGTCGATTCTGTAGGCCGCCTCGATCCCGCCTTTGACGACCGCAACGAGCAGCTCGTGGAGAATCTCACCAAGACGCACCAGGACCTCTACACGGTCGAGATGGAAACCTTCCACTTGTAAGAAGCAACTAAACATTACACAACTGCCACACTCGCTAACAAAAGCCCATCGTCTGTAGACTGGACCTAGCGCAGCGCAGTCGCGGCTCCATCCAGGCAACTGCGGCGGTTCTCGTCGTGGCCAACCGCATCAGTGGCCAAGTGGTCGCGTCTGACGTGCTCAAGAGGCAGGAATCCTTCTGGGGCCAGGTCATCCTCGAGACCATCGCTGCAACTCCACTTCAAGCTTGAAAAGAGTGTAGCCATTTAAAGAGATCTTTTGTGTTTCAGCCAATCAGCAAATGGGACAAAAGTGGATGTTTTCGTCATTTCGTTTTTCGCTGCTCGATCCGAAGAATTGTAGCCAAGATGAGCGACGACGGAAGGCACAAGCGCTGGTTTCCGCTCGAGTCCAACCCAGAGGTCATGAACTCGTACGTGGACAAGATGGGCTTCCCCACGTCTCAGTTTAGCTTCTGCGACGTGCTGAGCACCGAGGAGTGGGCGCTGGCCATGGTGCCGACTCCCGTGGTGGGGGTCATCATGCTTTTCCCCATCAAGGCTCATGTAGGGAACAGCTGTTGTGTTGAAACAATTTTTACAATATGGTTGAAGTGTTTAAACAACTGAAATGTGAAAATTTCTAGACGGAGGAGGCGGACAAGCAGGAGGCGGCCAGGATCGAGAAGGACGGGCAGACAGTGTCCCCCAATGTCTACTACATGCGCCAGACTGTTGGTACGGAGATTTCTATCAGGTTGAAGTTGGGTGAACATACACAAATGCTGATTGAATATTATTTATTTTTTACTGCAGGCAACGCGTGTGGCACGGTGGGAATCCTGCACGCCATCGGCAACATGCGCCATCTAGTGCAGCTGAGTGAGTTTTGTACTGCTGTTCTGGGCGAAGTTGTGGTGCTGAGCTGTCGTTTTTATTGTTTTGTAGCTCCTGGGAGCTACTTGGACAAATTCTTCAATAAGACCAAGACCAAGTCGCCGGAGGAGATCGCGCAGTATCTCGAGGAAGACGACGAGGTCGGTAGCCAGAGATTTGACATTGTTTTTATTGGTAAACCTGATTTTGTGACTATGGTATGGACGTTAGCTGGAGGAAACTCACGGCAGCGCGGCGGAGGCTGGGCAGTCGGAGGTGCGAGGGCTTACAGATTATTGATATTGTAAATTGTATGTTTGAGTGCTTACCCTTTCTATGCTCTTTTCTGTAGCAACTGGAGAGCGTGGATGATCCGATTAACACTCACTTCGTGTGCTTCAGGTATGGAGTTGCTCGCGGTAGTTGCACGCTTATTCCCTTGCTGTCGACTAAAGAGCTGTACTGTCTTTGCATGTAGCTGCGTGGACGGCAACTTGTACGAGCTGGACGGGCGGAAGAAGCGTCCCATCAACCATGGACCTTCGAGCCCAGACACCGTCTTGCAGGTACAGACTCCTTCCTGGCCTATTATGGCTGCATAGGTGGAGCCAACTAAGCTTTATCCTGTTTTGTCTCCTCTAGGACGCCTGCCAGGTCATCAAGAAATTTATGGCCCGAGACGAAGGCGAGGTGCGCTTCACCATCTTGGCACTGGCGAAGACGGCCACAGAGTGAACAAACTCCACTACAGACCAAGTGTAATAAGCTGCAAAGGCCATTGCAAGTGGCTGGAAAGAAAATGAAGAGCGCAACCACTTGAGCCATCGAAATAGCCCCATGTGCTCCATGTATCTTTACTCACTAGCTGCCGACCCTTCATTTGTGTTGTTTTCCTAGCAATGGGCAAGATCGGTCACCATTGCTGCAGATGCCTGTTGTTGTTGCTCATTGAAGCAGCAGCAGCAACTTCAATCGACTTGTACGTATCTCCAACGGGCAGTGACACTGGAAGTGCAGATGGGAGCTTTGCTAAGCCTTTCAAGACGCTTACGCGAGTGCAACAAGAAGTCCGAATCCAGAACAAACTCGAGGTGAACAAGCAAATTCCCATCAACGTTTATCTCCGAGCTGGACGATACGAATTGTCAGACACGTTTGATTTCACCGACGATGACTCAGGCGCTGCCGACGAAGCTCCCGTCACATACCAAGCTTACTGCGACGCTGCAGTGGAGAATGCTGCGATTTCTACCCGATCATTTCCGTATCGCTCTGGATCAGGTATCCCCCCGCGACTATTTTGGAATGGAGTGGGCGACATCGACGAGTGGGTGGGCCCAGTAGACCCCTTTGCACAGATGGGGGTCAATCGCAGCGCCAACTCGCTCTTGGTGACACCAGCATCTGCTCAAGACGTCGGATCGGACATTGGTACCGTGTGTGTGGACAAGAACAATGGTGTTGGACACACCTGCTACGCCCAAGACAGTCCCATGGCGACGTGTGTTTCTGGTTGCATGACTGCGTGTCAGAACCATATCGCTCGAAAGCGATACAGTGAGAAATTCTACAACAAGTTCACGCACTTGTTCGGCAAGGATTTACGCAAGGAAGAGGACTGCGTTGAGATTTGTTCGCTCTCGTGTCGTGGCTGTGAGAAGGTTGTGATTTCAGGATCGAAGCTGATACCTGCTGCAACGCTAACGTGGACTTTGGATCAGTCGGTCACGGTAACTTCAGCTAAGGGAGGGCCCCAAGTACTCAAGATTTTTAGAACAGATTTATCCTCCATCCTGCCTGGCCTCCCAGCAGGGATTGTGCCAGCCAAACCCGAGGCTTTTGCTACATTCAGTACACTGTATGTCGATGATGTACAGCTGCCTCGCGCAGGGTTCCCGAATTGCTTGGTGGACTCAGCGTTACCTGCCCAGACGTTAGACTGCTCGTATGCTCTTGTAGACGTGGTGGCCTCGCAAGTTCTGTACAATGCGACCACATTCTCGAGTCGTGTATCGACGTGGACAAATGTGAAGGAAATTATTGCAGAGCTGCGGCCTCAGAGCGCACAACCTACAAGTCTGCACTACTCGCTCTCCGCATTTGACACTATGACTGCTACACTGCAACTTGGTGCTGGTGGGTCAGAGCTTTCGTACGATATCTTCACGGATGGTCCTGGTGCTTCGTGGTCGTCGCCAGCTAGTCTTGACCCAGTGATTCGAGTGGAAAATGTGTTTCAAGAGCTGGATTCTCCAGGTGAATGGTTCTTCGACGTCTCCACGCGTCAGTTGTACTTGATCCCGCTAAAAGCATCGACCACCGCGACCTCGTTAGCCAAGAGTGTGCTGGAGATTCCGTTGCTTCATCAATTGCTGCGTGTAAGTGGCACCCGTGAGAATCAATATGTCACGCCGACTCACGCCCACACGACGCTGAAAGAAACCACCTCACTCACCAAAGCATCAAACATTCGCTTTCGCTATATCACATTCTCTGGAACGCAGCTTCATCATCTCAATATCTGTAAGTTGTGAGAACATCATTTCCCAATACACCTTGTAACCTAAAAGCTTACTGTGATATTTTTTGTTGTTGCAACAAAAGACGAGCGAATTCCTGGTTCGGCATGGCCCATGACGCGTGTGGCATCGATCTTTCTGGAGTCCGTGACAAACACGACGATCGAGTACTGCAGCTTCGAGAAGATCGGCGGCAACGCGATCCTGGTATCCGGTGAGAACAGCAACATCCAGATCACAAACAACAACGTCTCGTTCGTGGGCAGCAACGGCATTTCCGTAGTTGCCCGACGTGGCTTCCAGCTCAACTCCTTTCACGAGCCTGTACTCAGCCACCTCCTTGTACCACGCGCTGTTAACATTTCCTTCAACCAAGTCCACCACTTCGGTCAGCAAGTTGCACATTCAGCGGCGATTATGGTGGTCGGAGCGAAGGAAACTACAATTCACGGGAATCTCGTCTTTGACGCCCCGACCAGCACAGACTCCAGTAATTCTGCTGCACTTTTCACTGCGGCGGCGTATCATGTGACCAATGCCAAAGGAGCAAACTACAAGGACGGACTCCCGTTGATTCGTCCCATTAATAATCTTGGAGAGAAGGTCATACCTATCACACCAGCACCAGTGCTCTCTTCGCAGTTCCAGGTGACGGTGCCGCTGCTTGACTTTGACGTTAACATCGTGGCGAAACTCGTAGGGGCTCCTGAGTGTTTCTCCGGTAGTGGCCGTATTGGATCTCGGTATGGAGAACGCACAGCGTTCACATACACCAGTTGCTCTGGCTGCTGCTCGGTGCACAACAATTACGCTAAACTTCGAGTGTCTGGGTCTGGAGTAGCATGGAATGACGCCATCTCTAGAGAAGTTGTAGTGAGGCCTGGGGAGACAATCGACCTCGCTGCTACTTCGTCGGCATATTTCAACTCCATCATAGACGTCTACTTGGGCTTCCACGTAGTCACTCCCAACCAGATCTTCAATCTACCGACTCAAGCCAAGTGGCAAATACTCACCAGAAGCTGCAATTACGCTGAGCAAACGTACCAGGAAACCTGTGGTGGGCCGTGTGTTCAGCTGGACGGGTGCGGCAACTCGAATGTCGCACTACAACAAGCTCTTGGAACTTCGCTGGCCTGCGCCTCCAGCTATGAATCCGATCCGCAATCGCTGGTATGTTCAGGTCCGTTCGAGGCTCAGCAAGACTGCGACGGCACAGGAATGATCAAGTCCCACCTGTACTACAACTGCTCCATCGACTGCTTCGCGACGACATGCACCTGACCACAGCCTACACAAGATAAAGCAGCAATCTCAAATAGAATCAACTCCGATACGTAACTCCAATTTTTTCAACATGTTCACTTGTTTCCAGGTACGCTGGTGCCCCGAGGCATAAGACATACTCGCGCCTTCCGACTGCTTACTTCGGTCTTGCGCTCGGCCCGCGTTCTAAAAGGCCGTCGCAGCTCTCTCGACCCATTTTGTCTTCTTTCCCTTTTTTATGTTTCATCTTTGCTGTTACCGCACACTCCCTCCTTTGCGCCAGTAGGCCAGCAAGCGTATTCTGTCTGACGTATCACACATTTGAGAGTGACGAAGGACGCCCCACGAAACTGAATCCGTCGAAGTCGTTCGGGCGGTCGGTCTTCGGCATCATCACACTCGGCTCGCGGTCGCGCGCCGTAATTTCGTTCATGTTGCGAGGCGCGTAGTGCGTGTCCATCTTGCCCACGCCCGGGTTGAATGGTGGCTGCATCTTGCGTTCCAGCAACTCCGGCCAGTCAATGCTATCGAAGAACGGGTGCGTCAACACCTCGTCCGCTCCGCGTGGGCCACTGCCGAGACGCATCATCGGGTCACGAGTAAGTAGCTGTAGGGGTCACAACAATAGCAGAACAATAACGTTAGCGAAATGTTTTACCAGAGGAAAACATCAGGCTCAGATACGTACCCCGTTGATGAGCGAAATCGCAGCGTCCGAGAAGCTGGGCGAGAAAGTGACCCAGTCCTGCTTCAGAATGGTCTGGAACATAATGTCACGGTTGCGGTGGTAGTAAGGCGGCTTTCCTCCGATCATTTCGTACAGCAAAATGCCGAACGACCACCAGTCAGCGGCCTTGCCGTACGCCTTGCCCCTCAGCAACTCAGGCGCAATGTATGCAGCTGTGCCACAGAAGGTTGTGGCACCCTTGAGGCCCGAGACACCAACCTTTGACAGGCCAAAGTCGGTGATACTCACGTGGCCGTCGTGGTCCATCAGCACGTTCTCAAGCTTAGCGTCACGGTAAATGATGTTGGCGCTGTGAAGATGTGCGATGGCCGCAGCAACCTCTGCGGCGTAGAAGCGAGCCCACTCCTCGGGGAATTTACGGCGGCGACGCAGGTGCGTAGCGAGAGATCCACCGCTGAGGTAGTCCATGACAAGGTACAGCTTGGACTCACTCTGGAAAGCGTAGTGCAGCTTGACAACGAACGGGTGCGAAATCTCCGTCAGGATTTTACGCTCCGCCATGGTTGTGTTGACCAGGCCTGACGAAACAACCTGTTGCTTCTTCAGCACCTTCATTGCGTAGCACTCGCCCTGGCGTGGCGGTGTGACCTTGCGACACAAGAAGACCTTGCCGAAACCACCTTGGCCCACAACCTTCATCAACTCGAAGTCCTTGTCAGAGATTTGGCGCTGCTGTTTATCACTTGAACCACTGCTGCCAGAACCCGAGTTGCGCTTTGGCTTTGGCACTGGCTTGGGCAGATAGTATGTAGCCTTGATTTTGCCGTCATCTTCGTTGTCATTGTCGTTGCCGTTGCCATTGGTCTTGTTTCCGTTCTTGCCTTCGTCAGCACCACCAGACACGTCGCTCGACTCGTCGCCATCCGTCTCACCAATCACAATTATGTTGGACTGTCGCCGCGGGCGGCCGATAGCCTTGGAAGCGGTCTTTCTCCTTCTCAGCTCCGCTCGAACGTGCTTAACAACAGCAGTCATACCAGGCTGGTTCGGGTTTGCACCAATGAACGCGAATGCAGGGTCCTCGGCCTTCTCCAGTGTCTTCGGCGTGTTGTCAGCTTCCTGGGATGGCATGAAGCCCAAAGACAAACATACGCAGTTCACGCGCGCCTGTGAGTCCACGATCTGGGCACCAAGTGGCTCATATGATGCTTCCCAGTTGATTGAGCGGCGACCAAGGAGCTCCAAAATACCAGGAGATTCGTTGTGATCAATTTCGTGCTTGGACTCAATCAACGCAATACGGTGAATCTTGTCACGGGCACTCTGCTCATATGTTTCCAAAATGGACTTTACAAGCGCACCACCGCGCGCGTAAGCGATGATAGACACTTGGCCCTTGCATTTCGTGATGAACTGATCCCACACGAACAGAACGTGCTCTTTTGGTGTAGAGGAGTTCGGAACTGGAACTTCACGCTCGAAGCCCCCGGCCTCATAAACCACAGCATTGTTGGAGAACGGGTTGCATACCACAAGTCCAAAGCCCTCTTCTTGGGCACGGCTGAAATACGGCGTCATGGACCACTTGTGGTCAATCGTCAGCTTCGCATTCTCCGGATCCTGCTTCCAAAGGCCAAGAGGTCCGGAATCAGACAGGAACAGGATAACCTTCTTTGCTGTTGTGTATGCCATGGAACTGTAGAATCGGCAGCGCACAGGGGAATCGGCTGATGGCACAAACTGAGGTGTGAAATCCAGCTCTTTCTCCATGAAGTTGTAGATGTCCTTCTTGTCCGTGCGCTCGCTCATCCGGATCGACGGGTTAACGTTGTGCTTCAGCTTCGGCATCTCAACCGGCTCGTCGAAGGCAGAAATACCACGAGTATCCAGCTCCAACGAATCTGCAGAGCTCTTGCGTTCGCGATCTTCAGCCTCGTCTCCGGTTGGTTTGTCCTCTTCCTCACCCGAGTCATCAGAGTTTTTCGGCTTCTCCTCGCCCTTCTTGTATGCATCGGAAGGCGGCTTCGTCGGGAGCTCGGTATCATCTCCGCTCTCGTCATCGCTACTTGACTCCATCGCTAGCATTGCAGTCGTTTTACGACGCCCCATACCAGCCATGAGAAGGCCTGCTGACGACCGAGAAGAAGTTCGGACCGGCACTGGTGCAGGCTTCGGTTCCGCCTTCGACTCCTCTTCTTCGGAGTCACTGAACGAGGTGAAACTGTGCCTCTTAGGTTCGGGCTCTACAATGCCAAAGTTGGGCTTTAGCGTATCCTTCTTGGCCTTCGGAGGCGTGGGAGGGGCCATCACTGGCGATGGGGCTTCTCGAGATGTGTGCGGAGACGAAGATTCCGCGTCACTGCCGGACTCTTCGCTTGTAGGTCGAACCGGTGAACGAGGAATGGGCTTGGCATCGTACGAGGCTGCCTTGAGATCTTCCTCGTCCGCGGCCGCATACTTTGGTGAGGTACGTTTATCGTTGGCTTCCACTTCGCCGAGAGCATCAGTTATGTCCTGGTCAAATCTAGCAGACGTATTGTTGTGGTCTGGCTGCTCCAGCGGCTGCTGCGAAGAGCCTCTCGTCATTCGGTTAGGATACGTGCCTTCCTTGTCGCCGATGTCAACGCCGTCTGGAGTCTGCATCACAGCAAGCAACAATGTTCTAGCGCCCTCAGACAGCGCTTCAAGTTCGTCAAACGGCGTCGTTTCATCGTCGATGTCGTCACGTCCGTCAATGTCATCATCAGCCTCGTCGTTGATCGTTTGCGCACGAGACGCACGCTCGCCAACGGTGGTGCCGCGCAAGTTAAAGCCACACGCTCCACAAAAGCGAGAACCCGTTAGAACCGCATTACAGTTCGGGCAACGCTTTTTCTCGACTTCAGGTTCCTCTTCCACCGCGTTCAGTTTGTTCAAAGCGTTCATCCACTTGGTACGCTCGCGATCGTTATCGGCATACACATAGTACGGCACCTGCTCGTTGGTCATGAACATGAAGCCGAACGGCTCGCCATCCCACTTCTGTACGTCCTCGACCAGCACTTCAGCTAGAGGTTTACCCTTCGCGTTGTTCGCCATGTCATAGTCCGAGTAGTACGAAATAGTGTTCCCGCGCAGAATGAAGTAGCGCTTCTTCCAGCTCTTGCGCTTGTGGCCCTGCTTCGTCAGATATCCTGCACACGACACCGGCTCCGGGACACTGGCTGTCGACTTCTTCACCGTCGCGAGCCACTTCTGCTGCTCGCCAACAGTGTCTGCAATCACGTAAAACACATTTCCCGTCACAGTCATGAACATCAGACCATTCGCTTCACCATCCCAGGGCGATACAGATCGTATCTCCACTTCTGCCATCGCTGATTGATTGTCACGATATGCCTGCTGATCCGCGTAGTGGCGCAGCGACGTACCATTCAGCACGTAGTACGCCATGCGCTGGCTCGGAACCAGGTGACCACGCTTCGTGAGGTACCCTTCACAGCTCACCTCCTCAGTCTCTACCATGAAATCCTTCAGCGCTCGCAGCCACTTCGAACGCTCGGCCTCCGACGACGCGTATACGTAGTAGGGAATCTGCTTGGTGGTGTAGAACATGAATCCATGCGCTTCACCCGACCACGGGGCCACTTTCTCGACCGTCACGGCGCCGTACTTCTTGCTCTTCTCCTCACTCGAATAGTACTCCAGCACATTGCCACGCAGTGTGAAGTAGCGCGTCTTCCAGTTCGTAAACACGTGTCCTCTCTTGGTCAGATATCCTTCGCACTTGATCTCCGTGGGGGTTCCCTCTGGAACCGTCATGCGCGACTCCTTCTCGCCGCGGTTCAGCATGAACGTCTCGCGACTGAAGATGCTGCGTCTCGAGACGGAGCGACGGCTAGCCGCGTTGTTTACCGGCGCTGTTTGACTAAAGTCGGTGCCTCCATATCCGGACGTGGCAGCAGGGTTGAAGCTGCTGCCACCGGCAGCTCCGTAAGGCGACGCCGTGTTGGCGAACTGCTGGTTACCGCCGAAAGGGGTCGAGTTGGGGCCGAGCGAGTGGCCCAAGTGGCCACTTCCCTCGAGGTTCTGCTCGTGCAAGACGTCCAGGTTGGGGTTAGACAAGGGGCGAGGCATTCCATACGTGCTGCCGCCGCTTTGAGGCGCAGCGGGGATCTGCGGTGGATATTGTGGAGGCGGTGGGGGCGGCGCCCGGTTGAACATGCTGCCGCGTGACGAGGTGCGAGGGAGCCGCGTCTGGTCTCCGTGCGTCGTGCGCATCGGAGGCGGGTTCATTTCCGCTGACGCCGAGGACGACGAGCGGCGGATGGACTCGCGCAGTGCATACGAAGTGGGCGACGTCACTAGGATGTCCTCCTCGCCATACTGCTGGTAGTTCTGCGAAGATTGGTCGGCGCTCATTGCAGCATCGACCTGTGACCCGAGACGAGATTTCTGTTGCACATGCGCATACAAACAGCAAGATGTTAGTGAGTGAGTGAGTAAGTAAGCGAGTGCGCACTCGAGTGCGGAATCCGGAATGATGATCCCCGCGCCCGTGTCGATGAGACCTTCACTCTCACACCGCAACGGAAAGGAAACCACAAAGGGGGAAAGCGATGGATCGAGCCGTCTCCAGTGTTTAACCCCCACCGTGGTTTACCTTCCGTCGCAGGGGGCGAGGAGAGAGAGGGGAGGTCGCACTCTACGCGCACTGCCCTGACAGGACGGACGGCTGGCTACCTGCTGCTACTGCTGGGGGTCACTCTTTGCCGCACGGTCGTCTGGTGCGAGCCTTCGTCTGTCCGTCGAGCCGCGTGTATCCGCCTGGGGGAATAAATGAGTGCCGCCTTGCTCGCTCCTTCTCTGCTTGCGTGGCCTCACTCGGCGGCGTTCTCGTTTGTTGTTGTTTGTCCGTGAAAAATCCTCCCCAATCTGGTTGCGCGAAGGTCGCACGAAGCGGCGACTGTACCAACGATACCAACGACGGTACCATTTGAACCGGTTGAACCATGCCGCACCACGTCGACCCCTGCAAGAGCTGGTTTTCTTCGACGTCTATCGTATGAACCACGCACAAGTGGTCTTGGCGGATCTATGATAGCTACATCTACCACGCGTGTAATTGCCAAATTGGATCCGCTTTGGTTCCACCATTGAGAAGCTCTGGGGTGGAGATTGGATACTGTCGCCGAGACTAGGTGCCGGTTCAGTTCTGCAAGGGAGCCATCCACACAGTATCGCGTTGACGCTGTCATTGAGCTACTGGAGTTCAGGCTGCACTTACGATGCGTCGCACGAAAGTGTTTGCCAAAGAGCACAGATAAGACGTGCGCATGCAAGGAGATCGGGCTTCGTGCGCAAGGGTGGGGTCCGGATGTCAGGTCACCTGCGCACAGGGGGCCGAAAGGAATGGGAAGATGGAATCACATGGCAGGTGCTCCATCGAGAGAAGATGGAGGCAAGATCAAGCGATGTGGTTTTGAAGCACGCCAACTACATTTCGTTTGGGCTTGGGAGGTTTTGTTGCTGCGAAGTTGTGGAGCTACTTTGGGCACACCGGTGTTCAGCGCAACAACAGCAGTGATATGCAAAAAAACCAGATCATGTATTTGTGTGCATTTGTGAAACCAAACGATGGTTAAATAACAGCGATAGCAGGGGTGGTGCGTGGTTTGGAGAGGATATGGTACACTTCGTCCCTTCAGCAGCGGTGAATGCGAGGGAGCTGCGTCTACGAAGTAGCTTGAAGGCGACGATACCCAAAGGCAGCGTCGAGAGCGCGAGCGAGCTGAATGGAAGTCTGCAGAAAGCAGCAGCAGCGAGCAACGTGCCAAAAAATATCGCTGACTCATGCCGTCTTACCCGCGTTGCCGTTCAGATTATCGGTGATGAAGCTGCTGGGCGGTAGGTTGGGTATGGCGGCACTAGTAGCGCGATAGCCGTCCAGCTTGCCGGGCATGAGAAAGCTAATGGGCGGCAAGCGCGGAGTTTCTACGGGTGGCGGCGCCAGTCCTCCTAGTCCATTGGGTACACCTCCTGCAGCATACTGTGCGTTCCTTAAGGCGTCCGAAGCGTTCTGGTCGTAGCCAAACCGGTTCAGCGGCGAGACGGAGGATCCGCTCGGGAAGGCAGCTTCGAGTGACGTGATGGAGTGGAGACTATGCCGGCGCGTGCTGTCGCTGCCGACACCGATGCTGCCGAGTTTGGCGCGCCGCGCGACGCTGACCATGCGGTGCTTACGGTCGCTCTTGCGCTGGTGCTCGTTTTGGCGATCCCGATGGAAATGGCATAGAGTATGCAGCTGCCCGTTGCGCTTGGTGGCGCGCGGGTTCGAGCACTTGCCGGACTTGTACTTGCACAGAAGCTGCTG
Organism: Phytophthora cactorum; assembly: GCA_016864655.1. NCBI lineage: Eukaryota > Oomycota > Peronosporomycetes > Peronosporales > Peronosporaceae > Phytophthora > Phytophthora cactorum. The sequence continues at coordinate 268,309 of NHQK01000080.1, forward strand.
CTGCTCTCCGCGCGGGGAGCTGAGCGTGGTGAAGCTGCCGTCGTCCTGGCTGTTCATGAGCTGGTGACTGCGCTTCAGGCGACGCTGGCGGTAGATCTCGCTGCCTCTGTCGGCGCTGTCCGGCTGCAGTCCCGTGTCGAGTTGCTCGCGGTCTGAGGAGTTGTGCATTCACCTCCAGCGAACTAAGAAAATAAAAAACTGTCCTTCACTGTCGCAGAGCGAGCGGAGGCCAGCAATAGAGCAGAGCAGAGAGCAGAGCGCTGGCTAATGCAGCGCGTGTTCCAAACTGTGAAACGGGGGCGGAGCTTGCTGGCGCTGGGCAAGAAAGCGAAGTGAGCGTCGGAGGGCGGTGAGTACGCGACGATGGCCGTACTCTCCAACCACCAAGTGCGAAAGTAGCAAGTGCGTTGCAGCAAGTGGCAAGTGCATACTCCAGTGTGGCTGGCGCGCGGGTTCTGGCTGGGGTGGGGGTACCAGCTGAACGGAAACGCTTGGGGATTTTGGTGTGCAGAGACTGAGCTTCTGTAGAATGCCCGGAAGGAGCGGAACATGCTCCAGGGTAACGGTCGATAAGTCCATGGCGGCGACTTGCACTGCAACTTGCCCCATTGAGTCACTGCTGGTGGCGTCACTAGCCCTCCCCTCTCTATACCGGCCGCCTTCGCGAGACGCGCGCGAATGTTCCGCGTCTTGGAGGGAAAAAATGCCAACTCCGCTAGTGAGGGCATCTCTGCCGGGATCTCCAGCCCAGCATGACGGTCAAAGGTGGCAGCTACCCTGGCGGTGCTTTCATTACCGAAAAGTCCCGCTCAAGAGGCGAGCGATTCGGGGCATGAGGTGGAAGGTGCGCTGAACCTCGCCACTAATTTCTTCCGTGTTCCTTTGGCTCCGCACTGCGGCTTTGGAGATTGAGATGACTGCCCCAACGAGGCATCTCGAAGGCCTGGTACACCACTGCAAAATCCACCAGCGAACAGTCCACCATCAGCCCAGCGGCGAGAAAGTGTTGCTCCTTCGCAAGCAAATACGAGTCCCTTGTTGCGGAGTACGAGTCGCTCGTTGCGGATCTTTTGCCTTCGTCTCCATTGCTGGTAAAGCCGACTCGATCTTCAAAGCTCAAGTGTACAAAAACAAGCCATCGAATAAGAAACCAACGGCAACGCCTGCAACGTTCTACCGATTGTATGTTTCATTCGCGTCCGAGCAAACGACAGACGGGCGTGTGCAGGTCTCAACTTAGCAGCAGTGGCTGCTTTGATTTCCAAGTCGCGAAGCCTGTATACCCGTCCGTGGATCTCGCTGCTCCGCAAGCTGCTGACGACAAACAGCGACGGTTTCCCGCCGCGCGTCGTGGCCGCTGTGCCCGCTTTCTTTGCAAGCCGCTTGCCACGCACAAGCGCTCCTGCAAGCTGGTGCACAGCAACAGGCATGACTTAACGCACGTCCACTGGCCCTTTCCGCCGCCTTGCCTTCTGGCCATGCGACCTGCACAGTCGAGCTCAAACTGTCCGAACACCCGCATGATTTGTGTTCACTGCCAACGTGGCGCGCCACGTGGTGGACCCGCATTTTGCTGCCGTCACCCCGCGCCTAAGCGCCAGCAGCAACCTGCCCTCCTGTCTATTCTATTTTGCTGCTCTTCGCCGTCACGCCATGAGATATTATATATCTCGATAACACAGCCGCCCTTGCCCCAACAGCATCGACTTGACTTCTGCACAATACCGCTGGACGACTCCTCGGGTCAACGATAACCTGGAAGTTAGAAAGCGCCGAGAACGTTGTCGATTCTGAGTTGCTTAGTCTTGCTAGTCGAGAGACCGCTGCTCAACGTGGCGTCCAAGGGGAAAATAACCACCACATTTAATACTTTACGACAACCTTGGGGCCGTACAGCAAGCACCTGTCTCGACAATTGCGTGCAAATCCAACCGAGGTTGCAGATCGCTCACGGATGCCCAGCATTGCCAATGGCAAGTCCGGACGGCGGGATTGGGACCAGTTAAAGCGAGCAGCAACTCTGCGGTTACGCCGTATCCAAGGAGCTATGTTTGTTGCTGGGCGAGCTGGCGGCGTACCCGACCAAAAAACGGTGGGTGCTTTGCTGTCATATATGTCTGCTACCGGCTCGACAACCTCCTGGATAGCTGGCTACCTTGAAGCGAGTTCAGGCAAAAGTGGAGTGCCGAGACGCCGGAACGGCGAAATTGAATTGCGCTGGGTGCATCTGTCGTTGGTGGTGGATAAGTTACCAATCCGCGTGATGCGTAGCGGGCCATCGCGTGGCTAACAGGCGTCGAACGCCGCTTCTGTAGACGCGCTGTCCTCTCTCCAGCAGCTTGATGGTCGCAACTGCGAGCGCCACGCTCGTCAGGACGCCTTGCATCAGCTCCGCAACTTCAGTCGGAGGTTGCTGAACGGTGTATCGACACTCCGCTTCCCGCTGAGGAGGGCGACGGACTCATGTGTAGTCAGCACTTGACAGAGTTGGTGCCTTGGTAACTGCAGCTTGATGCGGTGGTGGTGGTGGGGGGGTTTATTCTGTCGGATGAGGTCATTGTCGGATGTCGGCTGAAACGAGGGACGCACGTAGCTTCGGACCAGCGAGATCTCGGGCACGACTGCGTTCGACATTGATCGTCGCCTAACGTCTACCATCACTGGGTAAGTGAGGCACGCTTTCTCCGTGCGAGCAGTAGTGCTGACGGCAGAGGAGTCCAGCGCAACACCAACCAGGGGGTCGAACACAACAAGATCCTTGGCGCAGGGATGCCACCCTTAACACTCAAGAAGACGCCGTCTTCGTGCTACTGATCACCGAACGCAAAGGACGATTCTGCAATTGAAACCCGCAATGCCGACAGAATATGCCCAGTGTCTACGCCCTTGCCCAACGCTAACCAGGTACACGTCGGACGATGTCGCTTGAATCAGCTGTAGCACGTCCTGGCGCGGCCCGTCATCACCCTCAGTGAGGCGTTGGACGCCATTTTCGTTCCGACGTACGTCGAGTAAGCGCTGCTCCACGGACATTAGTGGGTTGTCGAGAGGAAAGATTCTCAAATTGCATCATGCCCCCCCCCCCCACCTACATGTATTATTAATATTAATACACTAGCTGAGACGCGGCGGTAATTTAGGTTTTGTCCCACTTGTAAGCCGGTATTCTATTCATGGGAGGTGAAACACATGATTTTTTAGGTTTCGCCACCGAGTTCCCGTCGTCCTCACGGCGGTAGCGCTGTTTTGCAGTCACTCGAGCAGCGAAGTAATGAGCACGCACACTAGAGTAAAGTGGTGTTTGACTTTCTAAATAATGTTAATAAAGAGGAAAACGCATTCGTTAACAATATACATCACAAGTTTGAGTGTTCCAAATGCTATCCGCCACTTATACTTGTTCTTCGACTCTCATTACTCCCAGTGGACGCCTACCAAAACCAAAGAAATCACCCAATATAGATGCAGCAAATATGACAGAGCATAAGAGAATAAAACTCGTGAGGCGTAAAAATCGTCTCGATAAACTGCCCTATCCCTACATTTATGCTGTGTACCCATCTTAATCGTAGATCTTGAAGTTTGTATTCAATATGTTGATCATCACTCTTGACGCCGATGGTCGTCATATATCTTTGCACTCATTTTGCCCAAGGATACTTCGACGCTCACTTTCGATATTTGCTGGACGGATGTCAAGCCATGAGACTACTCAAGGTACATATTGGAGCTCAAGCGTGCTGATATTCTTCTATTGATTTGTTTTGCTTAAGAAGCCGGCGACGCCTGACGAACCTGCGGCCTGCCGCGTCAACACCACCACCCACTCGAAACCTACACAGTCCGACGACGTCGTCACCGACCCTTCTCGAGACACCGCCAGAGTGCCCTCCTCGCCAGCGTCCGAGAGCGTAGCTATGTGAGCGTCATCGATCACGCCGCGATCGCCGGGCCACTGCTGAGCCGTATCAACGCCAGCGAGGCCATCGCAAGCAGCCAATCTCGTCGACGATGAACTTGGTTGGACTTATGCGTTCAAGTCCCACAACCGAGCCTCGTTCCCGACCTCGTGTCGCTCGTCCTCAAGGCCGATTCCTGTCCGCTCAAAAGCCAATCCGTGTGGCTCATCTGCGCGAGATGTGCAACCCTACCGGGGTCACCTTCCCCACGGTACCCCTCTTCGGGTGGTGCGACTGCTCTTATCTGTGCCGAGTGGGGACCTGTCGGAGCTCATTGATGCAGTTGTACTGCAATTCGTGCTGCTGTCCCTACGAGGGCAAGTGTGGCAACGGCTTGGCAGAGTCGACCATGGTTCGCTTGGCTAGAAACGCGCTATCTCGCGAGTTGTCCGAGGTCGCTGCTGAGGACATCGAGGCCGGTAAGGTTTTGGGGTAGTACCTTGGGGAGCTCGAGCACGTTAGCGTCTCCCGCGCGAACCGGCCGCGCAATGAAGGTTACCGCTTGGTCATGATACAACGACCAGAGAGACTAAGCCACCCTATTCGTGTTGTCATTAACGCGGAGAACCTTGGCGGGCTCATGCGCTTCGTCAACCATTCGTGTGCACCGGTGGCAATGTTCCACGAAGTGGCAAATGGACATCGGACTACTGTTGTGGTTGCTACTTCCTGTGATGCAGGGAATCACTTGAAATATAGCTAGACACGTAGTGAGCCTTTGCACACAACAATTCGCCTTCCACAGGGGTCAGCGGCAGTTGGGCGTACCTGAAGGAACCAAGTCCGACCCAATACCCTGAGCCGGCGCTTCCCTCTCTCACTGTCTACGTCCGTAGGCTTAATACACAAACGTCACATGCACGAGCTTCGCCTGTACGCTTATCCCCTCTCTCTCTCTCTCTCTCTCTCTCTCTCTCTCTCTCTCTCTAATACCCCGTGGCACCAACAGCGGAAGGTTGCCTAGTGTTGTAAACTCTTTTACGGGGGTGCCCGAGAATAACTCAGGCTGTAAGTCGTCTAGAGTATACTATCAATACTCTAACCACAAATATCGGGAATCTAATACCCGAACTTCCCTCAAATAGGGATCAAACCAAATAAACTCCCTCTAACAGTGTCTTGGCCTGACCAGTAACGAACGCTAACTTCAGGAAGGTCGCTGTTCGCTGGTAGGCATACCCTGTAAAGATACTAAGTGTAAGGTGCTTACCTCGACGCTTGATCACTTGAGTGCTTCAGGAAAAATTCTGCTCTGTCATTATAGGGCCAGTTGGCCCTTATTCTTTCTAATCCTATGTTTCCCGCTGTTTCTATACAAACATCAAGTGAGTTCATGGCTCCATACAAATATCAAGTGAACTCAGTCCGGATCCGGCGCGCCGTGTCACATCCAGATGCTTACGGTCAGACGACTAACCTGTCTCGTGTGGTCCACACTGCTGTGACGCCGGGCAAACATATGAACCGTCGCAATGGGTGCTGATGGGTCTAAAAGACCACATGGATTCCTTGGAAGACCCTGGCGATGGTTCGTGACTTGATCCGCGGTCGGCAGGCAATCTTCAATACCACAACTGCCCGTGACGAGACACAAGCCACGGCACTTGGTGAGCGTCTCGGCATCACTCGGCTTGAACTATCACGAGCGGCTCCAATCAGCATCCAGGCCCCGACTAACGCTGCATTTTGGTTCCTCGAGCGTGCATCTTTGTCGCGTGCTACAGCAATTGGATGCCGGCATGCCTCCTGCACTGCAACTGGGTCCACGTCAAACGCCGAAGGACTTGGCGATAGTTCATCATGTTCGGGCCGCAAGTATCCTGCAGGTCCATATGATGTGTCGCCCATCGTTGTAGTTCCGTCACCAGCACTAGGCGCATTCGCTGGCACTACTAGCGACGGTTCGTTCAAACTTGATCTCGGATTGTCGCTCGGCCATGATTCGCCCTGTTCCAACTGCTATTCGTCTGCAGGTCCATCTGAAGCGTCGCCCACCGTTGCAGTACCTTCATCAGTACTAAGAGAACTTGCTGGCACCGCAGGCGACGGTTCGCTTGAACTTGCCCCTGGAGCGTCGTCAGCCATGCCATTAGCTTCTGGTGTTCGTGGCGACACTGATGGGGTATCTGGCGACAGTTCATACGCGAAGCGCACTCCCTCGACGCGGTTCTACGTCTGCTGTCAGGTTATTCCCGTTGTTGGATTCCGCAGACATTTTAAAAAAATCCTGCCTTGGCTTGCACACACTCGTACGTCCTCACTTCGTTAAGATTCTTCTGAGAGCCTGGCAACTCCTTCGTGTTCGACAAAAACTCGCAGATGGCCTGGCATGGCCTAACGTACCGTGGGTAATCCTCCAGCGATGGCTCGCAACATATTACCAGTCTCTACGGGCTCGCGAAGCTTCGCCGAGCATGTCAAGTGGTTGACAGACCATGGGGAATGTGCTGGTGCCACTGGCGATGGTTCGTAACGCGTCACAGGCCTGCTGAAGTCTCACCGGGCCTGTCGAAGTCTCACCGAGCTTCCAACATTTTCCAGCACCTCATGTGTCACAATGGTAACTAAAAAGAGGTAAATGTGATCAACCAATCAGCGCGCTCCATTGTCGAACACCCAACGCCTCAGAGCCTTCACAAGGTGGATTGGGGCCTTCGGCGCAGCACCTGCTGCTCCTCGGGAACGCGTTTTTTCTGCACCACAACTGCTCCCGGCACGATGCGAGCATCAGGACAGGTGAGCGTCGTGGCACTTCACGCGCCTGGAGTTGCTTGGGCCGCGTACCACTTCATGGTCTCGACACTCACTTCGGTCACCGCAAATCACTCGCCTGCCGCATCGGTCATCTTGCAAGCCTTCTGTCATGCCCCACACATCGTCGCAACCTTCGCCTCACATGCGACGACGCTCAGGACACTTCCCACGAGACCCCTTCTCATCCACGACACTTGTAGTCGCGTTGGCTTCGTCCACGCGTCGATGCCCTCGCCAACTAAGCATTAGTGTCTTCCTGCAAGCCTCTAGTATCGGACCAAAGGGCCGTCACACTTCGATAACAGCTCCTGTAGCATCGCCCAAGCTCGTAGCTGCTTGAGGCAGCCTCAAAGTCGCGGGGTATGACTGTGGAGATGGTGAGCCTCCACCCGGGTGAGTCGTCAATGTCGAAGGTCGACGATGTCTGGTACGTCTTGAACAGCCTGCGAAGCTTCGCCCCACGCTGATCATCACTCCTGACGATGTCATTGTGGTCGGCTAGATGCGTGTGACGCTTGGACGACTGAGTCGAAGCTAACGACTTGATGAGGTTGTTTCGTGGGCTCCACCAGGGTGAGTCATCGATACCGAGGGTCGACGACGTCTGATACGTATCGTAGGGGTCACGAACGTTCGCCTCGCACTTGGACATATTCCGAGCGGTACCGTGATGCTTCTTAAGGCTCTGGCGACACTTCACATGGCCACCAGAGTCTCACAGAAGACGGGGTATCTTGTGCCGATCATGTCTCGCGCGATGCCTACGAATCGTCGGTGAGTCGTCATCTTCCAAGCCTTTTTTCCGAATCATCGACGTGGTTTGCCCAGCCCCGTTTGGATCTGAACTTCCTCTTGTATGCGCCAGCGAAGCTTCGATCACTTGATACTCAAATGCAAACATGCAATAATTTGGTGCAGTAGCTGTTTTCGTCTGTGTCGTGGGCTGCACCGCCACCACGTACAGGTCACTGTTGAGACTTCTTCCCCCAAGCTTCTGCCGGGCTGTCATACGCATTGCCGGCTTGATAACAAGCTAAGTACCGCTTGTTTCATATCGCTCAGTGTCTCGGAGTCGGCTGCTGTGCTAGTGCTTGAAGCGTCGGTCAGCATCTCCACCAGGGTCGAAGACCAGCCGCGGACTCGTCGCCAAGCACGCCCTTCCCCGCCACGATTTAGACGAAACCTCGCTCAAAGGAAGTAGCAACGTAAGCACCGTTGCCATAATCTTCATCACGGAAATGAACACCCTGTTCAACCACATCGCTGCTCCAAATTTCCAGTCGGTGCGAACCATCGCTGAGGCTTCCATCGGCCCTGCTTCACTTCTCCGGTCGGTGGGAACCATCGCAGAGGCTACCTTCTTGTTCGCCGGATTTTGCAGACCCACTTTGCAAGTAGACGTTGACTCCGCACTGTCAAGCAGGACAACGTTGCCCCACGCTTCATCTTCGCCAGGGACACACGAACCGTCGCTTTTGCAGTCGCTGCGATCATCAACCATCCCTTGCACGCTCCCGCCGTAGTTCGGTAAGGTTCGTACGTCCTCACAAAGTAACGATGGTTTTGGTAGCAAAGCTTTGACCAACGTAGCTGCTTTCTGATCGACGCACTCCGACTGCAATACACCAGCCGTTCCCCGGACAATGGTCCCCTTCGAATCATCGCAGAGTCTCTCAAGCACATCAGTTGATCTACGCAACGCAAAGTGCATAGATTCACCAGACCCTTCGACACTTGCGAACGAAGCTTCATCTGGATCGCCAAATAAGTCCTCGTGTCGGCGACGACTCACACCTTCATCATGCCATGTGTCTCGCCGATCATGAACGAACATTCGCCCGGGCTGGTCACACCTTCAGAGGTAATAGTCCGGCCGGTTGTACATTACTTTAGTCGACACGCAACCATCATTCTCGTCTGCAGGAGCACCTCGGCATCCATCGTCATCCAGAAAGTAGTCTTCGTCGCTGCTGTTATCGAACTCCACTCATTGGCCTCAACCCTCTCACGCCAAGCACCCTGGTGAAGCTTTGAACGTTCCGTGTTAGATTCACAACCGTGTCGATCTCGGTGAATTTCATGGCCGTACCCATCACGGCCTTCACTTCTGCTCCAAGTGTCGCTACGTTGGAAGGAGTTGCACTCGTACCGGGGCTGTCGAATGGCGCTTCTAGCGATGGTTCGTTCTTCGCACTTGAGTGTGTAGTCGATAACTTCCTCCACTTGCCTAATATCGCTGAGGCCCAGCCACCCGAGGTCTCCCATCATGCGATCATCACCGCAGGTCAGTAGGAACTGATCGACATGAAGCTTCGCATCCCGTTCCCCCTCAACAATCAGTAGATGTTCGTTGAGTGCGTACCCACTAAGACGATTGAGGTAGTCACAGATATGTTCTTTGCGCCCGCAAGTAGCCGAGTAGTAGCGAACCACCGGAGATTGCGTGTACGGCGTGCAATAGTAACGCAAGAACTCATGACTCAACAGCTTCCAGTTGCGACGAGTCTTCCTAGGTAGTTGAAGAAACCAGTACATAGCTCCATCATGAAGGCTCAGCTCGAAAGGGAGACACCATTCGTTTGGCAGGGTGCGAGTCCCCTCCATCTCGTAGACGAATGTCTTGAACCATCGCAGCGAATCTTCACTCCTGTTGTGTCGACCGACGAACGGCTCAACGCGGGTGAATGCTACATAAGTCGAAGATCCAAGCATGTTGTCCACATTTCACAGAGCTTTCATCTGGCGGTCCAACTCGCCACGTGGGTCGTCGTCAATCTTGTCCCAAATGTCATCATTGTCCTCAAGCAAATCGTCGCTGTCGAAAGAATCGTCACTGTCGAACGAATCGTCGCTGCCGAACGAATCGTCGCTGTCAGACGAATAGTCACTGCGGTGATTGCTGAGTCGTCGCCCGCAAGTATCTCGGCCCGAGCGCTGGCCACTTCTGTCCGCGTACGAACCGTTGATTTCGGCTAGAAGTCGTCGGGAACGATGGACCAAACGTGCAGTAACCATGTGCGAGTCTTGAAAGTACGTCGAATTTTCGCCCTCGGAGAAAACACTGCCTGCGAAAACTCGCTCCGAATCATGAACCTTCACCGGGAGCTCAGGTAGTGGTAGCGTCGACGGGCCCTTGGTTTGAACCGTCGCTCGGGTCACTGACTGCCTTCCGTTGACGATAGTTTTCATCCCAAATATCACACGAAGCTTCATCTTACACTCGCGAAGTTCAGCTCCGGCTTCAGCCGCCGACACTCACTCAGGTTAAATTCAGACGGACAATTGAGTATATCGAGACCCATCGCCAGCAGGAGCGACACGGTTTCTTCTACAGCTTGAGCGATACTACCAGCCTTCGTCGGATGATTCAGCCCGGCCCAGAGTTCCCCCCGAGTGGTTTGCCACCCCAGGCGAGTGTTGAATAGCCCTATCCAGTCGTTTGTCTCCATCCACGCAAGACATCGTGCGAGAACCTCATCCATCGCCAGTGAATCGTCGCGAAGTGATGGCCAAGCTACACAGAGTGCCCCAGACACTCGCACAGCCTTCATCGACGATTCGCTCTCTGCCACTTCTTCACTCCAATTGCCGTAGTAGCCCAAATCGTTGTCCTCGGCCTCAGAGTCGTCATCCTCCGAACCTTCGAAATCAACCGAGCGCTCAACCGTCGCCACCAGCTTTGTCGCCTTTGCCGCGATCGTTCCCATCGCGCGTCCTCTGGTCGTCTTCATCAGAGTCGCTGGTACCGCCGACTTCAATCTTCTTCGGCTCCTTGCTCGTATTTAGCGCCACAAACGCAAACAGTAAGTGAAGGTCACACTGATCCCGGGTCGCGGCACCAGTTGTGATGTACGGAATCACTTGAAATGTAGCTAGACACGTAGTGAGCCTTTGCACACAACAATTCGCCTTCCACAGGGGTCAGCGACAGTTGGGCGTACCTGAAGGAACCAAGTCCGACCCAATACCCTGAGCCGGCGCTTCCCTCTCTCACTGTCTACGTCCGTAGGCTTAATACACAAACGTCACATGCACGAGCTTCGCCTGTACGCTTATCCTCTCTCTCTCTCTCTCTCTCTCTCTCTCTCTCTCTCTCTCTCTCTCTCCTCTTCTCTCTCTCTCTCTCTCTCTCTCTCTCTCTCTCTCTCTCTCTAATACCCCGTGGCACCAACAGCGGAAGGTTGCCTAGTGTTGTAAACTCTTTTACGGGGGTGCCCGAGAATAACTCAGGCTGTAAGTCGTCTAGAGTATACTATCAATACTCTAACCACAAATATCGGGAATCTAATACCCGAACTTCCCTCAAATAGGGATCAAACCAAATAAACTCCCTCTAACAGTGTCTTGGCCTGACCAGTAACGAACGCTAACTTCAGGAAGGTCGCTGTTCGCTGGTAGGCATACCCTGTAAAGATACTAAGTGTAAGGTGCTTACCTCGACGCTTGATCACTTGAGTGCTTCAGGAAAAATTCTGCTCTGTCATTATAGGGCCAGTTGGCCCTTATTCTTTCTAATCCTATGTTTCCCGCTGTTTCTATACAAATATCAAGTGAGTTCATGGCTCCATACAAATATCAAGTGAACTCAGTCCGGATCCGGCGCGCCGTGTCACATCCAGATGCTTACGGTCAGACGACTAACCTGTCTCATGTGGTCCACACTGCTGTGACGCCGGGCAAACATATGAACCGTCGCAATGGGTGCCGATGGGTCTAAAAGACCACATGGATTCCTTGGAAGACCCTGGCGATGGTTCGTGACTTGATCCGCGGTCGGCAGGCAATCTTCAATACCACATTTCCTGATCTTCGGCTGCCGTCGAGTCATCACTGCAATATTACCATAATCGCTATAATCGCTCGAAATGCCATCTAGCACGAATTTTTCGAAAGTTTTCTGCTGACAAACTTCGTTATCGGATAGAACATGTACACAATGCTCCGATTCATGTGGTCCGACCTCTGAAATGCCCGGCTCGTAGATCACCTCCTGGATGCGATTCAGTGTTTCCAACTCAAATTTGCGAGTCTGGGCAAGCACCACTCGGCTGACCTTAGACTCCAAAGCCTCGGTGGCCAGCGAATCCGCGGCAGTGTTGTATTCTCTCACTACATGAAGGTACTAAACCGACCGGGGCTTTGCCGCAAGTTCCTTGTGCACATTTAGCAACGACAGCAGAGACTCCTTCCGACATGCGATCACCACTAACGATTGTTAGATCGCGTGCCTCAATTCTCCCACGATGACCAAATCCTTGGCACCGTGCGCAATAGCAGTCTTGACACCGTTATTCATCTCAGTGTACTCGGCGAGGTTTATCGTAGTGGACGAGAGCTAAGCGTTCGCAGCGATCACTATCTTCCATTCAGGGGCTCCATAATATCCACGAACAACCGCCATAGCCACCATACTTTCCAAACTTCGCCGATCCGTCAAACGACATGACGAACCCTCGGTAGTCGCGTGGAAGCTTCGCATATAGCAGAGATGGGTTCATACGAACTGTTGGAACGTATTTGCTTTGCGCGGCCAACGGCGGAAGTGGTTCTTGCAGATCCACGGAGTCGGTAACGCTCGACACGTGGGCCACCGAAACACATGTTTCGTCCAAAGTGACCGTCGCTGTCTCTGTCGTCTCAGCGTCGACATCTGCACTCTAAATGAACACTCAATGCCGGGTTCATATCCGTCGATATGGTCTGAAGCATATGTGTGCTAACCAATGAGTCAGAAATCGCAATATTCGCGGCGTGCACCCCTTCACCTGGACATATTCCCCCGAATGCCGCCGTGAATGGAGCCAATACTTCCGTGTCACCACTAAACTCCGAATGAACTTTCGGTACACGCGCTATCACCTCACCGGTGGTATCTTGCACCTCCGGACCGGTTGCCGAATCTTCGCTCGAAATAGTCATCGAGCACAAAGTCGGTGGCTCGTCATATGGACATATGCCTTCCAGCGTAATCGTTACCAGGTCTGGTGCCCCTGTATCAGCGCTAGACGCCAAAATAACGTTCGTTGCTGGTTGCACCACCTTCATAGTGCCCCGGAGTACGTGTACGTGTCTGCACGAATCTACAATCGCGGCATTCACCCCGCGCGATGCCAACGTCTAGCTGTCTGAGGAACTTTCGGAGCGTTCGACCACTACGGGGTCCCCGATCGTCACCCCTGAGGCTTGACAGACCTCGAGTCGCTCACACTCTTCCATGCTCTTCTCCCAGCGTTCGGCACACGTTAATCGATCAGCTGAGCTGTCCAGCGAGTCTTGTGGCGGTCGCGTCACCACCCCCTGAGGCTCCGGATAGTCTGGTCGTTCCACCGACGGAGGTTGGGTAGCGATCCATTGTTCATAGAGTTCACACTCCCGTTGAAATAGCTCACGGTCTCGACAACCTTCGTAGACGAGCACCTGCCAGTCTCGGTACTTCTTGGAATCCACACGCACATAGCCGTCACCCCTGGGCAGATCACCCACTGGTACCAGCACTGCTATGTCGTCGTGCACCGGGAAGTACACCGCCCGGTCGGAGACGTTGGTTAGCTTGATCCGCTGCGGTCGACCGCGTCGAAACTTCGTTACTGACGGGATAATCTTCTCCGTCCGTTGCACCCACAGAATATGTCTCTCCAACGCCACTTGCCGCTTCGACAGCCGATACTCTCTCCACTCATGCACGGGTATGTTCAATTGCTCGGACGGCCCGGCATTCACATGGGAGTCGTATTCTTCGCTGTCAAGCATGTTCTTCGTCTTGACAAGCGGAATCCTGATCTCGTTCGGTAGTTGTGCAGCCCCACGAAACAGGTCCAACCGGATGCCGGCCGGAATCATAAAGTCTGTTCCCAGCACCACGTCAACGCCCGCGCTATACGCCATTACCCACATCTCGAACTCGTAGACCATCTCCCAACCGAGCGTAATTTTCACCTGCGCTCGTCAAGTCGTTGACACTTTGTCTTCGTTTATACCTTGAATGTCAATACGGCGTCCGTGATCAGGTACATCTCAGAGTTGCAACTTCTTGGCAAAAGTGTCGGTGATCACACTAACGTTCGCTCCTGTGTCGAGCAAGATCCTTGTGCGCTTATCGTTCACAGCGCCCTGCACAAGAGCTCTCATTCTGATCTGTCCGTCAAACTTCTCGCCCCCCCCCTGTTTTTCCCCAGGGTTCAACCTCATCATCTTGGAGTGACCCTTCGGCTCGTGGCTGACTGCACTCAACACCCGGCCGAACGAGTCCTCGCTGATGCTTCCATCGACATCAGCACACTCCATCACATCTTCCACACCTCCACCGAGGATTTGACTCCTCTCCTTTTCAGTTTCCGTCGCTTTCACACTTGTTATATAATCATCAGGCCATTTGCCGTTCCCCATGAATGCAAAGATGCGCTCTGCATCCATGGAAGGTTCGGCTAACTGTGGCAGCCCGATAGGGACCAACCCAGTCGCAGTTGGCGGGCTGCCTAGTTTAAATGGCGCTCTTGAACGGCAGACTTGAGCTCAGGGGCAGTTCCTCCTTCGTGCCTTTAATGCGCACGAACTTGGCCAAGTCTTGGAAGTTGCGGAAGAGTTCGCACTGACCAACATCATGAGCCTGCTTGCAGAACATGCAACGCTTGTTGCAGAAGTGGGCTGAGTGGCTTATTCCCACCACACGCAGCACATGGTCCATACTGTGGACGCCGGTTGTCACGATTGAAGTTTCGTTTTCTACGAGAGTCTTGATTGAAGCCGCGGGCACCACCTCGGCGGTCTTGATTGAAGCTGCGTTCGCCACCTCGACGGTCCTGATTGAGGCCTCGCTCGAGATCAGAGAAGTTCCCCCGTGGTTGGCGGTTGTCGGAACGGTCGCACGTGCCTTCAGCAGCTGCGCGACGTTCACCCTCGTTAGCCGCCGCGAGGTGGCGGTCATTATCGACCAATGAACCATCGCTGCTAGCATCGTCAGACTGATAGTGGTTGTACTCATCTTGGTCATCTTCGTACGCGTGATGTTCACCACCCGAACGCTCGTCACCGCTTCGAGTAACTTTGCTACCCTCTAATAGAGCTAGTAGGTCGTCCAGTGAGATTTCAGCGAGCGTCACTCTCGGTGTGTTGCGGTAGTCATCACGATGACGGTCTGACTCACATCTGTCACGTCGGCTCTGACGGTCGTGGGGCTCATCGCGCCTGGAATCACGGCTGCGGGAGTGTCGAGGCACTCCGTCACGCTTCGCCATGCGCTCCTTGCCCTTGAGAACGTCTTCGATGATCTCTTCGAGCTCGTGGATGTCGTTCACTCGGGTATGATAGAGACTCTCTGCCATGTTATCATCACCACACGTCACCAGGAACTGCTGCACTTGCTCCTTCGCCTCGCGTCCACCCTTCTCGAACTGCAAGCGAGCATTCCGTGCATAGCCGTTCAATCGATTTAGATAGTCGCAGAGGTGTTCGCTTCGTTCACGTTTCGCCGAGTAGTAGCGGGACAGAGCAGTCTGGGTAAACTGCGAGCAGTAATAGCGAATGAACGCGTTGCTCAACAGCTTCCACGTGCGTTTCGTCTTCTTCGGAAGTTAACGGAACCAGTGGATGGCTCCGTCCCGAAGGCTCAGCTCAAACGGTATGCACCACTTGTCGGCTTCCGTATGGGTGCCAGTCATCTCATAGACGAACGTTCGTAGCCACTGGATGGAGTTCTCGCTCTTGTTGCGTGAGCCGGAGAACGGCTTGATACGATCCAACGGCCGGTGCGAGGTCATTTCAATCCTCGGTGTGGGGTCGGAGTCGTTCAGCGCAGCAATCTCTCTCATTTGACGAGTCAACTCGGGTTGAGGGGCTTCGTATGCGTGAGGCAATAGGTCATCATCATCACTGGACGAAGCGTAGGTAGTAGCCCGACGTCGTCCCGAAACACTTCGGGAAGCTCGTGCCTTGCCACGATGGCCTTGTGAACCATCGTCCTCGGTGTCCATACGTCGCGTACGACTTGTTGAACGTGGCGTCACCATATGCGAGTCTTGGAGATAGGGCGAAGCGTCGGCAGTGCCAAAAGCATCGCGATCGGCTCCACGCTTAGTCGGAGGAGTACGCTCGAGCCTCTTGGGTGTCGCCGGAAGCGGAACCTTGGACGGGTCTTCCTCCAGGGTCGCCAAGCGACTTACTGGTTGCTTCCCTTCGTTGATGCCGATCGCACTGAAGGCCTTGCGAAGCTTCTTCTTCCATTTCTGGAGTGCAGCTCCGGCTTCATGCGGGCTCCAGTCTTGGAGAGACATCGTCGACGGGTACGTCTCGTTCTCATACCCCAGCGCTAGCAGCAGCGAGACCGAGTCCTCCGCGACTTGGCTCGTCGAGACTGAGTTAACTGGGTATTGCAGTTCGTTGGCGAGAGCCGGCCAGTCGGCCTTCTCTCAGGAATTGGCTTGAACAGCTGCATCCACTCATCGTTCCTCATCAGCGCCTCCACACGGTCGAACACGCGCTTGGCAGCTGGTGTATCGCCGTTGATAGGTGGGCTAACGTGTAAGCCGAAGTAGTGGGCACAGAGTTGGCCCATTACAGTCGGATACGACCCACTTGACTTTGAACATATGAAATTATAAAACGAACCGACTTGGGAACCAGCATCCAATTTACCATGCGGTGGCCTGTTATACGACTATTTGCGAGCTAAGAATTGTGACCGACGGCTGCAGATGGTTCAAGTAGCCGGCGAGGATTAGCGTGACCAAGTCACGTATGAACTGTCCACAGGGTGGTGCAGCCTGTGGTAGCAGACGAAACAAGTTACTGCACCAGCATTTATATATGCATTTGATGAAAACGTGAACAAGATTACGCTTTGGAAGATGGATTAAAAGAAAGAAGACATGAACGCGTGTGAAACAACGACTACTGAAAGTGAATGCTCGGGGGTGCCGTCTCAAGTCTAGCGCAGCACAGGCGAAGGTGATGAGACCAGCAACGAAACTTCAGCTGGACGTCATGTGATCAGCGGCGTCAGCCAGCAGGCCAAGCGAGGAGGCGAAACGTGAAGCTGGACTTGGTGGCCAGCAATCGCGGTCAAGTATGGGGCCATCGACACCATCATCTGGTCGACCGACGCTTCAGAACTCTCGGCGAGCATGGCCTGCAGCGAAGCCTCGGTGACGGGTGCTGAAGCGTCAGCAGGCACCGGTGGTGCTGCTGGTGGCTCAGCCGGAACTTCAGTCGCAACAGGAAGCGCTGGAGGTGCTTCCGAAGGCGCGGACGGCGCTGAAGCAGGGTTCATTGGAGCCGACGTTCCGGACGGTGCTGGTGGCGCGGTTTCTGGAGGTTGCTGAGTGTTTGAATGGTCGGTGTCGCCCTGACGAGATTCACAGAGACGGATACGAGGTGATGAGCGCAGGGACGAGGATTGAAGGTGAAGATGGGACAACATACCTGCAGACGCTCATGTTCCCGAACACGCCGTGGGACCAGGGCCTTGAACGCCCCGTCAATGGCTCGGTTCAAGCCCCCTTTGGTCATCGTGGGACCCGGGGTGAAAGTCGAAGAATGAGGCAGTGTCACAACGGGCTCCAGTGTCGTGGCTTCCATTGCGACAGGGGCAGTTGTGGTGTAGTGATTTCTCGGAGATCGCTTAGACCATCAGCGAGCAAGGACGAGACTACCTTCAAGTTGTTCAAGCTACAAACCCTCGGTCATGTGACAGAAAGCGACCTCGAGGTGCGAGAGACTCGACTCAGTCACTACCAAAGACTCGTCGGTGCTCCATAATGGCCAAGATGTCGTTCAAACCAGGCGGTCCTTATTAATAATAATGGGACTGGGCGCATTCGCATTCAGCGGACAAGAACTGACGGCCGTTGGGAGCGAAGTTTGGGAAGGCACGACGACTATTTGAACGCTCGGCGATGGTTCAGGAAGACTCGTTGAGCTCTGAGGAGTCACTTGGCATGCGACGTGGTCCATAACGGATCGTAGTTCACTTGATATTTGTATACTTGATTAGGATTGCATATTAGGACATGGCCCGAAGGGGCAAACATAAGTACAGAACAGAATTTCCACTCAAGCACACGAGCGACATCCGGCTTCAAGGTAAGCGTCTGGTCAAGCTTGTTGGAGTGTGTTATGCCTGTCGGTGGACTCGAAGCTCCGTAGCGAGGGTTCAGCTGGCAAGGCCAAGTGTGTGAGGCCGATTAGTATCAGGTGTTTACGGGACGGCTTTATTGTGCCTATTTGCCTGATTGGGGAGTGCGTGTCGCCTCCTATCTATTCTTTCAGCCGAGGTTAACCCTCGGCGCCCTCGTAAAAGGCTTAGCCGTGTCTGGTACCCTTCCGCTGTTGGGACCACGAGGATTTAAGAGTGCGAGAACACCCGCTAGCTTTGCTCGTCCCGGCTGCGTCTGATGGATCGGTTGGGGCTTCTCGTGAGACCTATAGTGCGATCTAGACCGCAACATGACCGCTCCTGACGGGCAAAGCTGCATTCGCTGGACACCTTCCGAGCTGTCCGGTTCTGCCATCGAGGTCGCAGATGCGCAGCGTGAGTGCTGCGATGATCCAGTCTGTGACTCGGATCCCAGAGGTGGCGGCACGTGGACGCTGCCTTGACGCCAGGCCCGGTCAAATCCGGCGACTCGCCGACCAGGACTCTTAGCTTCTCGAAGAGCTCCAGCAGCGCGATCTGCATCACTTCGAGGTCCAGATCGAACAGATCGTTGCCTTGAAGGATCCTGTCACGCTTAGTCATCTCCGGCGCAGCAGGGCATCCTACCTATTACGCTCTGCGGGTGCTAACAGCACGCGATCATACTTGGCCCTCAAACCTTGCGCGGCGCCGCCGCACCACCACCTCCACCTGCTCGACCTGCACCCAAGCCGCTCCACTCCAAACGTGCACGTGGCGGTGTCCAGAAGCGCCGCTTCAAGTGGCCGCTCACTTTTACGACGGACCTTTTTACGAGAGCTACAGGTTTTTTACCCCTATCAAAGGGTCTTAAGGACCCCGAATTGCTGCAAAAAGTACATCTTTTCCTTGCTCCCCACACAAAACGGCCATTTTCCTGTTTGCTAACTTCGACCCTCGGCTTTAATGTCATAAACATCTATACGCTTGCTATTCTAGTCTCCCAATCTAACTTCCCTTGAGAATCCCAAATGTTGCTAAACGAGGTTTAGCTTAGATGGACCCAAAGATGTACGGTCGTGCGAGCTTTGAATGGTCTCCACGAGTTTCTAGAAATTCGTTGTGAGAAAGAGGTTTTAAAAAGTATCTATTATCTTAAATATAAAATTTTAAATCGTAAAAAAAACGCTCTTTTTTTTTAAGAAATAAGCTATGCCGCCGGATAGCGCCGGAGGCCCCAGTAAACTGCGGATCGGAGTATGTTATTAAAATAACTACGAAACCTCATCCACGTAAGCCCAGTGCGTGTACACGTCTGCGCGGCTTCTAACGATATCGGTCGCGGAAGAGGTTGTGGCGCTGCTTGGCACCGTGGCCAGCCGAGTATTCCATATACTTCGTGCCATCCGCACCGGAGAGAGCCCCGAGCGACGACAATTTCTTTTTCTTGCGACCGTGGCCCGACAGCTCGAGACGCGACAGATCTTCGTCGTCGCGGATGGCAGCATTCTCGTCCTTGGCGGCGCTCTCCACATCAGCACTCAGCACCTCGTTCAGCAGCGCTCGCTGGTCTTCCTTGCGCGTAAACACGCCCTCGAACGAACCCGGCTCGAAGAGATCCGTCACCACCTTGAACGTGTAGCCCTGGTCCACGAGATACTGCTGGCGCTTGTTTGAGTAGAACATCTCGTGGGTGTCCGTGGAGATAAGTGTGTAGAAGAAGGCGTTAAACCCGCCCGTAGCGTTGGCCTTGGGGCGCAGAATACGTCCGAGACGCTGCGCCTCTTGTCGTCGTGAGCCAAAGTGCGACGACACTTGAATAATCACATTCGCCTCGGGCAGATCGATCGACGTATCACCGACCTTCGAGATGCAAATGACGTTGACCAGAGGCGAGCTTCGGAACGATTGCAACAAACGCATGCGCTCGCGCTCTCCAGTACCGCCGTAAATGTAACCCTTATTGAGCTTGGTCGCGTACAGACGCAGAGCGAACACGTCGTCCGAGAAGAGCAGAATCTTGTCACCTCGCTCCTCGTGGTACTGGATAAGGAATTCAGCGGCTGTAAACTTGTTCGGGTTGGCCACGTACAGCAGGGCACGCTTACGTGCACTCTTGGTCTCACGCAGATATTCGCGGTAGAACTCACCGGCCATGGGGCACCACACTTCCACACACGAGACATTGGCGAGAAATCCGCTCTGTGTCAGATCCATCCAGTTGGCTTCATACAACTTCGGACCGATCAAAAAGTTCAAGTCGCCGATCAAATCGTCCTCGCGCACAAGAGTAGCCGTCAGTCCGAGCTTGCAATGACACGCAATAGAGCCAATGACCTTGCGGAACATCTTTGCGGGCACAACGTGCACCTCATCCAGCAGGATACACCCCCACTCGCGGCCTTGGATGAGCTGCATGACCTCTTCTGACGCACGAGCTCGACGACCACCGAAGGCGACCATTGTGTATGTGGTAACGATCACTCCAGAGTCTGGGTCGATGTAGTCCTTAGCCACAGAAGTAAAGCGAGCGATCTTCTTCTCTGGGATATTCGTCCACATCTTGAACTGAGCCGTCCATTGTTCCACCGACACAGCTGAGGTGCAGAGGCACAGGCACGACTTCTTGATAGTGGAAGCCGCTGTGACGCCTGTAAGCGTCTTGCCAGCGCCACACGGCAGCACGATAATACCCGATCGCGCACGCCCGTTACCGAACATCTTACTCAGTGATTTTTCCTGGTACTCACGGATTCGCGTCGTGGGCTTGAGATCCATCTCCAAGTCAGGGATAGTCTTGTCGTTACGGAAGTCGTACTCCTCCATGAGCGGGTAGTCCAGGTCCAGACACGCGCGCTTCACCTGCTCCACCATCGTCTTCCGGATCTTGAACGACACCGTGCGCACCGTTTTCTGCTGGCCGCCCGATGACTTTCCTGGGTGGTTTTCGTCCGCCACGTTGTAGTCTTCGTTCAGCAGCTTCTGGTACTGGAGATTGGCCTGGTCTTCAGCTGACACGTCCTTCTGAATGAATTCATTGGCGTCCTCTGGCCGTGCTCCGCCAGGCGCAACAGGTGGCGCAGAAGTTGAGGAGGCGTTGGCAGCGTTATCTTCAGCTGTCTCCTTCACACGCGCAGCTCGAATGTGTTCGTGCTCCAGCAGTTTACGCAGCACTTCCGGATACAAACTCTCAACGTAGAACTCGTTGTGGTGCAGCACGAGCTTGGCCTTGCCGTAGCTGAGTGTGCAGTCCTTGATAAAGGCTATAATACCCTCGGGAAGGCGGTTCTTCGACAGTCTTTCCAGCACTTTGAGGATGCTCTCGGTCTCGATGGAGACCGACACAGCGGCATACAGAGAGTAAGGGGTGAGTTTGTACTCGTGCAGGAATTCTGGGCGAGAGACTGGCTCCGAGATGGCCACGAGGAAGTCATAAGCCTGTTTGTAGATGGGCGAGAAGGCCTCCAGGAAGATGCGGCCATTGGGACAGACCCACACGGGCCGCGCCTCGTGGTCAGGCTTCATGTCGAGCGTTGAAAAGTCATAGTAGCCAGAGGCCTCGCCGTCCCCACCCGCGGACTGTGCTACCTCGTTGAGTTTCTGAAGACGGTTCTGGATGCGACGCGATAAGTTGCTGGAGGCGCCGACGCTGTCCACCGACTGCTGCACGCCGCCGGGCGTCTCCTCGTTCTCCATGTACTCGAGGAGGTCCTCACCCACGGAGCCGCCATAGTCCTCGGCCAGCGATTTGCGCTTCTGCCGCGCCTTCTGCACGCCCTTGCCACTCATGACCGATCCACGCAGTCACCAAGAGGAGAAAAAATGGATTTACGTTTGGAACGTGTATAAAGCAATGTGTACCACATGGAATTTGTTAAAAAAATGAAAACCAAAATTGACGTTTAATTTTAAAACGACGAAAATCCAATTTTCACCTTTGGGAACGGTTCAACCACGTGCGCTCGCGAGTCTGAGTTTGTATGTTCATCGACGCTGCCACTGGCCAGCAAAAAGCTTCACGAAGGCAGCAGAACTCTGCTGGTTATTAGGTGGTGAGTCACTGCCCAAATGCGTGACTAGTGCTGATGACGCGCCACTCCAATCGATCGAGTAGAAAATGACGCAAACTTCAACTATTGTTGACATGCCTGCATAATTCGATAGTGATCGGGTTTCCGAGGGGTCCCCCATCAGCATACAAAATCCGAGTCAGTTTCCAAAAGTCCCCCCGACACAGCCATGCTGGTCGAGGCGCTACGGCGGCCGAGGTCGCTGTCGCTCATGACGTTCAACCTGCTGGCGCCGTGCTACTTCCGACACGGCGGGCGACTCGAGAGCGACGACCAAGTTTCCTTCCTCTCTCGCGCACAGGCTGCCATCCGCGCCATCAAGCGCGAGCAGTGCGATGTGGTGTGTCTGCAGGAGTTTTGGTTCAACCGCGAGTACCAACGCGCCTTCCGCCACGCGTTCCAGCCCACACACTACGTACACACAGTCAAGCGACCGGGAGATAAGCAAGACGGACTCGCTGTGTTCGTGGACAAGCGCAAGTTTGAGCTGCACAGTGTGGAGAGCGTGGATCTGGTGGAGGAGGCGGGCGACCGTGTGGCGCTGCTGATGCATGTGGCCACCAAATGGGATCGAGAGAAGGCGCCGCTGGACCAGCGATCGTTTCTTGTGGTCAATTCGCACTTGACTTTCCCTCATAACGAAATGTACGCGGGTCTGAGACTCAATCAGATCCACCGCGTGCTCTCAGCAGTGCGCAAGTACGTGGCGCGTCAGGATCTGCGCGACATTCCAGTGCTGCTCTGTGGAGACTTCAACGACTACAACGACCCCGTGTACAGACTCGTGACGAAGCATGGATACGCCAGTATGTTCGCCCACGTGCACGGGCGAGAGGCGAGGATCACGCACTGCAACCATAACAACAGAGAGGTCAGCGTGGACTTTATCTTCGGTGCCAGACTGGACCGCCAGACGGTCATCGACCCGCGACTACAGCTCCAAGCCGTGGACTGCCATCTGGTGCCTCGTCGCCTGCCAGACGTGGTGCGTTTGAAGCGCCCGCAGTTCGGCCACGACTGGCGCCACGTCCAGTCGCCCATGCTCTTGACAGACGAACAGGAGCTCGTGGATTACTGGCGGATGGTGTCGGACCATCGACCACTAGTGGCCAAGTTCCACCTGCTGGACGGCAGTGAACGGGCGATGGTCCCGTCAATAGAAAACGGCGAGATGAAGGCCAAGCTGGAGACGCCCAACGGCCTCAGTCTATAAAAGGCAGACTCTGTTTTGCCGGTAAGTTAAATAAGCCTTTCGTTTTATCTATTTCTCACTTGTCCTTGCAAAGGCGTACGGATCCAGCGTCTGTCGGTACGAAGTCACGTGGTGCAGCGCACGGAGCAGTTCCTGCTGGGCCGCCTCGGCCTCCTGTATAGCCAACGCCAAGTCCTGCTGTTTCCAGCGCTGGAACCCCCAGCGCAGCAACGTGGTCGTCATCCTGTCGACGAAAGCGCGAGCGTTGGCGATGTGCATCAGGCGGCGATTGGATCGGACAGAGGCAAGGCGGTCGAACGCGCTTCGGAGCATTCGTCGACGTGCGTTGCGCACCGTCGCGTCTACCAGTCGCCAGGCGCTGCGTTGCTTCGATCGCTGCAGTTGACGCTCCGCCAGCAGCAAATCAGTCAGCACTGCACGCGCGATTCGAGCTGGGACGTCTGTGGTCGGTGAGAACTGCTTCGAGGCGACTTGCAGCTGCGTTGTCGTGTGTGTTAGTGCCCGTACTCGAGCGAACCACACCCAGAGTGCGAACTTTGTGAGCGTCCTGTAGTGACGACGGAGATGCCGTTCCATCCGACGTAACAGCAGCAGTCGGGATTGGATCCTAGCGGCTCTGCACTTCCAGTGTTTGAAATGGCGACCAAGTAGCTGCTGGCGACTCCGAACTGCGAGCGCTCGACTGCTTCCGTCGCGTCGCTCGCGTTGGCTACGAGCGGACAGTTTCCAGTAGCTGAAGACGCGCAACAAGAGCAGGGAGCACACGTGGTAATCTTCGACAAAAACCAGTCTTGTGTGTAGTGTGGCTGTATCTTCTTCTGCTGTGGAGCTTCTCCATCGATGCCACGCGGTGATCATGTGGCGGCGCTGCCACACGCGTCGCAGCAGCACAAAGGTACGGATTGCATGGAGCTTGGTCATTCCAGAACGTTCATGAACGCGTTTCCACTGCCAATATGCTTGCAGAACCGTTCTCCTTCCTCTCCTCGCCATCAGAGCAGTAGCTGCTTCAAACTGCCGCGTTTGGGCGTCAATCATCGCTCGCCAACTCGCCCAGCAACTCCGGACCAGCCTCAGCTCTCGTCTGCGTTGCGCCACTGCGAGGTGTCGATTGATTCCCCGATGCGCTCGACCAGCCGCTCGCCAAGACAGGAGAGTCTGTCGTTTGAGCCATCGTGTGGCGCAGGCGTGAACAGCGCGTGCAGCCCACTCAGTCGTGTCCAACTTCACTCGCTTTACTGCGTCCGCAGCCTGTAGATGTGAGAGCGTGGATCGCCAACGCTGTAATGCCAGTCGCTGGTACCGCAACCCAAGAGCTGCTAGACGCGACTGCAACGCCCAGACTTGCTGTAGTTTGAGCTTCCAGACGTCGAACGCTGTTGCGACGCGCGCTTTGTGTCCAAGCTCCAGTACGCGATCCATTTTCCTGCTGGCTGAGCTGACTAACCGCTGGCGCAGCGCATTGTTCTGCTGTCCGAGCTGCGCAGCTCTCAGTAACAAGCGTTCGTGTTTGTCTTCCAGAGTGCCGATCATTCTGTTCCGCTCAGCTGTCGCATGTTCCCATTGAGCCACACGCTGGGCGTCCATCAAGTCATTTGTGTGTCGTGTATGCGCCTTCCAATGCCCCCAGGCGCCCTGAAGCGAGTCGCGAAGTGCGCAGATGACGAGTCTGTCGTAGATCAAGTGTTTCACGTCAAGCGAGTGCTGCGCGAAGAAGACCCACGCGCTCCAGACTCTTCGTTGGCGACGGAATTGCCAAGTTTCCTGGTGTCTGTGAAGCTTCTGGCGCAAGATGGAATTGTGTCGGGTCTGGAGCTGCCACTGGACGAAGCAGCGACGTACCATCCGCTTCTGAGACCGCACTCGCGTCTGCCTGATTGTAGACTTTGTGGTAGTCTTTGCCTTCACGTACACGACCCAGTGACGGAAGCAGCGATCGTTTAGAGTGGCATTTGTCTTCCGCTGCAAGGCGAGCGCTACAGAACGCATCCGTTGGGTCTGGCGCTCTCGCTGTCGACTACTGTGGGCTGAGAACGCCGACGCTGTCATGACGGACTGGCGTCGAAGGGCTTCGTGGTGGTGCTGACGGAGAGCTGAGAGCCCTCTTCGCCACTGCCACAACTCGTGAATTCTCACCAGTCGGTCCATTCTGCAGCCCACGTCGTGTATCCAGTCACACCATTGATCCCAGCGAGAGAAGCCATGCGAAAGGAGCACAATTCGCGTATTGTTTAAGATCTTGGCGAGTGTTTGAGCTCTCCGTCTCGACTGGCAGGCCAACTGATGCCACGAACGCCAGCTACGTTGAAGGAGACGGCGAGTGCAGCGGTGTTTTAGAGCTATTCTCTGCTCGACGACGTATCGTCGACGCTGCTCCACGTGCACTCTCCAGCGAGCAAAGTGAGCTCCCAGACATGGTCGTTGCCACGATAAAAACTTCACGACCGCGATGCGCTTGGCGCTGACTGCTCGCTGATTCGCCAACGCTCGCTTTGTTTGCTCCAGCTGCTGGCGATACGCGCTCTCCAGCGTCCACCGTCTCCAACGACCCAGAGATGAGCGAGTCTGTTGAGATTGACGCCGTTCCTCGACTCGATACAAGAAATCTTGGAGGAAATTCTGTCGCTCGACTATCGTTCGCCACTTGTGGAAGTGATACACGGTCGTCACTTCCACGAGTCTCCCAAAGAGATCGCAGAGACGGCGTCGAAGGCGGTTAGAGCGTGCGCTATACTTCTTCCAGGTCGAGAAAGACACTGTCAAAACGCGCTTCGTGTGATGTCGCCTCGCGATCGCCTCCTTAAACGCCAGCATCGCTTGGAGTGACGACGTTTTCGCGTCTGCCAGTGCCTCGTGCCTGCACAAGAAACTGTCTACTCGCTTCCAGCGATTCCAAGCGTGACGCAAGAGGATTTTGTGCCAGATAACGCCAGCTAGTCGAGCTCCAGTCGCCCTCAGACCGTGGCGGTGATACATCTGCAGCAGTTTACGCCACGCAGCAGCTTTGAGTCGCTGGATGACCATTGCACTTAGATGTGCTATGCAACGCTGTACTCGAGCGTAATGTGTCCACGAGCTCCACGAATCCTGCAGCAACCGATGCTGGAGCTTCAACGAGACGCTCTGTAAGCACTCGCAGCCTTTTTTCCTTCGGGAAATGATGGATCTCCACGCAGAGAAGACACTTCGTCGCTCTCGCTCAGCTCGTATCTCGTCTGCGAGGGCCATCACTCGAATCTCAGAGCGATGGAACAGCTCAGCACTGATCCGATCTCGTGCAAAGAGGGTTCTCGCGTGAGCCTGACGCTCCCAAAGCCGGAATGCTTGACGCTCAAGTGACAGTTGGAGGCGCGTCAGTAGAAGACGAAGTACTCGACGCTGCTTGGTCAGCGAGCAGCACGTGATTTTCCTCTGCCATTGCCTCACGGAGCCTTGGAGCGCCATGTATCGTCGTTTCTCTGCGAACAGAGCTCGTCGACGCTGCTGTCGCGTGGCTTCAGCACTCACGAGTCTCCACGTCCGAATTGTGCGACGCAGAACGTTGACTCTACCCGTTGACTGGGCCACTCTGTGGACCTGTTCCCGAGCTCTGATCGATGCAGCTTCAAGCCTCGTGATGGTAGCAGACATGGACGCTCGTATCCAGTGGCGCCACTTGATTTCAAGTCTCTGTATGCGGTGTCGTTGACATATTCGCTTCAAGGCTGCGCGTCTTCGAGCCGTCAGCTCTGAATAGTGATGCCAAGTGCGCAAGTATCTTCTAGCGCGAACATGACCGACATGTCGACGGAATGCGCGAACAATTAACTTCTCCCGTGCCTGGCTGCGTCTCCAGTTGATTCGCCACGATTCAAAGACCGTGGACAAAATTGTGCGTTGTAGAGACCTTCTAACTCCTGATAGCGCTTTCTGCTGTTGGCGACGTTTCTTGTGTAGACGGAAGGCAACGAAGCCAACCCACCGACGCCACAGTCGCGACACCAGCTCGTGTTCAGCAGCTTCTCTCCTGGCGCGCACCTTCACGTAGTGGTCATTCTTGAGCTTCCAGGACTGCAAGGCTTGTCGTTGCCATCTCTCCATCGTTCGCTTCAGGAATCGCCTGAAACTTCGTGCTCGCTGTCGTCGAAGGTAGCGCCAGTGACGCCAAACACGGAAGCAAGAGCGCTGCTGATAACTCGCCAGCTTCGATCGAAGCTTGTCGTGCGTGTAGCGCTTCCACAAGTCGAACGCACGGACGACGACCCGGTGGCGTCGTGTCTGTTGATACTGTTGAAGTAGGTTGCATCGCTGGGTCTTGTACTGGTTGAGGCGGACCCACTTGTGGACGGCAGAGTGAAGCGCTTTAACTCGCCTACGACGCAACAATCTCTTCAACGCGCGCCGAAGACGGGCGTTTGTTGCTGTACGTGAAGCCCAGCTACGAAGCACTCGTCGTAGCAGCTTTTCTCGATTCTTATCGGCCATGACGAGAGCGCACGTGACTTGGTATCTCAATGTGGCTCTCCTACTGCGTCGAATCTCTTCGAGAGAATAAGCCTGCGTTGCCTCCACCTGCTGCGAGAACTGCCACATTTCCACGTGAGCTAAGGCCTTGAGCTCTTGGACGGCAGATCGGACCCGTAGACCGAGCCAGCCTCTCATCAACCAGAGTCTTTGCAGTCTGGAAATCAATGCGCGGAGTCGGAGTCTCCGCTGTCGTCTGCGATGCAGCGTCCCACTGAATAATCTCAAGTACGTAGCCTTGGTGGAGTGAGTTCGACGAGCGTCCCACGTTGCTGTCAACCTCTGGATGCGCTTTGAGCGACTTGCTGCGCTCTTCCACGACATGAAGAGCCTCCGCGTCACTCGCTGGCAGTGCTGACGTCTCTGGAACAGAAGAGCGATCTCAGTTTTCTGTCTCGACTGGATCACTTCACACCGCAGCATCATCAGTGCTCGGTATTTACATTCCCGTCGTGTCAAAGCTCCCAGTCGCTGTGTCTGCAGTTCAGTGAATCTCTGTTGCCTCTGCTGCTCTCGTACGTAGGCGGTGTGCAGCTCACAAGCAGCAGAAGATTGGACGTCAGCTCGAAGCTTCCGCTCCTCCTCCATCGCAGTGTGCGCTGTTCTGAGGACTCCAGCCCACTCCTGAGCTGAAATCTCAGCACATCGCAGTCGGAAACGTGTCAGTCCAAACTGCTGAAGTCTCTGTCTGCTCCTCGCAAGGATGCGACGCAAGGAAACCCGTCGCTGCCGTAGCGTCCGTACCCGTGATCTCCAAGCTACAAACACGGAGCGCACCAGACGCTGTAAAGCGAGAGCTAAGAATCGTCGCAGCCTTCGCTTCCAGCGGACGACTCGTTCCCAGTTCCTCCACATCTTTCGCAGTAGCTGCCACCGCAGCAATCCAGAGTTATCATTGACTTTGGCGCTGGTTAATATGCTACAAGGAGTACGTTTAACTGTCGAGAAGGTTGGTAGACTCAGCTGTAGCGGATACACTTTAGCGCTCTCCAAGGTATTAATACAGTTACCATCCAACTGCTTCCACCTGTGCAGACTCCACCGTAGAAGTCTCCTTCGAACGCGCATGTTCAGCCTCCGCAGTGCCTCTTGACGTCGAGTTCGTAGCTGTACCCCATGTTGGAGCGAGTAGAAGGCGTCACGCTGCTGTCTGTAGCGCACCCTTCGGCTCATCAAGCACACGGCAAAGTCCACGTATCGCTGATGTTGCTGTTTATTCTGCTGGTGCAAAGATTCGAGTTCTGCTCTCCGCTGGACATCTCGGCCGTGAGATCGCTGCACGGCTTGGTCCGCTACGCCCTTGTTCAGCTCCACGATCGTCAGCAGATCCTTCACTTTGGCTTTGCTCGCTTCCAGCTCAGCCGCATGGGTGTCGGACGTCTGTAGTGCACGGGAAAGCTGCCATTTGAGGCGACGCCGATCCTGCTCGAGCTCGCGAAGAACCGATTGCTTCACGTACATGCACGCTTCCCCTTCGTCGTGGGCCATACCCCGTCTACTAACTACATGCAGTCCACCAGAACCCGAAACGAATGAATGGTGACTCGTCGTGGAGAAGCTCCATGAAACTACTAGGCAGACAGACATGTTGATACACTTGATTGAATGAACTTCATCATCTCTGCTGCCATCGTGACCAAAGTCGCCCAACGGTGTTTGCTGTGGTTTTAAATGAATCGCTGCTTGCTAGTAGTGGCGTTCATCAAAACAGGGTGTTTACTGCGGCCAAAGAAATAGTAGGATCTTGGCTATTTAAACTGTCAGAGCTTACTACAGAATTGAACTTCTCTCGTGTTGACTAACCTAATCGAAAGATGAAAGTTAGAATCCAAGACTTGGTCGCTCCGCGGCAAAGAACTCGACTCTGCCAGCGACAGACCTGCGTACATCACTTTTCCTTGATCATGGGTAGTAAAGTGATATTTATCAGCTAGGTTTTCCACTTCAACGGCAGATTAGGAAATGTAGTTTTTAATACTGAATCTGTAGTCTTGGGGGGGGGGGGGCTCAATCCACCATCTGTAGAAGAGGCAATTCAGCTTCAACTCCAAGCCACTCCGAAACACGGCATTCATACTGCATAAGTCTCCAATCTGGACGCCCTCGAGGCTGAACTCTGTGCGTGTCTGTGTCCCGGATGGTGTTGGCGGCTCAACACTCAACTTGAGCGTCCGGATGAGTCTATCGCTTTGGAGCATTTGCCGTAACGGAATCGGGGTAAGTTTCTTCACGAATTGTCTGAGCTGGACACTACCAACCCCTCGCAACGCACAGAAGCTTGTATACCGTTTCTCCATGTGTCAACTCCAGACTGGCATTCTTCCTCGTTATTCCTGGTATCCGAGCCTGAAGATGCATAAGAACGTGAGGTCTAGCGGATTTCTCGTGGTTTGAGGACGTTGAAGACGCATGAATCCCCACAAAAAGCCCCCCACACTTCGATATCGGGTGCAGGAAGCGCGTCGCGTCGTTCCTTTCGTGGTAAGAGTCGACTTTTCGGTGCTGTCGGTCGTTCGCCATGGGGTCCAGTGCTTCGCGTGGCGGGCCTTCTGCACCTGCGGAGTCCAAGTCAAAGACGAAGCCACCGAAAAAGTTCCCGTACTCGGATGTCCGACTCATGAAAAAGTACCTGGCGTCGTTCGTCTACTATGAGAAATCGACCGAGGAGCACCGACGGATTGCAGCTCAGCACTGGGACAAAGTGTTCAAGGACGCACCGCCACAGCGCAACGTTGCGGCATCGGCCACTGTGAGTATGCACAAGGAAGCGAAGCACATTACCAAGGCCCAGAATAACAAGATCACGGAGCTCTACGACGTCTTCTACGCCTACCTGGAAGAGCACGGCGGCGACCTGAAACACGTCTTCCGGTCGTCTATGCACGTCCGTGGTCGCGTTCTAGTACACATCAGTGCTGGAATGCGGACCATGTTGGCGTCGGAGAACATCGCCGAGAAGATTCTGGCGTTGACCAAGACTCATCGTCGATTCGGTGTTAAACTCGAGCACTACGACTGCGTGGGTCGAGCACTTTTGCAAGCGATGGAGAAAACGTCGGGCGATAACTGGAGTCCAGAGATCGACGATGCCTGGAGACGAATGTACTCGCACTCGAGTGTGATCCTCATCCACACTCAGAAGAAGACTGAAAAGCAGGCCAACAAGGATTCCAAGCGGGCAGCGAAGGAGAAGGAGAAGTTCACAATGACTGGCGTCGGTCCGTCCTCGAACCTCGTGGTCACCAAGACGGGCCGTGTCAACAACCTTTACAAAATGATGACCTCGATTCGCAGCAGCAAAAGGGAAGTCACCAGCAAAAGCAGCGCCAAAGTCACAGGAAGTGCGAGCGAGCGCGAGAGTGGGCCTCGTAAGCCTGCATACTCCTAGCCACTGTTCAGGGTGATGTCTCCCCCAATGAAAGTACTGTCACCTCGAATAGAGTTAGGAGGAAGTCGAATTATGAAATGCACGAGGTTATACCGTACACCAGTAATGCAAACCAATAACTATTACGAACTTTGCGTCGACTTAAACGAAAGTTCACTGTATTCACCACCTGACAGAAGGATGCTCAGACGGTTTTGACTGTTAATCGGACATGTTCCCGCTACGCCTCCTACTGAAGCTCCCACTTGGGCTTGGACGGACTGGTTTACCCAAGGCAAAGTCGTCACCACGGAAAGAAGACAGTGATTTCAAGGGCCGAATCGACGAGGCAGCCACTCTGCTTTCCTTTTCGCCGTCGTCGTATTCGACCCCATACGTTCCATCAGCGTTGGCACGTGAGATCGTTCCCTTGGTGTACTTATCCTTCCCCATGAAGCGAGCCTCTACACGAGTGCCAACTCCGGAATGTCTGGCTCCCATCAGCACTCAGCGACTTCGACTCACCCTTCGCTTCAAGTCTCGGCGAAAGTCATGTACTTTTTGGGCTTCGGGTCGCTGTCACTGTCGCCGCCGCCCTTCTTGCCCAGCGACCGGATCAGCTCGGCCGCCACACCCGTTTCCTTCTCGCCGTCGTCGTAGTCGATGTCGTACGTGCCGTTCAGCCGGCAGCGCGAGATCACGCCCGGGTAGAATTTGCTTCTTGCCCTTGTACTGAGCCTCCACCTTGTCGCCCTCCTTAAACTTCTTGTGCTTCGGGTCGTCGTCACTGTCGCCGCCGCCCTTCTTGCCCAGCGACCGGATCAGCTCGGCCGCCACACCCGTTTCCTTCTCGCCGTCGTCGTAGTCGATGTCGTACGTGCCGTTCAGCGGCAGCGCGAGATCACGCCCGGGTAGAATTTGCTCTTGCCCTTGTACTGAGCCTCCACCTTGTCGCCCTCCTTAAACTTCTTGTGCTTCGGGTCGTCGTCACTGTCGCCGCCGCCCTTCTTGCCCAGCGACCGGATCAGCTCGGCCGCCACACCCGTTTCCTTCTCGCCGTCGTCGTAGTCGATGTCGTACGTGCCGTTCAGCCGGCAGCGCGAGATCACGCCCGGGTAGAATTTGCTCTTGCCCTTGTACTGAGCCTCCACCTTGTCGCCCTCTTAAACTTCTTGTGCTTCGGGTCGTCGTCACTGTCGCCGCCGCCCTTCTTGCCCAGCGACCGGATCAGCTCGGCCGCCACACACCCGTTTCCTTCTCGCCGTCGTCGTAGTCGATGTCGTACGTGCCGTTCAGCCGGCAGCGCGAGATCACGCCCGGGTAGAATTTGCTCTTTGCCCTTGTACTGAGCCTCCACCTTGTCGCCCTCCTTAAACTTCTTGTGCTTCGGGTCGTCGTCACTGTCGCCGCCGCCCTTCTTGCCCAGCGACCGGATCAGCTCGGCCGCCACACCCGTTTCCTTCTCGCCGTCGTCGTAGTCGATGTCGTACGTGCCGTTCAGCCGGCAGCGCGAGATCACGCCGGGTAGAATTTGCTCTTGCCCTTGTACTGAGCCTCCACCTTGTCGCCCTCCTTAAACTTCTTGTGCTTCGGGTCGTCGTCACTGTCGCCGCCGCCCCTTCTTGCCCAGCGACCGGATCAGCTCGGCCGCCACACCCGTTTCCTTCTCGCCGTCGTCGTAGTCGATGTCGTACGTGCCGTTCAGCCGGCAGCGCGAGATCACGCCCGGGTAGAATTTGCTCTTGCCCTTGTACTGAGCCTCCACCTTGTCGCCCTCCTTAAACTTCTGTGTGCTTCGGGTCGTCGTCACTGTCGCCGCCGCCCTTCTTGCCCAGCGACCGGATCAGCTCGGCCGCCACACCCGTTTCCTTCTCGCCGTCGTCGTAGTCGATGTCGTACGTGCCGTTCAGCCGGCAGCGCGAGATCACGCCCGGTTAGAATTTGCTCTTGCCCTTGTACTGAGCCTCCACCTTGTCGCCCTCCTTAAACTTCTTGTGCTTCGGGTCGTCGTCACTGTCGCCGCCGCCCTTCTTGCCCAGCGAGGATCAGCTCGGCCGCCACACCCGTTTCTTCTCGCCGTCGTCGTAGTCGATGTCGTACGTGCCGTTCAGCCGGCAGCGCGAGATCACGCCCGGGTAGAATTTGCTCTTGCCCTTGTTACTGAGCCTCTCACCTTGTCGCCCTCCTTAAACCTTCTTGTGCTTTCGGGTCGTCGTCACTGTCGCCCGCCGCCTTCTTGCCCAGCGACCGATCAGCTCGGCCCGCCACACCCGTTTCCTTCTCGCCGTCGTCGTAGTCGATGTCGTACGTGCCGTTCAGCCGCAGCGCGAGATTCACGCCCGGGTAGAATTTGCTCTTGCCTTTGTACTGAGCCTCCACCTTGTCGCC